>PVHT021183527.1:2190375-2441790 GCA_004024745.2 Catagonus wagneri | reverse complement strand
CAATGGAAATTAGTGAAAGAGAGAAAAACAAGAAAGAAAATAAATGAAACTGAAAATTAGTTCTTTGAAAGAACCAACAAAATTAGGAAAATTTAAGCTGGAAAAAAATACCTAGAGAGAACTCAAATTACTAAAATCCAGAATGAAGGAGGAGACATTCCTACCAAATTTATAGAATTAAAAAGATTATACAAAAATACTATGAACAGTTGCAGATGGACATATTAGACAATCCAGATGAAACTGATAAATTTTTAGAACTACCAAAACTGACTCAAAAAGAAACAGAAAATATCAATAGATTGAGATGAAAACACACTGAATTAGTAATTTTAAAACTTTTTACTAAGGAAAGCTCAGGTTCAAATGGTTTCACTGGTGAATTCTACAAGACATTTAAAGATGACTTATCACCAATCCTTCACAACTTTTCCAAAACAACGAAGGTATAGGAAAACTTTGCATTTTGATCTATGAGATCAGTATCACCCTAATGCCAAACCAGACAAAGCATCATGAGAAAAGAGAATGACAGATCCATATCCCTTATGATTATAAATGCAAAAATTCCCAACAAAATAGTGACAAGCTGAATCAGCAACATATTAAAAGGATAAATCCTGATTAAGTGGGTTAAAACAAGCAATTTAATATGCCAGCCAACACAACAGACCATATTAAAACAATAAGGGCAAAACCCCATAACATCATCTCAATTAATGCAGAAATAAGCATTTGAGAAATCCAGTACCATTTTATACTTTTTTTTTTTTAAAAAAAAGAGCAACAAACTAAAAATAGAAGAAAACTTCTTTACCCTAAAGAAAGTAATTGCCAAAACACTCACAGCTAACATGATACTTAGTGGCAAAAAAAAAGGGGGGGGGAAGCTTTCCCCTTAAGATATGGAACAAGACAAGGATGTCTGCCCTGGCAACTTCTGTTCAATATTGTACTGGAACTTATAGCCAGGGCAATGTCACAAGAAAAAGGAGTAAAAGTAATATAAATTGGGCATGAAGAAGTAAAATTTTCTCTGTTTTCAGACAACATGATCTTGTATATAGCAAATTCTAAGGAATCACAAAAATTTAGAGGTAATAAACAAGTCTAGTAGTTTGCGGGATATTACATTAGTATAAAAAAGTCAGTTGTATTTCTATACACTGTAGTGAACAACCCAAAAATGAAATCAAGAAAGCAATTCCACTTACAGTAACATAAAAAGAATAAAATACTTAAGAACAAATTTGACAAAAGAATTGCAAAATTTATACTCTGAAAACTACAAAACATTGTTGAAAGAAATTAAATTATTTTATTGTTGGATTAAATAGAAAGACACAGAAAGACATTTTTGTTCATGAATTGAATGGCTTAATATTGTTAAGATAGAAATACCCCCTAAATTAACCTACGGATTCAATACAATTCCTGTCAAAGTCCCAGGTAGGCTGTGTGCGTGCATGTGTGGCTTTTTTGCAGAAATTGACAACTTCAACCTAAAATTCATACAGAAATGCAAGGGACAGAATAGACAAGATAATTTTGAAAAAGAAATAGCTGGTGAAAAACACACTTCATGATTTCAAAACTTACTACAAAGCTACAGGAATCAAGACAGCACTTTGGTACTATAAGACTAGACATATAAATCAATGGAACAGAATTGAGTCCAGAGATAAACCCTTACATATATGACTGACTGATTTTCAACAAGGGTGCCAAGAGCATTCAATGGGGAAAAGAGCAGTATTTTCAAGAATGGTTCTGGGACAAATGGATAAGCAAAATAACAAAGTTGGACTCATCTTACTCTATACACAAAATTTAACTCAAAATAGATCAGAGGTAAAATTAGAAACCTTTCAGAAGAAATCACAGGCATAAATCTTCATGGCCTTGGATTAGGCAGAGGTTTCTTAGATAAGACACCAAAAACATAAGGAATAAAAGAAAAAATATGTAAAACTGGATTTCAATTTTGATGAAGCTTTTTTTTTTAACTTCAAATAAAAAGTTTATGGAGTTCCCTCATGGCTCAGCAGGTTAAGGATCTGGCATTGTCACTGCTGTGGCTCTGGTTACAGCTGTGGTGTGGGTTCAGTCCCTGACCCAGGAACTTCCACATGCTGCAGGTGTGGCCAAAAAAAAAAAAGCAAAAAAAGTTTTTGCATAAAGGATACTATCGAGAAAGTAAAAAGACAATCCATAGAATAAGAGAGAATATTTGTAAGTCATGTATACAACAAGAAAAGTACGTCTAAAATATAAAATGGACTCTTACAACTCAACAACTAAAAGACAATTTAATTTAAAAATGGCCAATGGATTTGAATAGATATTTCTCCAAAAAAAATGACCACCATCACATGAAAAAAATCATATAAAAATGACTGATCACCACATGAAAAGATGCCAGCAATCATTAGGTCAAGGCAAATATGACTATAATGGAGTGTCACTTCATACCCAGTACAACATATTTAATAAGAAAGATGGAAAATAACAAGTATTGGTGAGGATGCTGAGAAATTGAAACCATTTGTACACTGCTGTTGGGAACGTAAAGGGGAAGGCACTCTGGAAAAATTTTGGCAGTTCCTAAAAAGTTAAACATAGAGTTACAATATGACTCAGCAACCCCACTCCTTAAGCATATACCTGAAGGAACAGAACATATCTCCACACAAAAACTTGTACATAATTATTCATAGCAGCATTATTTATAACAGCTCAAAAAAACAATAAAATATATACCAATGAAAGAATGGGAAAACAAAAGTGGCATATCCATTCCATGGAATATTATTCAGCCATACAAAGGAACGAAGTGATGATATCCACTAAAACATGGATAAAACTTGAAAAAAATTATTCTAAGAGAAAGAAGATGCATATAGAGGCCCATGTTGCATGATTCCATTTATGTGAAATGTCCAGATTAGGCGGTCTATAGATAGGAAGTCAGTTAGCAGCTGAAGGAAGGGGAAGAATGAGGAGAACTACTAAGGGGTACAGGGCTTCTTTGGGGGGTGATGAAAATGTTTTGAAATCAGTGGTGATAGTTGCACAATTTTGTGAATATAATGAAAACTACTGAACTGTATACACTAAAAGGGTATGTTTTGCATTACATGAATTATACCATGATTTAAAAACAGAAATTTTGGGGGAAAATTGCAATAAGCTTATTCTTCCAGGTGGCTACAAAGCTGCACCTTGGCATGAGGCTAAGTGAACAGTGTGAGCTGGAATCAAGCCTCATTTGCCATCATGGTAGCCTGGACTGATTTTCAGCCCACCCTCCAGGCCAGCTTTGCTCTCTGTCTCAGTTTCTACTGACAGTTACACTCCTTGGCTCTGGCCAAAACTGCTCCCTGGAGCTACTTGACGATCTAAGTTTATTGCTACCCCTCACTTGGTCCTCCCTTCCCATCACATTTCTCATAATTTCCCATGCCGGACTTTTTAAGTGCATGACTTGAATTGGTTTCTGCAATCTATACATTTCCACCAAATCCAGGCATAATTGTATTTGAAGGTTTATTTTCTTTTACTAGGGATTAGTTCCTAAGCCTTGTTTTCCTTATATTTCTGTCCTCTAACCACAAGTAACTAGATTTTCTACTTCTTGCTTCACTACCCATCAGTCAGTAGTATCTGACTCACAAAAATTAGCCCTCACAAGAAAAGTGACCCTCACTTTTATTTTTCTCAAGCGCACATAAGACATTTTATGCTTACAGGAAAAAAAGACACCTAATTCACGTATTTGGAAAGAGGGAAGTTTGTGAATAATAACTAACACATGAGAAGTCACAAATCAACCAGAGTATGATAAAATTAAATGCATCTGAGGAGGCCGACATTAATTTTTATGTTGATTGTACTTGAAAAATAATAATCTGATTAGGAAACCAGTAACTGTGAGTATGACTCTGAGTATATGACATTCTTGAAAAGGGAAAACCATGGAGAAAACAACATGATCTGTGGTTGCCAAGGGTGGGATAGGGAAGCTGATTAGGCAAAGCACAGAAGATTTTTAGGGCCATCTCCTTTATCTAGAATGTAGTTATATCTCCTTGATTCCTGAAAGATAGTTCTACTGGGTACAGAATTTATAGTTGATAGTTCTTTCAGCACTTTAAAATATTGTGCCATTTCCTTATGGTCTCCATAATTTTAGGTGAGAAATCTGTTGTCATTTGAATTACTGCCCCCGAACAGATGTCATTTCTAATTGTTTTCAAGATTTTGTCTTTAGTTGTCAAAAGTTTAATTATGATGTGTCTTGACATAGATTTGGAGGGGGCTATACTTTTGGGGGTCTCCTCTGCTTCTTAAATCTCCAGGCTTATCTTTTGTCAAGTATGGTTACAGTTTTCAGTCATTATTTCTCAATGTTCTTTTAGCCCTATTCCCTTGGCTCTTCTTTTGGGTCTATGATAATACAAACCATGGGGTCTTTTGTCATTGCTTAGTCCCTGACACTCTGTTCACATAGCTGACTCCAAAATATGTTCTTTTAGTTGTTCAGACTAAGTAAATCTACTGTTCTGTCTGCACTTTCACCACTTCTGTTCTACGTCATCTCCACTTTAGTATTGAGCTATCCAGCAATTTTTTTTTAATTTTCTGTTTTTAGTTATATCATATCCATTTGGCTATTTTTTTTAATTCTATTTGTTGCTAAGATTATTTTTCCTTTGTTTCAAGAGGACATGTAATTGATTGTTGAAGTATTTTTATGATGGCTGCTTTAAAATACTTTCCAGACAATTTCAACATATGATTCATCTTGGTATTGGCATTGGTTGCTTGTTTTCTCTCATGCAAATTGTTATTTTATTGGTTCTCAGTATGATGGATAATATTCTATTGAACCTTAGACATTTAGCCTATATGTCAGGAGACTTTGTTTCCTATTTAAATCTTTTATTTTAGTAGGCAGGTACTCTTTTTTTAGGTTTAGCATTAGATCTTGACCAACATTTGTTAACTATAGTTATGAAGGTAGTTTAATTTTTAAAGCCCTTGGAGGGTATTTTGTTCTGCCATTTGTTTGTTTGTCTGTTTGTTTGTTTTTTAATTTGGTTCTGCTTGGGTTCCCATTGTCTCTGCTGGTGCTGCCAGAGACAGCAAAGAAGGTTTCACTAGATGGGGCCAACAGTGTCTCAGTAAGGAAGTGGTATGATGGGATCGCCCTACTGGTGCCTCCCAGCTGCCCTCGTATCTATTGGCAGGGAAGGAAAAGTCTCAAGCCCACAGAATAATGAGGCTTCCAGAACTAGGTCTCACGCTATAGCTGGATTCCTCTTGGTGTTTCTGCCTGCCTGCCTCAGTATCTCTTGGCAGAAAGGGGCACTCTCAGGCCTGGGAAGGAAAGAGAGTATTTCCCCTAGATGTTTATTACTGTCAGGGTTCCTGATTGACCTTACTTTGCCAGCTTTGCCAGGCTAGGCTGGTGTTGTCAGAAAGATTCCCATTGGATCTCAGGGAGAATTACCTTACCTGGGCTTCTTTCTGTTGCTAGGTTGAGAATCAGAAAATACCAGGCATAGGTAGCCTTCTGTTGAGTGGGGAAAACGTAACATCCTGCCTCAGTATTGTTCCTCCAGTCCTGGGGTTCCAAACTAGATTGCCTTCTCACCACCCTTCAGAATTCTCCTTTGGTTGTCTCTTCCATTATCTCCAGAGTTAATTGTGCTTGGTAGAAGTGAATGGGGATAAATAGGTCTATGCTATCTTGTCCAGACCAGAAGTTCTAGTAATTGCTTTTTAAATTAAATAAAACTGATGATCACTGAAATTATGGTCTTCCACAACCTCCTTCTCTCTACCATCATTACCAGCAATGTTCTAATTTATTCTCTTTGTTTCTGCTTCTGATTAACTCAATACAGGTTCATGTTATGTTTTAGTTTTGGCAGCTGAATTTGAATTGGTGCAGGGACATGAACTAGAATCTTGCATATAGGGGGAAAGAAAGGGCTGGGGTGAAAGGTATAACAACACAACATGTTTGTTTCATTTTGTTTTTGTAAGGGAATGTTTTGATATTTTCAGGAAAATAAATAATGGCCAAATTTACTCTAAGAAAACTAACAAGGCCTGAAAGGGAAATCTGGAACATGCTAGCTAAAGTTGTGACAGAGAAGACTGCATGTACTGAATACTCTAAAATTCTGGCTGGGGAGTTCCCGTTGTGGCTCAGTGGTTAACAAATCCGACTAGGAACCATGAGGTTGCGGGTTTGATCCCTGGCATTGCTAAGTGGGTTAAGGATCCGGTGTTGCTATGAAACGTGGTGTAGGTTGTAGACGCAGCTCGGATCCCATGTTGCTGTGGCTGTGGTGAAGGCCGGTGGCTACAGCTCCTGTTAGACCCCTAGCCTGGGAACCTCCATATGCTGTGAGTGTGGCCCTAGAAATGGCAAAAAGGCAAAAAATAAAAATAAAATAAATAAAATAAAATTCTGGCTGGCCCACTGTGGAAGATGCCACAGTCATTTTAAACCCTCTTTTTTCATGTTCTCCTTCTACCAAGGAGCTTATAAAAAACATATAGTAATACATAGCTATATGACATGAACATACAGTTTTTCCAAAATGCCTTGCACATAGAAGTGGCAATGGAGTCAGGTTTTAGCCAATGAAATAGAAAGAAAAGTCTGCTGGAGAGCTTCTACAGAATATTTTTTTTTCCCTGATGAAAAACATGGTGAACTCTTTGTCACTCTGGCTGCCCCCAAGCTTTCTATCAGGGCATGATGATTGGAACTACTATGGTCATCTTAAGGTCATGAGAAGAAGGTCCTAATAACTGTGAAGAATCTAGCACCCGGACACTGTTGAGCTACATATGTCTCTAGAATCTCTTATCTCTAAACTTATTAAGTAAAACAATCAATATCCTTATTATTTACACTGATTTACACTGATGCCAGTTGGATCTTCTATCATAGCCAAAAGCATTCCTATGGATAAACTCATGGACAAGTTCAGTATTAGGATTAGCGGTGTTGTACTTTTTTCTGACCCATTCTTCATTTTACAGACTCCTTGTACCAGGGAAGAACACCACCACCTTCTGCTTCCATTTTCTGCTTATTCCTCTCACTATGAATGAGCTTGATATTTTCTCTGAAGGTCATCACTGACCACTTTGACAGAAAGCTACAGCAAATGAAAGGACTGAATGCATGGGATGCTATTGTAAAAATTTACTTTATACGGTTAAGATAAAAGAAACATTCTCAATAAATCATCATAGATGGGAGATACTGATGATTTTTGCAATAGTGCATCATTAGGATAAAGTCACTAAAAAAAGTTTCTTCTGCTGAATGTGCATTAGTGAACAAGGACCAGAAACTGGATTAAAAATAATGATCTCATTAAATATTTATAGCACAGCAGTAAATTTCTGCAAACAGTTGCAATCTTGCAAACCACTCCTAACATATCTAGAAGGAAATTTAAAAAAATACTAATATGAAAGTCTAGGCTGTTGAAGCAACACTGAATTTTTTTTCTCAGAAAGAGGCAACCTGAATCCACAAAACCAGAGTCTCACTATTTACATTTGAAATTTCAGAGTAGCTCTCCATATTAAGAAAAAAAGTAAGCATAGGACAAGGATAGTCAATTATTTTGAAGAAATGTCTTATGACAAACCCACAGTGAAATTCTAAAGCACACAACCACAGGAGCTCAAAGGAATAAAAATACTAAGATTGAATCAATATGTTCCTAAAATATGAAAACCTCTCCATTCTTAGCTAACCTAATAATCATTTAACTTTTTTTTTTTTAATGTGTAAGATGTTGGAATTCCTATTGTGGCTCAGTGGTAAGGAACCCAGATAGTATCCATGAGGATGTGTGTTCAATCCCTGACCTCACTCAGTGAGTTAAGGATGTGGCGTTGCCGTGTGTTGTTGCCATGAGCCGTGGTGTAGGTCACAGACACGGGTCAGATCCTGTGTAACTGTGGCTGTGTGGCATAGGCTGGCAGCTGCAGCTCCAGTTTGACCCCTAGCTTGGGAACTTCATATACCACAGGTGCAGCCCTAACAAGCAAAGATGTTATTTATATTACAGTGAGTCTAGAAGTTTCAGGGACCAGAAAGGCATTCATTCTTTTATAGATAACAAGATGTTATCTATATTACAGTGAGTCTAGAAGTTTCAGGGACCAGAAGGCATTCATTCTTTTATAATAATGGCTATATCAAGTCTCAGGCTAAAAATTCATGTAAGATAAGTATTAAAAGATGCTTAGAATGACTTAGTTGTTTTCCGGTAACCATGAAGGAATGCTTTTAAAGTTGGCTAACTGGAGATCTAGACAGATGAGTCTGCTCACAGGTCTGCTGGGCTCAGTGTCAGAGTTAGGGCCACTTCTTGATTCAGTTTCAGTGTTCTTAGCATAAGCTTACTCTTTGAGTATAAAATGATAGAGCTATGCTCCAATTATATTATTGTCCTTTAACTTAATATTCCAATGTTGATAGTTTTAAAAAGTCTTCAAGTTTAGAGACAGTGACTTAACAATAGCTTAGCAAAACTGACATCTGATGTTAAGCTTGAAGTGAAAAGAACTCCGGCATGTTTTGCCCAGTCTCTTTCACTGTGTTTCAGTGCCTCCATAGGAACACAGTCATCTTTCAGCCTATTCATTTCCTTGACTATAAAAAAATATGTGCTGGTATATGCTAAAAAAGTGATCATATACTAAGCTATTATGCACAAAAAGGTAAATGACATCCAATCATCATAAATAACATCTAGCATATTTTCGCTTGTGTATTTTAAGCATGCAAAGGTGTGTCCTATAATCAAGAATTGGTTTCCTTAGAATTCTCATATATCAGTGTGATTATTAACCAAGGCTTCTTAAGCAATTTCCAGGAAAATGAAGGCAAACTGGGCAAGTTGTACCTGTACAATATTCCTTCAGGAGTTTCTAACTAGGCGACCACACAAAGAAATACCAATGCCGTCACTACTCTGACAATGAGCAGCCATCATTCCATCATATTACTTTCTAAGTGGTGGACTCTGCAGAAGTACACACTGGCTAAGTCTGTGTTTGGGTGTTGTTGGGGAGGAGAGAAGGTTATAATTTAAATTTTTAAAGAGATGTTTCGTTTGCAAAGATACACATCAAAGAGTCAAACTTGTAAAAACGGAAGGAGAAAATGTCAAGTGTCAAAATCTTCCCTATTTAAACATCTTTCTTTATATAGTTCTATCAGACTTGTGGAAGAGGATTTTTACTTCTCTTTTTTTAAATTTTCCAATAGTTAAAGACAAACTATCAGGAGTTTGTGAAAAAAGTTCTCCTTATTCTTCCTTTTGCATCTGTCAGAAAACATGGAATGAAGATTATATGTAACTCATACATAAATCAAAAGCTAGAGAAAAACATCTACACTTAAAAGAATAAGAACAATACCACTAAGAATACACAATTATTAACATATACCAAGTGAGAGACACTGGGCTGTGTTTCACATGGATTCTCACATTTAATCCTCACCACAAATTTATAAAGAAGGGCTGCTAATACACTCCTTTTACCCAGGGGAGAACTGAGGCTCAGATTAAGGAACTTAACTTCGGTCCCAGAACCTGTAAGCAGCAGGCAGAGTCAAGTTCAGCCCCGGGTTTGCCCCACTTTGGAACGCCAGCTATAATTCAGAATACTGTATGCCTAATGACCTTTCCTAAGAACCAAACTGTCTGCAAGAGAGATGCCATGCTCTGGGCAAAGAGTCTAAAGTTTCTGACCTTGGAAAACTCAATCATGAGGTAAGGGACAGTTCTGAGCCTCCCCGATGCACCTGTTCTGTGGAGCTGGATGTGGGCTTAGAATTCAATGAAGGAGAGGATAACATATGTTTAATGCTTTGTTCTGCCCACAAAAACAAAAAGAAGAAAGCTCAGATACTATATTTCTGACACTAGCTCCTGACATTTTCTTGAAATGGATACCATATAACTTCACGCTGCAGGGATTAGGAGTGATTACTTGGAAGCATGAATTTTGGGAGTCTCCAAAGTCAGTCTCACTTTCCCTCTAGGCTTTGGGATACTAATCCAGTCTGGTTAAGATGCAGCAACTGCAGGGGAAAGAGTTCGTCTCTGACAGTGGTCTGACTACTTCAGAATGTTTGACTTTCCTGAGCTCAGAGTCAGGGGCAGGAAAAGGATAATAGTCGCCACACATGTAAATAGGTCCCCACTTACAGTGATCAGTAGCTAGCAGCTAGGGGTCAATTCAGAAGATGGTGAAATCATACAGAGCACCTCAATATAAACAGCCACTTCATAGTAGAAAGTAAAGCACAATCAAGTTGCCTCTGTTTGAACAAAGCCAGTGCAGGACCTTAAAGGATGATATTTTTAAAACATTGTTGTATTCCAAGGAGAATTATTACCCTTCTGCAATGGTGCTTTGAATTTCATACAATCCACCTAAAGGACACACCATGTGGAAAATTATTTTCCAAATTAATATCAAGGTATGTGTAACATTTCTCAAATAAATTCTATTTTATTAATGATAGTTATTTGAGATAATTATTTGTTGAATGAATAAAAACAAAGCACATTTTTTTGCTCGACTTTTCTGCCCAATAAGGAAAAGCTCAAAGACAAATTTAATATAAAATTATGAGTTGCCGTCATGGCTCAGCAGTTAACCAGTCTGACTAGCAACCAAGAGGACACGGGTTCAATCTCTGGCCTCGCTCCTCAGTGGGTTAAGGATCCAGCGTTGCTGTGAGCTGTGGTGTAGGTCACAGACGCAGCTTGGATCCAGCATTGCTGTGGCTGTGGTGTAGGCCAGCAGCTACAGCTCTGATTAGACCCCTAGCCTGGGAATCTCCATATGTAATGGGTGCGGCCCTGAAAAAAATCATCCAAAAAAATAAAATCAGAGAAACAATACTAATATTTGTCATGGCACATTTACTTCACCGTTTTTTCTTTACAGCTTTGATTATTTTATTTTATTTTATTTATATTTTTGTCTTTTTAGTGCTGCACCCACAGCATACAGAGGTTCCTAGGCTAGGGGCCCAATTGAGCTGTAGCCACTGGCCTACACCACAGCCACAGCGACACGGGATCCTTAATCCACTGAGCGAGGTCAGGGATCCAACCTGTGTCCTGATGGATACTACTCAGATTTGTTTCTGCTGAGCCATGATGGGAACTCCTGGTTTTTTTTTCTTTTTTTTTTACTTTCATTTTCAATTTATTTAATTTATTTTAATTTAATTTTTTACCTTTAGCTTTTTTTCCCTTCCAGTTTTATTGACATATAACTGACATATTGCACTGTATAGGTTTAAGGTGTACAGCATAATGATCTGACTTACATATATCATGAAATGATTACCACAGTAAGTTTAGGGAGCATCTACATCTCCTTTGGATACAAAATAAAAGGAAAAATGTTTTTCCCTTGTGATGAAAGCTCAGGATTTATTCTCTTATTAGCTTTCGTAACATACAGTAGTGCTAATTATATTAATCATGTTGTATATTACATCTCTAGTACTTATTTATCCTATAACTGAAAATTTATACCTTTTCACCACCTTCATCCAATTCTCCCTCCTCCCACCCCCTACCTCTAGTAATCACAAATCTAATCTCTTTTTCTATTTGGTTCTTTTTTAAAAATGTAATTGACCTACAACACTATTTAGTTCCAGATATGCAACACAATGATTCGATGTTTCTAAACATTTCAAGATGATCACCACCATAAGCCTAGTTAACATCTGTCACTATACAAAGATGTTACAATAGTAACTGTATTCCCTACTCTGTACATTTTATCTCCAGACTTACTTATTTTATATCTAGAAGTCTACACCTCTTAATCTCCGTCAACCTTTTTCAATCATCACCTCTTTGACAACCACTTGCTTTTTCTCTGTATTTATGGCTCTGTTTCCATTTTGTTACATGTGTTCATTTGCTTTGTTTCTTAGATTTCACATGTAAGTGGAGTCATATGGTATTTATCTTTATCTGACTTATTTCACTCAGCATAATAGTCTCTAGGTCCATCCATGTTGTCACAAATGGCAAGATTCCATTTTTTTGTGAAGCTAGCATTCCCTTGTGTGCATATATCTATGTATATATATACATAGATATATATAATATCTATATTACGTATTTACCCATTCATCTACTGATGGGAACTTAGGTTGCTTCCATATTTTAGCTACTGTAAATAATGCTGCTAAGAACACAGGGGTGTAGATATGTTTTTTGTTTTGTTTTGTTTTGTGTTGTTTTTGTCTTTTTGCCTTTATGTAGAGCCGCACCAGCGGCATATGGAGGTTCCCAGGCTAGGGGTCTAACAGGAGCTGTAGCTGCCAGCCTTTGCCACAGCCACATTAATGTGGGATCCGAGCCACATCTACAACCTTCACCACAGCTCACAGCAATGCCGGATCTAGATATGTTTTTGAATTAGCACTTTTGTTTTCTTTGGGATTTTTACTAAGATACTTATAGATTTATTTGCAGTTGCAAGAAATAAAGAGATCCCTTGTATGCTTTGTGAAGTTTTTTCCACAAGTAACAATATTTTACAAAACCATAATAAAATAGCATACCAGAGTGGAGATATTGACTCAATTCCCCCAATCATATTCAGATTTCTCCAATTTTACTTGTATTCACAGTACATGTATGTGTGTAGCGTTCAAAATAGTGAAAAATCTTTCATAGTGAAAAAAGTTCTTTTCATGTGGAAGGGAGCTATAGCTTCAGAGTGAATATGAATGATTCTAATTTGAAAGATGCAAAAAAGATGAAAACTGGAAAAAGAGATAAATAAGAAGCACTTCAAAACTTGCAAATAACAAAGAGTGAAAAGATAAGTGACCTGTAAAAAATTATAATGGGGAGTCCAATAAGGCTAGAGTATATGCACTAAATACATTCTTCATCTACAATTAGGGGGAAATTGGGAGTTCCCATTGTGGCACAGCAGAAACAAACCCAGCTAGTATCCATGAGGATGCAGGTTTGATCTCTGGCCTCACAGTGGGTCGGGGATCAGGGGTTGCCATGAGCTTTGGTGTAGGTCACAGACGTGGCCTGGATCCCACATTGATGTGGCTGTGGCATAGGCTAGCAGCTGCAGCTCCGATTCAACACCTAGCCTGGGAACTTCCATATGCTGCAGGTGTGGCCCTAAAAAGCAAAACAAACAAACAAACAAACAAATAAACAAAGTTCAGGGGAAATTATCTGTCTGTCTGTCTGTCTTTCTGTCTGTCTATCTATCCATCCATCCATCTACCTATCCATTCATTCAAAAATACTTACTGAAAACCTAACATGGGCCAGGCTTTCTTCTAGGGCTAGATATGAAAAGGTAAGTCACACATTAAGCCAGGTAGGCTGGTGAGGTATGTAGATGAGCACAAATATAATTATCAAAAGGTGTGAAAGACACCATTATGGAGAAAGACAGTGAGGTATAATGCCCATAAGAAGGGTAGCTAACCAAGATACAGTCAAGAGGGTCAGGGGAGGTAACCTGGAGTAAGTGGTATCTAAGCTGAGTCTTCAAGGATTAGTAAACTAAGTTGTACACACATGGCATGGAAGGAGGGTAAGAAAGAAAAGGGAAATGGGATCCCATGTGCTAAGTCCTAGAGGGCAGGGAGTTTGGACCAAAAGCCAGAGTGCTCAGCAGGAAGCCAGAATGCTGATTTGTAAATCAAGAGGCTAATTCAAGTTTAAAAGTTAATTATTTGAGAACTACAATAGCTAGAGAATGGATAACACCAAAATTTATTGAGTATTTAATGTGTTCCAGACACTGCTCTAGAGGCCTTTCATATGTCATCTCATTTAATTCTCTCAACAACCCTGTGATTTAGAAATGACTGATTCTGTTTTATACATTAGGAGCCTAAGATCTGGAGAGGTTAAGTAACTTGTCCAGAGTCACACCATGTTTAAGTGGTGGGGCTCAGATTTAAACTCAGAGGGGTCCAATTCCAAAACCCTAGGTCTTCAGTTAACTGTGTTATTTTTATTACCTATTTTCCATTGCAATTTTAAAATTAAGATAAAAATCATAAGAAAATAAATTTTGGAATTTGGTTTTAAATGAAACCAATCATCAAGAACATGATCTAGGGTCAACATGTTCAAACTTTAGTCCAACTTCAGTCTTCCAAGATGCCTCCTTGATAGCTCTGCCCATTCCATTCAATACTGGGTTAGATGCCACCATGTGCGTGTTCATAATTCCTTTTGTCTTCTTGTCTGCTTTCCAACTAGATTGTAAGCCTCATGAGGACAGGTTTCATCACTGTATCATTAGCACCTAGCATACTGCTTGACATATGGTAGTCTATAAACATCTATTAAGTGAATTTTCTAAATCAAGATTAATAGAAAAAAAATGAAACTGGAATTTGCACTATGACTAGTTGTCCTCAACTGGAAAGTGGAAGGAATAATTCTGTGTGTGTGTGTGTGTGTGTGTGTGTGTGTGTGTGTGTTATACCAATAATGGAATATTATTCAGCTTTTTAAAACTTTTTACAAAATTTTTTGTGCAATCTCCAGGGCCAAGGGTGAGACCTGTACCATAGCAGCAACCTAAATCACAGGAGTACAACACTGGATCCTTAACCTGCTGAGCTACCAGGGAACTCCTGGAATGAGTAATTCTATCTAGTTTTTGCACATGGACTATACAGATTAGTGAGTCAATGTCCTCCGTATACTATGTCCTTAGAAACTCCTGCGTATATAGCAAGTGCTATTGTTCATTTTCTGTGGTATATAAATGACCTTGAGAATATCATCATTATTTATAATACAGTGGCAGCAATTACAGAACAGGTTCAATTAATTACCAGTAGTTTTACGGCCTGAGAGATAAGTCAGTTTGACAAAAAGAAGCAATAATGAGATTCTGTGAGAAGACCAAGAGAGAAGCTAAAGCTTAAGTGGGTACCTGGCTAATTGATGACTGAAAAAGACATCTGAGAGCAAAGGACAAATGCACAAATATGGTGTGAGTTGGAAAACCACCTGAAAAAGAGTCAGGACTGTGAAAGACAAATGTAAAGGGAGGCAAATGGCATATGTATGCATACAGCATTTGGCAGTGTGTATCTGTTGACTTAACTATCAGTCTTAAAATCACTTGGTATATTCACGAAAAATGAAAATTTCTAGATCCATCCCTGATTAACCAAATCAGAATCAATGGGGATGACATCCTAGAATTTGCACTTTAATCGGTTTCTCAGATCATTTTTAAACACTGAAAAAACAGTGAACCACTAGTTCTTAAATCCATGAAACTTGATAAATAACCACAGCACAGAAAAGTAATAAGGGTCAGACATGCTTATTCTATAAGAAGTAAAATGAACAGTCCAAAGAGGTGTTTTTAAAAGGCGTTATGGTGGAGAGAGATTCATCATATTCATCTACCCTACTTAGGAAGGCAGATCTCACCACCAATCTACACACGTGCCCCACACCACTGCTCTCCAGTTTCCTTGACGGCGGAAGGGCTGGCTGCCACCACTGGGTTGTCTTTAGATACTGCCTTTCTCCTGATATGCTACTCCCTTTTCCCCAGAGTCCCAGACTTTTGAGTCCTTCTGTAAAGAACATACCCATATATGCTAATACTGAAGTTATACTGATTTGAGGTAGTCATAGTTGTTACATCTCTGAATTTTAAAAAAAAGCATCAGTTTGATTTTTTTCAGATTTTGAGTTTCTAAACAGGCAAAGGCTCTTTTGATTTGCTTTTCACTGACAGTTATTCAGAACATCTTTTTCCAGGGTTCATGGTACCTCATCACTCTGGTCAATGAGTAAACAGTGGTTATAGTTTGGGGATAAAAGCAGGAAATAAAGAAACCAAAAAAGCCCACTCTTTTTAGGAGGCATGAACAGAGGTTTACAGTTTGAAATGTAGGTCAAAGGGCCAAATACTGCATAAAGTGGCTAGAGTAGGAAAAGGAAATCAAACTAAACAATATTAACACTGGAGTTTTTAATTACTAAAATGAAACTATCAAACAAACAATCTGGCCACGTGGAAGGAGATGATGCAGGTGGTTATAATCACTCAGGCAAAGGAAGATAAAGACTTGGCTTCCACAGGTAGATGGAAACAAATGAGGACTATGCCGGCTTTCCCTTGAGTCACCGCAAGGTACGTGGCCAGGGTCACACATCCTTCTAGCTTCGAGAGGTGGCCGTAACTCAGGAATCATGACCTGATCTAAGGGAAAGTGGGGAAATGGCTAACTACCCCACTCACATAGGCAGTAATATGGATTTTAGTTTTGCAAGTATATTTCCTAACAAACCATATGGCTCATTTCTGTCTTTTAATGTTAGAGCAATCCCCTAAAATAGGATTTCTTATAAAAATAACATTGTTTTCCCACTCCAAGTATCTTGGCATCTAAATGCTATTCTAGGCATCTTAGAAAGATAAATTGGTCCAAGCTATTTACAACAATGACTACCACTGCTGTGGCCACAGATAGAGAGCTTTGCTTGAATTGCCAAGAAGGGAACAAGGGTGTCATATAAGCCCCGAAAAACAAGCTAAGAGGACAAGTCCTGCTGTGGGCTCAAAGACTATCTGAAAGGCTGCCAAAGCTTAGGGGCTGTGGTAGTGCAGGGTGGGTGGGTGGCGGATGAGAAAAGGGGCCTTTTCTGCAAATTTTATTCAAGGGCTGCATGTTAATGCTCAAGTGGCCTGGCTCCATTATTTCAGCTACTCTGGCCAGCTACTCCTAAGAACAAGAAAGAAGCCGCCCGCGGTTATAAAACCTTTCATTTCTCTAAAAGGCTGGGGCCTGGTCTTTAGTATATCTTTTGGAGTTCAAAATATTTGAGAATAAAATTGATTTCAACACTTAGGTAATTGACTCTCACAAACTCAGGGGCCAATTACTCAAATTGCAGATCACTGCATGGAATCTCTGTTTTTCTTCCTTGTGCTCCTTCCTCTGTGAAGACCCAGGGTTTTTTTTTTTTTTTTTGCTTTTTCACACATAGATGAGTCCAGTCTGGGTCACAGCACATGCTGGGACCTCAAGGGCAGAAGGCTCTTTGTTGGGTTTCCAGGTCCAGAGGCCCAGGCCTCCCTTCACACTACAGCCACCTCTCTAACCTCCCTATTGCTGCCATTAAGCTTAGGACTGCAGGTATGGATGAGGCTCTAACAGATTGACAAGCTGCTTCTCAGTCACAGACTATCTGCTGCAGAAGCATCAGAAGAGCTTGTTAAAACATGGTCTCCTGATTCAGAATGGGGAAGCTGGAAATCTGCATTTTTAACATGCTCCCCAGGTTATTCTGCACGTATAGGTTTAAGAACCATAACAACAGGTGCAAAGTCTTAATATCTAAATCTATTTTGTTCTTGAGTCCAATGGTGAATTCAAAAGGCAAGGAACAGAATCTAGCTCTTGTTTCCCAGGATTTGGAAAGTGAGAGATTGGCTTGTGAAGAATAATTCTATTTGGGAAGGACTGGAAACAGGTAGGAACCTAGTAGAAAAAGGCCAACATATTCCCTCACTCAACTGTATTGAGTAACATGTGTTAGTATAATTGTAAGGATGGCCTGATTATAAACCAGGGAAGTATCCTGGTTGTGTAGGTGCTCCAAAATTAGCAGCATAGTGTTCTCTGCTAAACTGCATTATCTATTAAAAACCCATGATGGTAACCCATACACCCTTTGATTTAGGTTTTGTCTGCCATTGTATCAATGTTTGTAAATAAGGTTGGTGGTTGGGGCTCTAACTTTTCTCAATCCAAACTCCATCCTTGTCAGCTGAGACCATGAAGTCTTTAATTCTTCGCTATTTCCCCCATTATGAAATTGATATGCTTATAGTACCAGTCATTTGTACTTAACTGGGCTATTAAAGAGGGCTGAGCAGTGAAAAAAAGCAGGACACAAAGTAGATATTAATACTAGTAACCACTGTTAGTAATTTCACATTGCCATTATAAAAATTAACACTGCATTGACCAATGAGGAGAAGCTGAACTGTTTAGCTAAAGTCTGAGGACTATTTATGGATTTAAATTATTCACATGCTACCTATCACCTATCGCCACAGACACTTCAAAGTTCACAGCTCTTTGGTACAACATACAATTTTCTAGCACTTCCACACAGACCTGCTTATTCTCATAAAAGAAAGCTGTGAGCCTTGCAAATTGCTCTCATTTTATTTTAGGTCTAATAGGTTGGAGTTTGTTCTTGTACATTTTTTTAAAAAATAGAGCATTTCTTTTTAAACTAGGTCAAACCTATCAACAGAATCTAAATAAGCCTTGGTATGCTGTACAGCCTCCAAATATAACAATAATAAATCGTTCACTGCAAATGCTGCCCTCATACCCCAAAGCATTTACAATACATCTGACAAAGTGTGTCTATTTCCATGGTACCTATCACCATGGCAGCTGAGCACCACTTCTCTTGGAACAATCAAGTTAGTAATATAGCCTTTGGCTACTGCTTCCTAAAAGCGTTGCTCCCGAATAAATAAATGGGATACTTTCTTTTTAAAAAAAAGAAACCATAAAACCCCTCAAAAATAAACAACTGTTGCTAAATACTCCTTAATTGCACTAAAAAATAATAAAACCCTCTTCCCATCTATACTGGTTAGAGAACATTTCTTATTTCTTTCATTTAGACAGGCATTTCCAAGCTTAATGATCATGCAAAATGTGGACTGTACTGTGCTTTGAATTACATTTTAAGATTCTTTGCATAAATGTTAAGAAAAGAATAAAGAGGGATAAATTAGGATTTTGGAATTAACATATACACACTACTATATATAAAACAGATAAACAATAAAGACCTACTGTGTAGCACAGAGAACTATATTCAGTATTTTATAACAACATGTTGTGGAAAAGAATCTAAAAAAGAATATATATATATTACTTTGCTGTACACCTGAAACTAATACATTATGAATTAACTATACTTAAAAGAAAAAGAAAAAGAGAATAGTGATGCAGTGATTGTTTACAATAAAGTCACATTTACACTAATTTGAACCGATCAGAATATTCATTGAATCAATAAACTGCAAGGATAGTGCCAATTCCCAATTATCCAAATATAAGCTTTATAATATGCTTCATGGCATTGCCAAATAAAGCTCACACATGTAAACTGAAATCCTTTCCCTAAAAAACATTTTGGCAATGCCTAAAAATTTCATATCTTTTATCTTTTTTTTTCCTTTTGTCTTTTTTAGGGCGGCACCCACGCATATGGAGGTTCCCAGGCTAGGGGTCGAGTCAGAGCTGTAGCTGTGGCATATGCCATAGCCACAGCAATGCCAGATCCAAGCTGCATCTGCAAGCTACACCACACAGCTCACGGCAATGCTGGATTCTTAAGCCACTGAATGAGGACAGGGATTGAACCTGCATCCTCGTGGGTACCAGTCAGACTCGTTTATGCTGAGCCACGATGGGAACTCCTCATATCTTTTATCTTATTTCATTAACGAAATACCATACACTGGGCAGTTATAAACAACAGAAATTTATTTCTTATGGTATGGAGTCTAGAAGTTCAAGACTAAGGTGCCAGCATGGTCACGTTCTGTTAATGACCCTCTTCATGGCTCACAGCCAGTACATTTTTGCCGTGTCCCTACATGGTGAAAGGGGTGAAGGATCTCCATGGGGTCTCATTTATAAGAACATTAATCCCATTTCTGAGCGCCTCGTCCTATCACTAGTAAGCACCTCGCACACCCCGGCTTCCCACTCAATACCACCACATCCAGCACCAAGATTTCAGTGTATGAATTTGAAGGAAACACAAATGTTCACACCATAGCACCTTTCAATATGGCAATTCCATCACCAGGAATCTATCCTAAGAAAATTACTTAAAATAGAAAAATCAAAAACCAAAATGTTAAATAATAAAGAATATATAAGCAAATAATTGGAAGGTTATGGGCATCTTCATGCTGTCATTAAAAAGCATGTTTATGCAGAATAGGACTGGCACAAAAACAGACTAATGGAAGAGAATAGAGAACCCATAAATAAACCCACACTGGTCATTTAATCTAAGACAAAGGAGGCAAGAATATACAATGGAGAAAAGATGGTCTCTTCAGCAAGTGGTGTTGGAAAGCCAGACAGCTACACATAAATCAATGAAATTAGAACTCTCCCTCACCATGTACAAAAATCAACTCAAAATGGTTTAAAGACCTAAATATGACACAATAAAAACCCTAGAAGAGAACACATGCAAAACATTCTTAGGTATAAATTATAGCAATATTTTCTTAGGTCAGTCTCCCAAGGCAAAAGAAATAAAAGCAAAAATAAACAAATGGGACCTAATAAAACTTATAAGCTTCTAACAGCAAATGAAACTGTCAACAAAATGAAAAGACAACCTATGGAACAGGAGAAAGTATACGCAAACAATGTGACGGACAAGAGGTTAATATCCAATATATACAGAGAGCTCATATAACTCAATATCAAAAAAAAAAACAAGCAATGAAATCAAAAAAGGGCAGAAGACATAAACAGACATTTCTCCAAAGAAGACACAGAGATCGATGGCCAACAGGCAATGAAAAAAATGCTCAACTTTGGTAATTATTAATCACCTCACACTGGTCAGAATGTCTATCATCAAAAAGTCTACAAACAAATGCTGGAGAGGGTGTACAGAAATGACAACCCTCATACACTGTTGGTAGGAATGTAAATTGGTGCAACAACTGTGGAGAACAGCATGAAGATTCCTTAAAAGCTAAAAACAGAGCTACCGTATGATTAATCCCACTCCCGGGCATATATACAGAAAAGACAAAAACTCTAATTTGAAAAGATATAAGCACCTCAATGTTCATAGCAGCATTATTTACAATAGCCAAGACACAGAAAGAACCCAAGTCCCTATCAACAGATAACTGGTTTAAGAAGATGTGGTATATACAATGGAATGTTACTCAACCATGAAAAAGAATGAAACAATGCCATCTGCAGCAACATGGATGGACCCAGAGAATATCATACTAAGTGAAGTAAGTCAGGTAAAGACAAATACCATATGATATCACTTACATGTAGAATCTAAAAAATTATACAAATGACTACATACAAAGCAGAAACAGACTCACAGGCATAGAAAACAACCTTATGGTTACTAAAGGGGAAAGAAAGTGTTGGAGGGATAACTAGGAATATGGGATTAACAGATACAAACTGCTATACATGAAACAGATAAGCAATAAAGATTTACTCTACACTACAGGGAACTCTATTCAATATCTTGTAATAATCTTTAATGGAAAATAACTGCAAAAAATATATACGCAAAACTGAATCACTTTACTGAAGATAAAATTTCAGTTACGTGTTTAAAATGTTTTTTCTTTAGCACAACAAATATATCATGTTTATGGAGTTGCCGTGTGGCTCAGTGGGTTAAAAAACCTGACATACTATCCGTGAGGACATGGGTACAATCCCCAGCCTCACTCAGTAATTTGAGGATCTGGCATTGTGACAAGCTGTGGTGTAGGTTGCAGATGTGCCTCAGATCCCATCCTGTGTGTTCCTGTGTCTGTGATGTAAGCAGGCAGCTACAGCCTTGATTCTACCCCTAGACTGGGAACCAACATATGTTGAAGGTGCAGCCTTAAAAGAAAAAAAAAAATCATGTTTATGAAGAGTTTTTAATAACTTAGGAAAATGTTTACCATATGATGTTAAGTTAAAAAAAGCAGCATACAAAATTATATATACAGCATGATATGTAAAAGTGTATAAAACTATGTATAGAAAAATACCGGAAATATGTTGAAATTGGTAATGGTTACCTAGATGGTAGTATTGTGGATGATAGTTATTTTTGCCCTTCATACATTTCTTAATTAATAGCATTGGTATCTAATAGACATAGTAATAGACTATGTATCACTATCTTTCTCATTCTTCTTTTCTGTCTCTCCTTTCATTCTTAGTGTTCACAAAAATAGAAATAAAATTTATTTATTTATTTGTCTTTTTAGGGCCGCACCTGCGGCATATGGAGGTTCCCAGGCTAGGAGAAGAATCGGTGGTGTAGCTGCTGACCTGCGCCACCGCCACAGCAACACTGGATCCAAGCCACATCTGCGACCTGCACCACAGCTCAAGGCAACACCAAATCCTTAACTCACTAAGTGAGGCCAGGGATTGAACCTGTATCCTCTAAAATTTATTTTATTAATCACATATTTATTGAATACAATTTATTTTATTTTATTTTATTTTACTTTATTTTATTGCCTTTTTGTCAATTTAGGGCCTCACCTGCGGCATGTGGACGTTCCCAGGCTATGGGTCTAATCGGAGCTGTAGCCACTGGCCTACGCCGCAGCCACAGCAACCCAGGATACGAGCCGCGTCTGCGACCTACACCACAGCTCACGGCAACGCCGGATCCTTAACCCACTGAGCAAGGCCAGGGATCGAACCCGCAACCTCATGGTTCCTAGTTGGATTCATTAACCACTGCGCCACGACAGGAACTTCTACTGAATACAATTTAGAATTCTACATATACCCATCCATCAAACACTTATTGAAAATTATGTTCTAGGGACAGTTCTTGAGTTGTACATGGGAAGAGATATTTTCTCTAATAAAAATCAGTTTCTTTGCTTTTAAATTATTGGGTTCTAAATAGATATTTTTTCCTTCTACGAGCTATTATCTCTCAGCAGAAAAAAACTTCAAACCTTAAAAATGATAATTTGATAATACCAAATTCTACTTCTCTGCTCTACTTACTTTCAGCTCTTTCTTCTAGCTCCAATGATTACTGAAAATGAGGGTTATATCATTTCCATCCACAGATATTGACCATACATTGCAGTAGGCACTGGGAAATGATGATTCTGGGTTATTCATTCTATAGTCTCCCCTTGAACTACCTCACCCATGTTCATGGTTACAACCAGAAACATGTACCCCCAACTCTGTATCTCTAGTCTGGATCTTGTTCCAAGTTTCAGACTCTAACTGCTTACTAAATATATCTCCCTGAATGTCTCATAGATATCTATGAACTCATCCTACCTGCATCACCTTCTCCTAAGACTGTGTTTTGGTAACTAGCACTCCTGTTCACACAATCAAATCAGAACACAAGGATCACCTCCGATTCTTTGTTCTCTCTTTCTGTCCCCCTTCTTACCCTCCCTCACACCTTGATTTCTATTTCCCAAATCTTTTAAATTTATCCACTAATCTGCTCCTGTTTTAGTGTAGAGTTTAGAGCCTCATCACCCCTCAGTGGATTTCTGTTATGATCTAACCATCCTCTGGTTGCCAATCTATCTTTCACATGGAGAAATCTTTCTAAAATGTAAATCTGATCTTGGTACTCCTCTTTTAAAGGAGCTAGAAGTCTGCTTAGTATGCATGCTCTACCTGATCACGCTTCTTCCCATTTGCCCAACTTTATCTCCATAGCTTCACCACTGACATCCAACACCCCAAGAATACACAACTAATCTGGGTCTCTGAACCCACATGCTATTTCCTCCTTTGGGGACTTCCCACATACTCTTCTCTTCAACTGAAATCCTTTCATCTACTCCATCTCCTTCCAAGCTACACATTTTCTAAAACTTAGTTCAAAGCTCAACTCCTCTTATTTCCCTTCCTCAGTGGCAGACCAATTCTTATATATATTCTCATGATATTTTATTTATTCAATCAAATTTGTTAAGCATCCAACATCATGCCATTCACTGTGTTTGCTGCTTGGTGTACAGACATTTCTGCCTCCACAGAGGGATTCCCATCACTTTCACTGCCCTTGCTTATTTACACCTCTGTCTCCCTTGAAGTGCTAGAGGGCAGGGATTAGATCATGATCATCCTTGTATCCTCAGAACTTGGCAAAAGTAGGTACTTAATAAGTGTGTTTTGAACCAGTTAAAACTGCGGTGTTTTGACTACAGTGATTTGAATGATGAAATTTTACAACAGTAAAAGTAACTCATAATTTCCAACGAGTAGTGTATGATGCTTCATAAGAAACACAACTCTATGTTTCCATGGAGCAAGATCAACTGTATTCAGAGAGCATGTGATTTATGAGTCCTTAAAGATGCTTTGAGATATGAGTGCATAATTTCTGAGTTCATAATCCATACTTAAAGTGACTGGTATTAGGGAATATTTAGTCTCATTGTAGTCCACTTCCAGAAACTGATTTCGAGTTGATGCTGCACTAATTTGCTTGACAGAAGTCTTACTTGTAGGCTTATTCAGTGCTTAAGGATATAGGCAAGGGAAAGGAGTAGAAATTTGATTTATAGCTAGAGAAGTAACGTTTTGGTTCTTGATTAAAATTTGAAAAGTCAAATGATCCAAAATATTTGTTGATATTTACCTGTGGTTGATGTATGAATCTGTCAATCCTATTCTCTCTTACTAAAGCATTCCCTGAGTTTTATACTGAGACTTATTCCATACTCAATCTCATGTTCTGTTTCTATTTGAAGTCACTAATTGGCATCCTCATTTTGCTTTTATTCACTGAATAAATACATTAATCAGTTTAAAAATGTACAAAGATGGTATAAATTTTCATGAGTTAACACTATGACTTTTTAAAAATCTAAATATTTCCAAATCATCCTTGGAGAGGGGAAGTGAAAAGCTGAACATTTACAATATGGTTGAGACAGAAAATATGTCTTTCAGATTTGAAATGATGTAGATTCAATGTAAATCTTTATCTGTTAATATATTAACCATTTAAGACTAGCATTTCTTTTTTTTAACTTTTTTTAAGAAAATTGAAAAAAGTTTGGTTCGAGTATATCTCAGTCCCAGGACACCTTACAACAGACTGATATACTTTCCTAAGATCCATTCACTGTAGGATTGAATGTTGCAAATGATGGGGTTTACCACAACTGTTGAAAACTTTCTTTGTTCCTCAAACCAGGTAAGCGGAGTTACAAATCTGTTTATTCATTTCCCTACTTCCTGAAAGATCAAATACTCTAGCTCAATAGCAGGGCCCCTGAAGAGCTCCTTTCTCTTGCTTTAGAATTACCCTTTATTTCCTTAATCTCTTTGGTTTCAGGTAGTTGACCTTATTAGTCAGAAAAGTGTTTGCGGCTTTTGTCTGCCATGAAAGAAAACTGATGACCTATCTAATTTACTCTTCTTTGGTTTTTCTATTCTTGTCAAAGCCAACTCCCTTTACTATGAATAGTGCCCTAGTGTTTTGAGAGTCTTTGTGCTATACTTGTTACCAAGTATTGTACCTTGGGTAGTTTCTCAAAAGTAATCATTTTAGTGATTAACTTTTGCAGGCTCAGAAAACTGCATATGAAGTTTTGTAGTGAATCAAGTTAAATATATAGAGTGGATATTTAGTTTGCAATTGTCTCTGAGAAAGTCTCTGAATTTTAATTAGAAGAAGGCTTTAAAAAAAATCTTCCTCACTCCACTCATTCTTCTTACTTAGTTTCTGGTATTTTTACTTATGGTGGTGACTATGATTTATTTAAATGAACTGTTCGCAATTGTTTCTTGATTTATTAATTTCCGGTGGTATCTACAGCAGAAAAAATTTTAAATTTAAGTGTACTTCCACTACTACTCATTTCCTTTCCAGTTATAGATTTTTCACTTTATTCCCCTCAGCCCCCCACACGTGCAGCATGTGGCAGTTCCCGGGCTAGGAAGTTCCCTACGCTACAGCCACAGCCATATCAGATCAGAACCATATCTGTGACCACAGCTTGGGGCAACACTGGATACTAAACCCACTGAGCCAAGGCCAGGGATTGAATGGGCATCCCCATAGAGACAATGTAGGGTCCTTAACTTGCTGAGACACAACAGGAACTCACTTTGCTTTTAGTGACAAGGTTCATAAAATTTACACTGTTTTTAAAGAGCTATAATTAGGAAGCTATAATTTTCTGTCTCAACCACGGGTGTGATTCTAAAACTTATGGTATATATAGAGAGTTATTGTTTTATAACTACTTAAATACTATTTATGCCAAAATAAGTGATGTGTTTAGGCTCAAAGAAAGAGCAGAGGGATCTATATCACTAAATCCCCTACTGCTCAATAGGAAAGGGCCTCAAACATTAAGATCCAATACATTTTCTACTAACTTCTTTTCAACTCTCTTTGCTTTTATAGGTCATATTCATTCTTTCTTATATTTTACTCTGTCCCCTTCCTTGAATTTACCTCTGTTTTGTTAAGATTTTCTCCTTGAGAATTTTTTTTTTCACATGGGATACTTGAGCTGAAAAACTTTAAAACTCTGCAAGTCATAATATCTTGATTTTGCTTTTTTACATGAATAATAGTTTGGGTGGGTAGAGAAGTCTGGCTCAAAATCATTTCTCCACACAAATCTGAAATAATTGTTCTGTCTTCTCATGTACAGTGTTGCTGATGAGAAATATAATATCGGACAGATTTTTTTTTTCAGTTCTTTATTCTTCCTTCAATCACCCCACTCTGGAATACTAAAAAGTACCTTTATTCTTACAGTTCTACAATTTCATCAGATCATGTGTAGCTATGTATCTCCTACATATATTTTCATCTTGAAGAGTCATATCTTTCTAAAGCTAAAGGAAATTTTCTTATTTTGTTATTACTAGTAATTTGGTTATTACTACTCCTTCCTTTCCATTGTTCCAAAACTCTGATTAGATGACAGAGCTCCTAGTGTAGCCTCCAGGCCTTTTATATTTTTAGTGATTTTTTCATCTTTTGAGTTTTTTTGTTTTATCTTTCAGGAGGAGTTCCTTGATATCAAATTCAGATCACCAGCTTGGTCGGTAGCCTTATCTATTATTCTACTCTTCAATTCTACTGAATTTTTAAACATCATATCTATAATTTCTAGAAACGCATTCTCTTTTGTCCCTCATTCAGAGCAGCCTGTTTTCATTTTATGGTTAAAATGCTTTTCTCAAGTCACCGTAATGATACTAATTATAGCTTTTTAAAGATTCTCCCACCTCTTCCATCCATTTTCTTTGATTTATCTTATTTCCTTTTGACCACTTATCCATCTGTCCTTTTAAAATGGCTTGTTTCCTATCTTGGTTTTCTTTTATGTTCTTGGTTTTCCCCAAAATCTGCTACGGAAGTGGAAAAAGATTCCCTCAACCCTCTTAAGAGTCTCTGGCTGGGTCCGAAAATTAAAACTGACAAAGACAGGAGAAAAGCACACAAACTTTTAAAAAGCTCCATTCGACGGAAAGCTTTCATAAGGAAATTAAGACCCAAAGAAATAGTTGAACCCAAGTCCTTTTATGTTAGTTTGATGAAGAGTGGAAAGTTATGCAAAATAGAATGAGGTAAGTATAACCTGGAGGAAACTTGGCAAGGCCTATTCATTCAGATTCCTCTTTATCCCTTTTTCTTTGGAGATAAGTATGCTCCTTCCCTCCAGGTATGGTTAAGGTATCTCTTACCTGAGGGTCTTAGGGCCCACTTCAGGTGAAAGTCAGAAAGTCCGCCCTGCACATGCCATTTCTCATATCCTTTCAGCTTGAAATATTAAATATGCCCAAGTGCCATATTTTAGGGTAGTGTGTGCCCTGAACACTGTCACTAGTGATTTCTTTTCCTTTTTATCTTTTTTAAAGCAACAGCATTGAGGTGTAGCTTACGTGAAATAAAGTTTACCAAAATGTGATGATCTTGTGATTCTTAGTTATGAACGAAGGACACAATTGATAAGACAGCTGATATGTTACTGATAGGCATGTTTTTCTAGTAGGCAAGCTTTCCCAGTTAGGAAGTAATTCTTAACCTTGAGTACATCTTAGCATCATCAGGATATTTTTAGCAATGCAGATGCCCAGGCCATGCCCTAGGCCAATTAAATCAAGGGTGAGCTTTGGCATCAGAATTCTTTTTGAGCTCCTCAGGTATTTTAATATGCAGTCAGGCTAAGAACCACTGCTATTAAACATGTGTGCAAGAAACAGACTCATGGACTCAGGATTCCCAATTACCAGACAAGAAGACTATAGCCTGGGAATGGAAGTGTTCAGTATTTCTGAAGGGAAATGCCTATCCTCTCTTTCCTCTTCCCTCTGCATCTGTTGTGGAGGTCTGGAATTCCTTTAGCTTTGCTCCCACTCTCTGAAACCACAGTTCTCTTTCAAAATGCCCTTCCCATCAGGAAGGAGTGCTTTCCATAGAAAGGTGTTCTCTATATGTAAGCGGTAGCATTGGGTGTTGCTGTCTAATTGTCTGACTGGTTTCACTTTGCATGATAATTTCTAAGTCCATCCATGTTGCTATAAGTGTTGGTAATTCGTTCCTTTTAATGGCTGAGTAACATTCCATTGTGTGTATGTACCACCCCCAAAAAAAAAAAGAAAAAAAGAAAGGTGTTCTCTAGCTTTAGCCAAAGGGATCCAACCCATTACCAGCCCTATTTAGGGGTGGCTGTGAGTCCTGCTCCCTCACTAAACTCCCTCCACCCCATCCAGCTATCTTGTCTGTGGTATTCGTTAAGTCGTGAGCCTCTCTGGGTTTTCTTGGGATAAACTGCACCAAGAGCTGGTGTCTATACTATGGTTTCCCCTGCAATTCCTTTACCAATCCAATCTGATTTACTTTCTGTTTTTCAAAATTCTTCAAAATTTCTTGTCCACTGATATCATTAGTTTGTATTATCCAGTGCTTATACAAATTTACTATTTTTTAAATATTTTCTGTCATCTCAGAATGGGAAAGTGGGAGGCAGGAGAGGTGTACATAATAGTTTGATCTCCCATCTTGAGCTGAGAGTCCCTCAAAACCATTCTGCCTATCTTCTAAAACCTGCTAAAAGTTTACCTCTCTTGTCAAACTCTGCTCTGAATATGTAACCATTGTTTTATTAACAGATATTTCTTCCTGGCTTTGCTATAAGTCAATTATTCAGAAACTCACTTTTGTGTTGGTTTTCCTCATTTTTAAAGTGAAGAGGGCTAATAAGGATTTTCTAAGTTTCTACCCAGTATTAACACTTAAGGATTCTAAGGTTATCTTTAGTATCACAGCATTCTGCCACTATCTGAAAATCAGGGTGTCCTGCATAAAATGTCTAACGCCTCTTTAACAGAGTCAGAACCTATGGGTATTATATAACTAGAACTCTGCTGCCTCCCCCAGAATTGAGTAAATCCACTTTAGAGAAAGAAGTTAAATAAGATAAAGCATAAGCAACTAACTGAGTGGCTACTTTAATTCAGTGGTCACAGAAGGCTTCTCTGAGAAGATGTCATATAGACTGAGAACAGAATAAAAACATAGAAACAACCATTAAAAAATCAGGAAAGGAGAAAATGCTGGGCAAAGAGAATAGTTACTGCAAATGCCTTGAGGCAGGAACAAACTTGGTGTGCTAGAGAAACATGAAGAAGGTCAGTGTGGTTGGAAAATGGTGTATGAGAAGGAAAATGGTATGAAGCAAGGCATAAATCAGATCTTGCAAGATCTTTTAAGTCACAGTAAGGAGCTCAGATTTTACTCTGAGAGCACTGGGAAGATAATGAATGGAAGGTTTTCAATTGATCATTGCGCCATCCTCTGAATCATACTTCTGTAGTTGCTGTATGGAGAACAGCCTATAGAGGCAAGCGCTAAAGCAAAGGACCACAAAGAAATAATGAGCAACCTTGAAGATCAGTTTTTAAAGAATTAACTTTTTGTGGCATTTACTAGAATATTATTACACATTTCTATGTTCATTTAATTCAGTATGGCTCCTGATTTTGACTGTTTTTGACAAAGTATGCTTTATCTCTTATAGTCCAATTCAATATGAACGCTGCCAAGCAAAGTTGTTTTTCTATGTATGCCTTACTTTTTGCCTGCCATGCATTTAGACAATGCTACTACAGAAAACTGCATACAATAAAAGAGTCACTGAGAATCCAAAGGCTAGTCTATACTATACACGAGCTCAGCCAAAAAAGTAAATCAGCCTGCTTCATAGCAATACATTCAAAGATGATTTCTGATGAACTCAGAATATGCTCAGAACAATGACTTTCCAGTTCCTTTCACCTTTCTTCACACCTCAACTTGGTTTAAGGAGATGTATCTCAAAGCAAATGGTCCATTTGGTTCTGAAACCTTACTTTAATTCTAAATACCACCTTTCAGCATAGGGCCTTCATTGCATTTGTCTTATTTAGTCAGGTGTTTTTGTTACCTGGCTTTTATTCCTCAGCTGGCCAGTCACTCTCTTGTTTTAGAAATCAGGAAATTTTTCACTTCAATAAAAAACTGAGCATAGTCCATAAAGGTAATGCTAGCATGACAGTTACATGTAGTAGACTACCTATATGGAAACAAAGAGGTTGGACAGGTGGGAAAGGACAGGTGGGAAAGAGGGGGAAATCACTCTCAGTGGGCATAAAAGAATAAAATGAAGAAATAACGTGTGAATATGTGTATACTTATTTACACACAGCACTCTTCTTTTCAGAGTCAGAATTGCATCACAAGATATTTCATGTGACAAAGCATACTTAAATATATTTTTAAAGGAACATTAATTTCAAGCTTCTGAAAATAATTCTGAAGATCTGCATGGTGCAAAAACATTAAAGTGCATCAATTACAAAACTGAGAAAATGCCATATGATGACTTAGAACCTCAAAGCTTCAAGGTGAAAAGAAACTTCTATTACAGTCTTACACCTTATACAATCTCAAAACTGAGTGTTAAGCTCCCAACATTATGAATAAATTTATAGCTACATATGCCAGCTATTGGTTACATAACACAAAGTAACCTAATAAGATTGCGAACTTATACCAGCTGCTTGTTCTCTCTCCTATGCCCAGCTCCGGAGATGCCACAGAAGAAAGAAGGAGGATGCCAGATCTTGGAAGGTCATATAGAGACGGATAAACCCGTCAAAGGAGAGTGGTGTTTGGGTTCCAGTGTGCACAACAGATAGCAATACAGAGTAAGAGGACAGGCATCCACAGGGGAAAGACTGGGATGGAGCTTCCTAATTTTCTCCTCCCCTTATTGACCTGGGGTAGGTCACCAGAAGCAGAAAAACAGCAATACCAGGTCTCAGGGTAGCACCAGAGCACTTGTTTATTCTCTAAGGTGAAGAAACAGAGAGATTCCCAGAAAGACAAATTCACTTCATGGTGCTATGGCTGAGTGATGGGGTAGAGGAGGTTAGTGGTGAGGTAGCTGGGCAAGAGGGAACATCAAGCCTGGATCCTAAGGTAGAGACTTCTTTACCATGAGAAACACTCTCTTTATCACTCTCTAGCCTTACCATGAGGGGTCTGACCAAGATAGAATCTCAAAACATAAAAAATATAACTGATTGAACTATGGGGTAAAACAGATTAATCAAAAATCAAGATTGGAAATTTTAAATAATCCTTCACAGAAACTCATAGATCAAGCACACAGAAATTAAGTTACATAAGATTTAAATATCATTGATTAGTTCAGACAGCTTTATATCTAACAGAGAATGTATATTTTGTTTTCTTTACATGAAACATTTCCAAAAATAAGTGACTTGCTAGGTCACAATCAAAACCATAATAAATTCCAGAGAATTACACTATAAGACACTCAAATCTAACCAAAACGTAATAAAATTAAAAATCATAATGGAAACTATAAAAATTTACATCTGAATGATAGTGAAAACGTGTTAAAATTTGTGAGAGTTTTAAAATATATTAGTCAGAAAATAAGAAAGTAAAAGGAGGAGTTCCTGTCGCAGCTCAGCAGAGACGAATCCGACTAGGAACCATGAGGTTGTGGGTTCAATCCCTGGCCTCATTCAGTGGGTTAAGGATCCGGCGTTGCTGTGAGCTGTGGTGTAGGTTGCAGATGTGGCTCAGATCCTGCGTTGCTGTGCGTAAGCCAGCGGCTACAGCTCTGATGAGACCCCTAGCCTGGGAGCCTCCACATGCCATGGGTGCAGCCCTAAAACGACAAAAGACAAAAAAAGAAGAAAGTAAAAGGAAATGAGTTATATGTTCAACAAGCGTTAGAAGAGCAACAGAAAAAATGCAAATAAACAAGTAAGAAGTAAATAACATCAGTATGAAAGTAAATCAATAAAACAAAGAAAATAACAAAAATGGGGTAAATCAAAAACTAAAAGATGCTTCTTTGAAAAGATTAACTGGACTGATCAAGAAAAGGAGAAAGAAGAATCAAATAAACAAAATGCAACATTATAGAAAAAAGAAATAGCTGCAAACACAACAGAGATTACAAAACAGTATTTAGGGCAACTATACATCAACAATATGAAAACTAGAATAAAACAAATACCTTTGGGGAAAATATAGTACAGATTAGTACAAAAAAGAACTGAAATCTTATCCTAAACAATATTCTTCAAAGAAACTGAAATAGCAATTAAAGACTTCTTCTGTTAAAAAAAAAACACATACATTCCAGATGGTTTTGCATTTCAGTTCTGCCATATTTTTAAAGACTAGATGATGCCTATTTTATGTAAGTTGTTACAGAGACAAAGAAGGAAAGCTATCCACAACATTTTATGTTGCAAGTATAATCTTGATTCCAAAATGAGATGAGGGTAGTATAAGAAAAAATGATTACGGCTCCATTCATTTACAAAAGTCAGTAAAGCATAGTATGCTGGAACACAGATTCCAGGACCAGGCTCTCTCAGTTCCAGTTGCAGCTTCACCATTGATTATCTGTGTGATCTTTGGAATTTTACTTAATTTCTTTGTTCCTTAGTCCCCTCGTCACCAAAATAAGAATGACAAATGTCAGTACATATGTAATAAATTGTAAAGATCAAATGAGTCAATATATGTACAGGGTTTTTTTTGGCATTTTGTCATTTTAGGGCCACACCTGCAGCATGCGGAGGTTCCCAGGCTAGGGGTCTAATCAGAGCTGTTAGCCACCGGCCTACACCACAGCTCACGGCTACGCCGGATTGTTAACCCACTGAGCAAGGGCAGGGATCGAACCCACAACCTCATGGTTCTTAGTCGGATTCATTAACCACTGCGCCACGACGGGAACTCCTATGTACAGTTCTTGACCAGTATCTGGTATGGAGTAAATGTTCTGAGAGTGTTAACAGTGACATGCATATCAAAGTTATAAATAAATAACAGCTAATCAACACATATTAAAATGCTATATAAAACAGTAATAAATCAAACTAGAATTGATTTCAGGAATGTAAGATTATTTAATTTTAGAAAATTTATCAGTTTAATTTACTATATTAATTGACCAAAAGAGAAAAATCACATCATTATCTTAGTAGATGCAGATAAAGTATTTAAAGTTAAATTCCTATTTTTGACTGAAAAATATTACAGGAGCTGAAAGAGTAGGAAACTTTCTTGATTACAACTGTATGTCAAAATCAAATTAGAGACATCATACTTAACGGAGAAAGTTTAAACGTTAAAGACATACTATGGAACTAATACATAAGTTTGGCAAACTTTTCAGATATAAAATATATATGTATATATGTGTACATTTCTCTGAACCAAAAATACCCAACAAAAAAACACGTTGTTGCACTTACAACAGCAATGAAAACTGCTGGATTAGTCTAAAAAGGTACATGATCTTTATGTAGAAAAACTTTAAACTTCATTGAATAATCCAATAAATAAACAAATAAATAAAGGACTCAACTGAGTGGAGATATATACTGTGTGAATAAATGAAAAACTTTGATTATCAAGTGTCAGTTTTCTCCTAATTTAACATATAAATTCAATGCAATTGTAATGAAAATTATATTATGACATTTTAAGAATTTGAAAGTGTATTATAAAACTTATATGGTGTAATAAAGAAAACCAATTTTGTGAGGGGAAGGTACAGTAGACTCACATAGCAAATACTAAGATTAACAACTAAACTATAATAGCAATACAAACAAGCGTTCTGATACAAGAACAGAAAATTAAACCAATGGAAGAGAATAGAGTTCATAAACAACCATAGACTGAAACCTGATATATGATAAAGATGGTAGCATAATTCTGGGGGGCAAGGATAAATTGTTCAATAAATTCTTCTGATAATATCAAATTATTATATACGAAGGAAAGAATGTTATATTCTTAACTCATAGTATATTTCAAAGTGAACTATAAATGGATTGAGTTATTAAATGTAAAGGTAAATCTAGATAGTAAAAGAGAATGCAAGAAAATAACTTAGTGCTTCGCCTGCTGATGGGAGGATGACAAACACAGAAAGACAAAATGAGACAGCAGAGAAATATGTTCCAGATGAAGGAACAAGATAAAACCCTAGAAAAACAATTAGGTGAAGTGGAGACAGGAAATCTACTTAAAAAAGAATTCAGAGTAATTATAGTAAAGATCATCCAAGATCTTAGAAAAAGAATGGAAGCACAGACTGAGAAGATACAAGAAATGTTTTACAAAGACCTAGAAGATTTAAAGAACAAAAAGAAATAAACAATACAGCAAATGAAGAGAAAATTCATTAGAAGGAATTAAAAGCAGAATAAATGAGGCAGAAGAATGAATAAGTGAGGTGGAAGACAGATTGGTGGAAATCACTGCTGTGAAACAGAATAAAAATAAAAGAATAAAATGAAGTGAGGACAAACTCAGAGACCTCTGGGACAACATTAAATACACCATTTGTATTATAGGGGTTCCAGAAGGAGAAGAGAAAGAAAAAGGGCCTGAAAAAATATTTGAAGGGATAGTAGCCAAAACCTCCCCTAACATGGGAAAGGAAATACTCACTCAAGTCTGAAAGCACAGAGAGTCCCATATAGGATGAACCCAAGAAGGAACACATCAAGACACATAGTATTCAAATTGACAAAAATTAAAAAGAAAGAGAAAACATCAAAAAACAACCAGGGAAAAGCAATGAATAACATACAAGGGAATCTCCATAAGGTTATCAGGTGATTTTTCAGCAAAAACTCTGCATACCAGAAAATAGTGGAATAATATATTTAAATGATGAAAGGGAAAATCTACAACCAGGAGTACACTTCCTAGCAAGGCTCTTATTCAGATCAGACGGAAAAAATAAAAGCTTTATAGACAAGCTAAGAGATTTCAGCATTACCAAACCAGCTTTACAACAACAACAACAAAAACACTAAAGGAACTTCTCTAGGTGGAAAAAAAACCAATAACAAGAACAAGAACAACAACAACAACAACAACAAAAACACTAAAGGAACTTCTCTAGGTGGAAAAAAAACCAATAACAAGAACAACAACAACAACAACAACAAAACACTAAAGGAACTTCTCTAGGTGGAAAGAAAAAACTAAAAACAAGAAAACTCGAAATGGGAACGTTCACCAGTAAAGGCCAACATAGAGTAAAGGTAGGAAATCATACACTCACAAATATGATATCAAAACCAACAATCATGAGAAGAGGAGTACAAATGCAGGTATTGGAAATGCATTTGAAATTAAGAGACCATCAACTTAAAATGATCTTGTGTGTGTGTGTGTGTGTGTGTGTGTGTGTGTGTGTGTGTATCATGTTCTTAGATTAGAAGAATCAATATTATCAAAATGACTATACTACCCGAGAGAGTCTACACACATCCAATGCAATCTCTATCAAATTACCCATGACATTTTTCACAGAAATATAATGAAAAAATTTTAAATTTGTATGAAAACACAAAAGACCCTAAATACCCAAATCAATCCTAAGAAATAAAAATGGAGCTGGAAGATCCAGGTACCCTAACTTCACATTATATTACAAAACTACAGTCATCAAAACAGTTTGGTACTGGCACAAAAACAGAAATACAGATCAGTGGAACAAGACAGACAGCCCAGAAATAAGCCCATGCACATATGGTAAATCAATCTATGACAAAGGAGGAAAGAATATACAATGGAGAAAAGGCAGTCTTTTCAATAAGTGGTGCTAGGAAAACTGGACAGCTACATGCAAAAGAATGAAATTAGAACATTCTCTAATATCACAAACACAAATAAAGTGAAAACGGATTAAAGACCTAAATGTAAAGCCAAATAGTATAAAAATCTAAGAGAAAAACAAAGACAGAACACTCTTTGCCATAAATCACAGCAACATCTTTTTGGATACACCTCTTAGAGTAATGAAAAAAAAGCAAAAATAAACAAACAGGATCTAATAAAATTTAAAAGCTTTTGCACAGCAAAGGAAACCATAAACAAAATGAAAAGACAACCTACAGACTGGGAAAAGATATTTGCAAAACAAGAGATGGATCTCCAAAATATACAAATAGCTCGTGCAGCTCACTATCAAAAAAACAAACAACCAATTAAAAATGGGCAGAAAATCTAAATACACATTTCTCCAAAGAAGACAGACAGATGGTCAAAAAGTACTTGAAAAGATGCTCAACATGACCAATTATTAAAGAAATGCAAATCAAAACTACAATGAGCTATCACTCCATAACAGTCAGAATGGCCATCATCAAAAAGTCTACAAACAATAAATGCTAGAGAGAATGTGGAGAAAAGGGAACTGTCCCACAATTTGAAACAGTGGTGTGAATGTAAATTGGTACAACCATTATGGAGAATAGGATGGGGGTCCCTTAAAAAAATAAAAATAGAACTACCATAAGATCTAGCGATCTTATGTCTAGTTCTATATGGGCATATGTCTGGAAAAAAAAAAGCACAATTTGAAAAGACACACACACCCCAATGATCACTGCAGCACTACTTACAATAGCTAAGACATGGAAGCAAGCTAAATGTCCATTGCAGAGGAATGGATAAATATTTCATTGGATATATTGATACATATATTCAATGGAATGTTAGTCATAAAAAAGAGTGAAATAATGTCATTTGCAGCAACATGGATAGACCTAAAGATCATTACACTGAGAGAAGTAAATCAGAGAAAGACAAATATATCATATCACTTATTATGTAGAATCTAAACATATGATACAAATGAACTTTTTTTCCTTTTTCAGCTGCACCTGTGGCATATGGAAGTTCCCAGGCCAGGGATCCAAGCCTGCAACCTACACCACATCTGCAGCAATGATGGATTCTTAACCCACTGCACTAGGCTGGGGATTGTACGGGCAAAGCCACAGAAACAGGCCAATCACTAGTCCACTGCACCACAGTGGAAACTGCCAAATGAGCTTATTTACAAAACAGAAATAGACTCACTCACAGACTTCGAAAACAAACTCATGGGTACCAAAGCAGAAAGATGAGGGGACAAGGGATAAATTAGGAATTTTGGATTAACATACAACATATTTCTATATATAAAACATAATCAACAAGGACCTACTATATAGCACAGGGGACTCTATTCAATATTCTAGAATAACCTATATAAGAAAAGAATCTGAAAAAGAATGGATGTATGTATAACTGAATCACTTTGCTATACACCTGAAACTAACACCACATTTTAAATCAAGTATACAATATAAAATAAAAATTAAATTAAAAAATAAAAACTTTGTGCTTGCAAATATGTCTTTTTTAAACATGATGCAAAAAGCACAAATCACAAGGTAAAAAATTTGTATATTTGACTACATCAAATTTAGGATTTATGTTCTACAAAATGCCCAACAGAACTAACAAATAGATGAACAAACTAGAAGGTATAAACCAATCAGAATAAACAAGAAAAAGATAGAAAACCAAATGTAACCACCCAATTCACACGTAAGGCAGCCTGAACAGCTAATAAGTATAAAAAGAGATGTTCAGAGTTCCCACTGTGGCACAGTGGGTTAAGAATCCAACTGCCATGGCTTGGGTTGCTACAGAGGTACAGGTTTATGGTGCTGGTAGCAGCTGCAGCTTGGATTCAATCCCTGGCCTGGGAACTTCCATATGTGTGGGTGTGGCCATTAAGAAAACAGAGAGAGAGAGAGAGAGAGAGAGAGAGAGAGAGAGAGAGACAGACAGACAGACAATGCCCAACCACACTAAGAAAAAAAGAGATTTTTATTGCTGTCAGATTAATCAGAATTAGAAATTAAGATAATACCAAGTGTTGGCAAGACCAGAGAGGAAGAGAAAATAAAGCCTTTCCATTCCTGGCTGGTAGGAATGTACACTCACTCAAGCCATCTGGAGAAAAACCTAGCAGTCTTTAGTTAAATTAGGTATGCAAATACCTAATGAAGTAGCAATCCCATTATATAATGTATAAATAGATAAACTCTGCCATAGATTATAAGAAGACACATGTGGGATATTCATGACATTGCTGTATATGAATGGTAGTGGGGGACTGGAAGCCTGCTGGGAGTCCATCATCAGGGATCAAGGACTGCATAAGTAAAATCTGATGGATGCATACTATGAAATATTATGTAGTAGTTGCAAGCAACGAAATAGGTGCAAATATACCACTGTTTGATAATACACTTGAAGTGGAAAATATAAGAAACAGAATGAGAATTACAGCACACTATCACTTCTTAAAATTAAAAACACTTATACCAAACAGCTAGTTTATACATACAAACCCAAGGATATCACTCCCATCAAAATGGATATTGTGAAGGACAGAGGAATGGCAGTAAGGAGAAAAAAGAGGTAAAATCAAATAATACAAAATAAGAGTGGGGCTTTTCACTGACTGATTAGGATACAGATCATCATAATAAAGAACATGATTAATTTGTATCTCTGCATCTGTGGAGTGTATTCCCTCCAATCATCATGAATAAAAAACTACTGCCATATACCAACAATCAATTAGTTTATCTGTGTGCTTGAGAAGAAACGGAGGTTTCCAGACTGAAACTTTTAGCTTGTTCGCACTTGTAGACATAATTAAATCCTCTTGTATGTTCTTTGTAAGCCCTTGGGTTCAGTCAACATGTATCACTCTTGACTGAAAAGTGTCTCATATCTCAAGACCTGATTGTATTAATCTCTTTCAACTGGTCACCCTGACATATTAAAACAGTAAATTAAAAATATTTTAAATAATATGGAATACTCTCATTGGCAACATATCTTCTCAGACCTTGAATTAAATCCTTCATTTGGAATAAATTATCGATGCATTCATTGCAAGGACCTACAGCTGACTTCTCTGCAATCGATGTTTACTTTGAAATGAGACATTTCTACATTTTCCAGGTAATATTCATTATGGTTAGAAAGACACTTTGATTAATGCTGAGTTAAACTTATGAAATACCAAAATTATAAATTTTAAGAAAGTATTTTACTCTAATGTCAACAAGTCACCAATGTGGATATTATTCAAATAATGCTCAAGACACAAATGGTTTCTTGGATAATTTCCATTTTTACTCATTTGGGGCAACACTGACAATATTCAGCTTGAATGTCTACTTAAACTGCATATTGCATTTTGGGATGGTTCTTAGATGGTCATCCTAGTTTTTCCCTAAAAGCACATCTAGAAGGCTTCTGCTTTGTTATAAAATTACCAATCCCAGTAACTGTAGAAGACCTTAACCCAAAGTTTTGCCATGTGGATCAAAAGAACCTGATTACAGGAATGTTGATTCTTTAAGGTTTCAAGTACAGTACTGTATATAAGTTAAAGCCTCACAAATCTCCTAGGCATACAGCGAACTAAAAGGTTTTTATTTTCAGTTGTTCTCAAAACAGAACATTTTTTTTACAGCAATGTAGCTGAGGGCCATAGGGTCCAAGGAATCTGACTACAGTTTTAAGGCTGACAGGCAGACTGTGTAATTATTTGTTTACATTATCTGTTCCTCCTTTCTTTCGTCCTGCTTATCATTGTCTTCCCATCCACTGATTTCCCACACATTGACTTCAGTCTTGGCTATGTGTCATGCTTCGACTGATGGGATGTAAGGGAACACTCATTTTCCACATCTGAGTAGAAACTTCTTGTGATTGTGTGGCTTGGCTGGGACCCTCTCACTCCATCCTTGCACCAAGAGAATAGCATGTCCTAGGTTGGGGCTGCTCTTTTAGACTGGGTTCCAAAATGAAAAAAAAAAAGAAAAAAGAAAAAGAAACACATGGAGCCAAGCCTAAGAGAGTTTATCTGAGACAAATCCTGATGTGTGTGCAGAAGAGAAACTATTTCTTGTTGTAAACCACTGAGATCCGAGATTTCTTTGTTATAAACTAGAAAAGGCAGAAGAATTCAATGACTTGGTAGGTGACAAAGAATTTACCATCTATTTTATCCATACACATTTAAGAGTAATTCTTTCCTTTTGTCTATGATTTCAACTACTGGTTCCTAAATCTACTTTTGATTATTTCAGCACAGTTTCAATTTATCTGGATCTTATCTGTCTGTCTGTCTAGCTAGCTAGCTAGCTAGCTAGCTACCTATTTATCTATCTACTTACCTATCTATAGCAGAAAAATTCTAACACTTCACAGATTGAGTTTATAGAAAAATATTCAAATGATATGTTGATTTGGCCCCAAATCTTTCTATAAACCCAAATGATTGAGTTTAGAGAAAAATATTCAAATGATATGTTGATTTGGTCCCAAATTCATTCAAGCTGAATATTGTCAGAGAGAGAGAGAGAGAGAGAGAGAGAGAGAGAGAGGGAGAGAGAGAGGCACCACACTTTAAAATGATGAAGGGGAGTGGTTATCTTAAGTAGCCTTTATGTGGAAGAGCCAAAGGATGGCAGACTAGGTGAAACAAAACCCGGAGGCACTCTCAGTTGCTACCACGTTTACCTTCTTCAAGCAGATAAATCCTCAGCTACCCTCGTCATCCTTCAGTGTGCTATCTGCCAATACACTATCCCCTAGCCTTATAGGGAACCTCCCTGAAAGGAATGCTGATACATTTGCTATATTTTTATTTATTCATTATTTTAATGTGGTCCCTGGTTTGCAAAAACTAGGTATTTCATGTTTATTAAAGGAGTGAAATAATAAATGTATACATAATGGAATTCCTATCACATTTAAGTGATAGACAAAGAAAAGGTTGAGGGAAAATACATGTGAGTTACATTCACTATTTCTCATCTCAGACATATCTCTATAAATTCTGCTTTCACTTTTGCCTTTGAATAGGGGTTGACTAGAAGGAAAGCGATCACCAAAGGAGAATTTTCCCTGGCATTCACTTTGCCTTAAGAACCTTCACTAGGGGTACTACACTCAAGGAATATTCAGCCCTAGACTGGTGTGTGCAGTACCAACAAGGACGCCAAGACTATGGGCTCAAGAAGCAGAGGTAGAAGGAGCAACAAGTAATCATTACTTTTCTTCTACTGGACTCTGAGTTCCTTCAGGTCAAGGAAGATACTGTGATAGGCAGTGAGCATATAAACAATGACAAACAAAACATGGCCCATGCCCTCCACCAGCTTATACTCTTTCGGGAATATAATCATTAATAAATAAATACAGGGATAAATCTATAATTAAAAACCATGAAAAAAGCCACAAAGAATAGCAAGCCAGCAGAAATTTAGAGTAGGTTTGAAAATTTTACTTCTTAGGGTCCTCATTTTATTCTTCGCTTCCCTAGAGATTTAGACAGACTTAGCAGGTGAAGTTGACATCAGAGCAACTATTTAGATAGGTTTCCAAAAATTTATCTATGTTTTAAAACATGTATGTGTACAACTGAATCACCCTGATATACATCTGAAACTAACAGAACATTGTAAGCTAACTATACCCAATAAAATTTTTTTTAAAGATTTAGGCGTCTTTGAAATGGATAAGCAATGAGATCCTGCTGTACAGCACTGGGAAATATATCTGGTCACTTACGGTGGAGCATGATAATGTGAGAAAAAAGAATGTATACATGTATGTGCGACTGGGTCACTGCTGTACAGTAGAAAATTCACAGAACACTGTAAACCAGCTATAATGGAAAAAATAAAAATCATTATAAAATAAAAGAAAAAGAAAAAAGATTTAGGCATCAACCTGAAAAAAATAAACTTCTATACTTCTCCACTGTCAATAGCAATTTAATACCTGCATTTATCTGCCTGGCAGAGGACAAGGTCATGTTCCTTTTTGCTGAGGCAGCAGGTGGAATGACTTTGTTTTTAAGGTTGCAGGATCATTGCTAAATGGCATGGTCACTTCCAACCAATTGAATGACTGGACCACTGCAGAATCACCTTGGTGTTTTCAGATGGCTTTCTGCCCAAGTCACTCATCATTCCCAGGGCCAAGACACCACTTAAAAGGTCAGTAGAATAGCTTAATAAAAGGACAAGTTCTTTTGTATCCCTAGGTTTTGTTGTGAAGGAAGAAAAGCTGTTTTATTTTTTGTTGTGGTTTTTAAAGGAGAAAATATTTTGCTGCATTGATTGTCCTTGTAGAGATACTAAATGGAAAATGCAATTGACTACAGTTCCATTACCTAATCATGGGACTAGTGATGGAAGGCCTGGTGACAAATCCATATGTTGCCAGCAACAAATTTCTGAATTTCTACCAAGATGTGGAGCTGCCAGTGACTGTGATTCTCAGGGATCCTAAACACTGGTAGAAGAAGCTTGAAGCTATTATACCCTAGCTCTTGAAGGATGTAATCTGGACAAGAGTTGTTCCTCCAAGATAGATGAGTCTGTCACAAAGCAGAGATTTAGATCAATAAGGATAGGCCATCAAGAAACAGTTTTTTTGGAGTTGCTATTGTGGCTTAGCGGGTTAAGAACCCAAAATTTGGATGTGGGTTTGATCCCTAGCCTTGATCAGTGTGTTAAGGATCCTGCATTGCCACAAGCTGCAGTGTAGGTCACAGATGTGGCTCAATTCTGGTATTGTAGTAGCTCTGGTATAGTCTTGTAGCTCCAATTCAATCCCTAGCCTGGGAACTTCCATATGCCACCGGCATTGCCATAAAAAGAAAAAAAAAATTAAAAGAAATGGTTTTTCACTATTTCCTATTCTTGGACCCTAAACCTTAAATTTAAGGTACATTAAATTAGTTGGAGCCTCCTAATCAACTTCAAGGGGCAAACATCAGGAAAACACAAGATCTAGAAAATTTTCAAATGGAACTGCCCATTCTCAAAGAATATGATTGCTGTAGTGTTGTGAAGTAACCACTGGATACCCTCAAGTTTAGATGAGGTTGGCTAACATTATTTATTGTGGTAGAATAGCATATGGTCTCCTTGCTACCCAAAGGAAGAACTCTCAGGAAAACAATATTTTGTTTTGCTGTGAAAAAAAATGCCAGTTAATGAATAACACTCAGACTCCCTTCTCCCTTCCTCTCACAAACACCTCATCCTCTTTCAAGATTGGTTCAAATAGCACCTCATCCAGATACACTTCATGAACCTCCTCAGGCAATTACTGGCCTCTGCTCTGTGTCTCTTGTTCACATCTCTGTTACTGTGCCATTACTGTACACTATGGTTATTTGTTTAGATGTCCTTCTCTACATACAGAGTGATGACTGTTTGAGACTACCATCCTATCTTGTTTATCATTAAATTCTCAACTGTGAGAGTTCCTGCTGTGGTGCAGTGTATTAAGAATCCAACTGCAGCAGCTCAGGTTGCTGCAGAGGAGCAGGTCTGATACCTGACCTAGTTCAGGGGTTAAAGGAGTTCACTCCTACAGTTCTGGTATAGGTCACACCTGTGGCCCATATTCAATCCCTGGCCAGGAAATTTCCATAGGCCATGGGTGCAGTCATAAGAAAATAAATTCTCATTAAGGAGGATTCAAAGAAATGGAAAGATATTCCATGCTCCTGATTTGGAAAAATTAAAATCATAAAAATAGCCATACTACCCAAAGCAATTTACAGATTCAATGTAATCCCTATCAAATTACCCACGACATTTTTCACAGAACTACAACAAACAATCCAAAAATTTATATGGCACCATAAAAGACCCAGAATTGCGAAAGCAATCCTGAGGAATAAAAACCAAGCAAGAGGCATAACTCTCTGAGACCTCAGGCAATATTACAAAGCCACAGTAATCAAGACAATGTGATACTAGTACCAAAACAGACATACAGACCAATGGAACAGAATAGAGAACATAGAAATAAATACAGACACCTATGGTCAATTAATCTTCAACAAAGGAGACAGGAATATAAAATGGGAAAAAGACTGTCTTTTCAGCAAGTGGTGCTGGGAAAACTGGACAGCTGCATGTAAATCAATGAAACTGGAACACACCCTCACACCATGCACAAAAAATAAACTCAAAATGGCATAAAGACTTAAACATAAGACAAGACACCATCAAACTCCTAGAAGAGAACATAACAAAATGTTCTCTGACATCAACCTTACAAATGTTTTCTTAGATCAGTCTCCCAAGGCAACAGAAATAAAAGCAAATATAAACCAATGGGACCTAATCAAACTGACAAGCTTTTGCACAGCAAAGGAAACAATAATAATAATAAAAAAAGACAACCTATGGAATGGGAGAAAACAGTTTCAAGCAATGCAAATATACAAACAACTTATAGAACTCAACAGCAAAAATACCAACAACTCAACTGAAAAATGGGCAAAAGACCTGAACAGACGTTTCTCCAAAGAAGATATACAGATGGCCGACAAGCACGTGAAAAAATGCTCAACATCACTGATTATTAGAGAAATGCAAATCAAAACTACTGTGAGGTACCACCTCACACCAGTCAGAATGGCCATCGTTAATAAGCCCACAGATAACAAATGCTGGAGAGGGTGTGGAGAAAAGGGTACCCTCCTACACTGTTGGTGGGAATGTAAATTGGTACAACCACTATGGAAGACAGCATGGAGCTACCTCAGAAAACTAAATATAGAACTACCATATGACCCAGCAATCTCACTCTTGGGCATATATCCATAAAAAACTTTCCTTGAAAAAGATACATGCACCCATATGTTCACTGCAGCACCATTCATAAGAGCCAAGACATGGAAACAACCTAAACGTCCATCGACAGATGATTGGATTAAGAAGAGGTGGTATAAATACACAATAGAATACTACTCAGCCATAAAAAGAACAAAATAACGCCATCTTCAGCAACATGGATGGAACTAGAAACTCTCATACTAAGTGAAGTAAGTCAGAAAGAGAAAGACAAATACCATATGATATCACTAATATCTGGAATCTCATATACAGTACAAATGAACCTTTCCACCGAAAAGAAACTCATGGACTTAGAGAACAGACTTGTGGTTGCCAAGGGGAGAGGAGGAGGGAGTAGGATGGACTGGAACTCTGGGGTTTAACAGATGCAAAATACTACATTTGGAGTGGATAAGCAATGAGATCCTGCTGTATAGCACAGGGAATTCCATATGCCACTAGATCTAGTCACTTGTGATGCAACATGATGGAGGATAATGTGAGAAAAAAGAATATATATATGACTGGGTCACTTTGCTGTACAGTAGAAATTGACAGAACACTGTAAACAAACTATAACAGAAAAAATAAAAATCATAAAAAAATAAATAAATTCTTGTTGAGAATGTTAAAAAAAATTCTCAGCTGTGACTCCTGTCTGTTACCAAGTACATGCTTATGTCATTGAATTTAAATCTGAAGAGAAGATTTTAACAGCTCATCACAGGATTTGGACTATCAAACCTTTTATCCATGTTAGGTAGAAAGCTAGTGATCATATATACATAAAGATAATGCAGAAGTTGTTAGAGATGGCAAATGCAATAAGTGAAAGAATACTCTAAAATTTTGACAGACTAGAAAGATATGGTTAACCTCACAAGACCAAATTTAGTAGCAATAAAATGCAAGGTCTAGTACTTCCACACAAAGTGCCAACCATAATAATACTAGATAGAGGAAATGCAGTTTTTTACTAGCATATATAAGTAAAGACATATGCGTATTTGATAATGTAAACTCAACACAAGTCAACAGTGTGATGCGGCTGACAAAGAGGAAATATGCCTTTAGGCCAAACTGGTAGAAATGAGTGCCCACATTGTCCTGCTACAGAATGATCCATCCAGCTCATACTCAGAAAGATGTTCTGCATAACACTCAGAAAAGGGGTTTGGAAAAACTAGGGGGGACATACAAAAGGAGATAAATGGTACAGACTTGAAACCAATCTGTCTTGGCTGACAGCAAAGGAAATTTAGAATCTGGAAAAGCAAAAGTTCAAGGTTAGTACGACAGCTACTATTTTTTTTTTTTATGTCCTGACATGACATAATAGGATTAATGGATAAATAGCATCAACATGTGAGATAAATTTCAGAACTGAACAAGTACAGAAAGTCAGATTGGAAGCAGTGAGTTCCCTGTCACTGAGAATGTTCATAAAGTTTTTTTTCCCCCCAGTGGTTCCTTCCAACCCAAAAATTGTGATTCTGAGCTCTCTGATCAGTCAGGTTTTAAAAAATGGAGGTTTTAAAAAAAAGATAACATCATCTCAACAGTAATCATTTCTAATATTATGTCCCACTTAAAGGATGAGTAGTCATAATAGCCTGCCATTTTATTAAAAGATTACAACACAAGTTTTGTAAAGCATTAAGAATTAAGCTAAAAAAATGCTGTGACTGAGAAAGTCCTTTATTTTTTTGTAGGCACTAGATTTAAGGTTTGTTTCTCACATAATCTTTGTTTCTAATAACCACAGGGTTACCATTCTGAAGCATTTTGAAACTTTCAATTGTGGGTGGAAGTCTGTATTTTACCTGCAAAAGAAGAGCTTCTGAGTAATATTTTGATCCATTTGGTATAGTCAACATTCTTCTGGAGTAGATTCAAGTAATGGAGCAAGAGAAAACCCATCTGAATCTGTTCCAACTGGAAGACTGCTGTCATCTATACGAACAAAATAGATGCTGCAGGAGATATGCTTTTGGTGGCTATAACAACTATGTTTTTCATCTCATTAGGGCTAACACAAATGTTTATGAGCCAAACCAGAATGTCTTTACTAAGAAATGGAGGTATCATATTTTTCTTAAAGGGGAAAATAAAACTTGTTCCAAACTGACCTAATATTGAGTAACCAACATATTTTTCTGCACTTAAATTTTTATGAAGAAGAAAATGGTATAAATAAGGAATAAAGGCACATCTAACAAGCTGATATTAAGAATTTAGTGAGGGAAGTAGGAGAAAGCAACTTTTAATTTACATCTCCTGGTCAGAACTTAACTCTTGAGGGGTGGAAGTGAAAATGGACAAATACTTGGAAGTTTTGAGTTCTGGGCCCAGTTCTTGACATTTGCTCTTACACATCACATTAGCAAGTCACCTTCTGCCTTCTTTAGAAAAGGAAACTAAAATTTCAAGGAGGAGAAACAGAATTTCAAAGACATCAAATAGAAAGTGATGGCCCAGGACTGGACCTAGGTTTCACTAATTCCAAAACTCATCCTATCTTATGCAATTTGGATCTCTCAACATCAAACAAAACAACTCTGATTCTTCTTCCATCTTACCACATAGCGTCTCTGAAGGAGAAAAAGAAGAGATCAGCATTTTCCAAAAATAAATTATATTCTAAAACAAAGATCGGCAAATTTTCCTGTAAAGGAACAGAGTGTAAATACTTTAGGTTTTGTGGTCCGTATGGTCTAAGTTGCAACTTTTCAACTGTGCCCTTCTAGCAAAAAAGAAAAAAAAAAAGCCAAAGACAATTTGTAACCAAATGAATGTGGCCGTATTCCAATAAAACCACATTTTAAAAAAAAGGTGGTAGTATGATAAACATCAAAATGAATAAGGTAATTAGAAATAAATTTAATAAAATAAGTGCAAGACTTATACAAAGGTAACCACAAAACACTGTTGAAAGAAATTAAATAATTAAATGGTAAGATAGCCCATGTTCGTGATTTAAAAGTCTTAAAATATTAACATGGTAATATTTCCCAAACTACAGATTCAATACAATCCCTTTCAAGTGATCCCTACCAAGGTCCAAGCAAATCTATTAATTTCTATTTTTTGGTTGATTTTAAAATACGTATGGAATGCAAAAGACCCGGATATAGCTAAAACATTATTGAAAAAGAAGAACTACGCTGGAAGACTTACACTTCCAGATTTCACTTACTACAGAGCTACATTAATCAAAACAGTATGGTACTAGCCTAATGCTAGAAATATAGATCGATGGACTAGAACTGATGATCTAGAAACAAACTCTCACATTTACGGTAATTTTTTTTTTGGACCAGGATGACAAGATACTTAAACAGAAAATAGTCTTTTTTTAACAAGTGATTCCAGAACAAGACTGAAGTTGGACTCCTATCTCACACTAAATACAAAAATTAACTCAAAGTTGGTCAAAGACCTAAATGTAAGAACTAAACCTATAAAACTCAGAAAAAAACACAGGAGTAACTTTGTGGCCTTGGATAGGCAACAGTTTCTTAAGCATTTCCCAAAGGCCTCACCTCCTAATACCATTATCTCTGGGAATTAGTATTTCAACATATGAATTTCACAGGGGAGGGGGAACATAAATATTCTGGCTATATCACAGTCCTATCATAAAAATCCCAGAATTCGAATCCTTTTATGAACAACACTCAAACAGTCAAATCTCTGTGTAGTTCAAAGATCTGCTGAGAAGACAGCGCAACATTGCTCAGAAATTCCATTCAGTATTTAACAATACTCGCTCTCAGCAAACTACTCCTTATGCCTTTGTGAAGATGGAATGAAAGAGCAGTGGGTACAATATGGTCTGCCATCAGGAGAAGGAGAAACAGAAATACTCAGAGTTTTGAAAACCTGCTGGCACCTAAAAGTCAGCTTTCAGAGCTCCAAAGGGCTAGAGTCAATAGAATCCACACATTAGTCCTTGTTTCCATTGACAGGGTGTTCCTATAACAGAATGAAATGATGACTGAGTTTTCCCTTTTTGAATTCAGCACTGTCCTGTGCAGACAGTACAGAAATAAAGGGAATTGTAGATATAATCAAACTGCTAGCTGGTGAGAGAGAAGACAGGAGAGAAGATAGGGAAATGCAGAGAAAGCATCTGGGAAGAGCCAGTGTTAATCCTGAAGTTTGACTTGCTGCTGCTGCTGCTACTACTGATTTTTCCGAATATATGATCAGGAGGAAAAGTGACCTCTACAAAGGCTGCACCAGAGACCATAAAAAATATCATTTTGTTGCCAACTGAGCATACTGGATTGGGGGGAGGGAGGACAAGTAGGTAATCAGAGAGCTGGATCATCAATATAAACACTCAGCAAAAAGCAGCATTTACAGCTTTGAAAAGTGGTTCTCAACTGGTTGGAAATTTTATATACAGTAAGGGTAGTATGATGGACTTAAATCTCTCCTTTATTCCTAGAAAAATCCTGTGAAAAGCACTCCAGTGAGAAGAGGATAAATAAGACAGTCAGCAGTCTCCCCCTATTCACAAACTCAATTTTACTTTTGCTTCTATGCAGACTACCCCAAGCTCCCAGGCACAGGGCAGAGGAGCTGCGCATCCTTAGAAGTGAGTACAGCACCCACCCCTCTCACTTTGCAGCTACCCTGTGATCAGTCTCTACTGAGGTGAGCATTTATATCTAATTATACAGAGAGCTAATGAGTCTCTAAACTTATCTACCAACTCCAAGTGCATTATATAAACAGGAAAACAGGGAGAATATACATTTTTACCATTTGCTTATTTCCCATTGGTATACTATCACTACAGCATCTGATGATGGCACTCAAGCTGTGAAAGCAACGATTCAATTTATGTGGCTCATTTCACAGTAAGCCAAAACAAATACTGTCATCACTTCAGAACAAGTCAATCTTTCTACTCAAAGTAAGAAAGGAATAGTAATCATTACTCTGCTAATACTTCTCCCTGTCCCAGATTTTTTTTAAGATATGGGAAAATTGGCCCAGAAAGGTCAAAATACACAAAATTTCAGCCACTGCAATGTAAATCAGTCATACAGACAGAGCTAGGAAAGCTAGGACTCTTATCACTCCAACACTTTATTGCATTAATTTGTTTATATGCCTGTCCTTACAAATGCCTTGTTGACAAGGACTATATATCTTATCATCTTTGCTTCCTCACACAGCCCCATTGATTACATGCACTGGGTGCCAGAGACTTAATTCATGAATGAATGAATGAATGAATGAATGAATGAATGAACCAGCATGTCCACATGTAAGTGGGTGAACCTATGTGAACGCACACATACACACACACACACAGAGGAATCCACGAGGGTAGGTCATAGTTCTAACTGTATAATTTAGACTCTCATTCGTTTCTAATGATAAGCATATTAGTAAACTCCATGAGCTCAATGTTCAGCTCAAATTGATCTTTAAAGAGGGTAGGTAAAGAGAATTTCACTAGACAGCTTAACACTTTTCTCTCCTCTGAAACCCAATATAACTGTACTTAAGATTGACAACATGTGTAGTGAGAGTTAATCACCACTGTACCTAGTGTTATTATTTAAATTTCCACTTGCATTTATTCTAGCCCCTGGATAGGTTGAGGGCTGGTGAAGCATTCACTTAAAAGCAACTTCTGGAGAGCAGGTTCTGACTTAAAATCCTCTGGTGACCTCCATGGAACTTATTAGCAAAAAACTGGACACAGAGAAGTGTTCCAATCATGTGGGAATTACAGAAATGCCTACCTGAGTCAAATCCAAGGTCCACATGGTTCCACAGCAATAGTAGAAACTGTCTGACAGCTCTCAAAAGACAGATTTTTCATCTGTGTAATGTTTCTGCTTAATGTTGAAAGGTAACTGATTAATAATAAGATGACTCTAACAGGAGCCTCAAGGTTCAGGTTGAAAGGCACATTTCTTGTCCTTGTTAGCAACCCTAACATTAGAGGTGTCCAGGGCAATAGTTTAATTCTATCATCTACATCTGACCATCCTATTTCAAATAGTTCCCCCTAGCCTGCTCGATTTTTTAATTTATAGCACTTACCACTACTTAATACTGTAATATGTGTTTCCCTGTATATATGTTAGTCTCCTCCACTAACTGAACATATATGGGAGCAGTGCATCTCCTTTGTTCTACAGGCTTCCCTGCACCTCCACTGTGCCTAGGAAAGAGTATGGCATGTAATAGGTTTTCAATAATTACTTATTTAATGATGTTGCTGAATTTATAAATGGTCACTCACCAAGAACCGGGCTGTAATTTGAGATAAAGCAGAGGTCTAGGAATGTGTTAACTGCTTATTAATTCTCACACATATATGCATGCACTCACTCATGCGTACATTGCACTAAGCCAAAATAGAAGTCTTCAGGAAATGAACACCTAGAGCCAAGGGAACATATTCCTCCGACAAACACCCCAGTAGGAAGAGGCCTTGTTCTACTAAAACTAAAAAAAGGGGGAGGAATAGCTGAAAATAAACCAGATGGAGTAGAATGCCATGGAACTTACAGCAGATGGCACTAAAATATTAAACTAACATTCCCTTATGCTCCAAGCTGAGCTCTATGTGAACACTGGTTAGGGGAGTCACTCTACTTAAAAACATGCAGATGAAAAACAAATCCGGTATTGTTAAACCATTCTGCTAAAAACAACTCCAAGCATTACCATCTAATGTGCTTTCACACAGCGATATGTTAATATTATCCAGGAAAGGTTATGTCTAACAAAACCACCCAGAATAGGAGGGGAAAAAAAGCCCACAGTCTCATGAATCTGTTCAAAAGCAAGCTCAGTGTGGTAAAGTCGTGAAAATCTGTTTCTCTGATCTCCATAGCAACAGCAGCAACCCTCAGACAGACATTTTAAAAACCAGATTTGTTTTTCTCTTTTCCAAGTACCTTTGCATGGTATTTCTGGATAATGTTGAAATACAACTGACATTGCATAAGGTGTAAACACATTGCCTGTTCCAATTGCTTCGTTATTAGATGGAATGGCTTCTCATTTTCTCACTTAACCTACAATGGTGATGCCGCTTTTACAGTGCAGCACCTGGCTCTTTGGGGATGCCCCAGAAAAATACTGCCAACTGAAAGTCAGGCTTAATAATATTTATAGGCTGGCATGGGCTACCCAACTGGAGAAGATACACTCAAGATTTATAAACCATACAAAGTAATCAGCGTATTATCCATCTGCTTTGCAATATTATTTAAAGTCTTCCACCTAAAAAGAAGTCATTGAATACTCACTTTCTCACTGAACCTGAGATATAAAGACTATCAAGTCCCAGTCACCCCCAAAAGGCAGAGGGTTTAAACAGAACCCTGTATACAGTGTGCACTGAAGAATTCTTTAAATTATTCTGTATCCTTGAAAATTTTCATAATAAAATACTGGGGGGAAAAAAGGAAATACATCTGATCATCATAAAATACAAACCAAGGGAAACTTCCACTGTTCCATGTTCTCATTAAAGTTAAAATAGTGGAAAATAGAAGAGATTTCTCTCATTGGCTAATTAAAAGTCACCAACTGAAAAGAATTATAGGATTCTTGAAGAAATATGAATGTGAACTGGCATTAGATGTAACACTACTCCTGTGGTTACATAAGAAAATGTTCCCATGTTTAGAGATGTACTCTGAAATATCCTGATGGCAGTGACTTAATTTTCAAATGGTCCCCCCTAAAGTAGATAAAACAAATGCGAAAAAGGAAATTATTTTATAGATATATTTAAAAGTTCATTATACTATTCTCCTCAATGTATGTATGACTCCATAATAATCTATTTTAAATACCTTTAAAAAATAGTACTCACTCAAATCATAAATAAGAGTTAGTATTTGAAGAGTCAACCCTAACCTTGTCTTCCTTAAAGGATGATTAAAATACCTACCGTTTTAAGGATGACAAGTCTTTGTCAGAGCTTGTGAAATACCTTACATGAATTTTTGTAGTAAACTGATACACAATTATTTTTGAAAGTGTGAAAATGGTGGACAAAGAAGAAGCAAAGTGTACCAAACAAGCAATATCTTGAAAGAAACCTCTCTAGATGGAGACAGAAATACTGCATAAAACCTGCCCCCTGCTTGGTGCCAGTCTGCCTGCCTATAGGGGACCAGGCAGACAAGAAACTGCCTGGAATTTGAAGCATACCAAAGCTTCCTTCCTACTTAGGATAACTGAAAGCGTAAAACAAAAATGGAAGAGTTTTGTTGTTTTTTTTTTTTGACAAAAATGGCAGTCATCTGAAGCATTTTATATAAGAAACAAATAAACCTTCAAGGATTTGTCTATCTCCTCTAAAGGGGTGATTCCATGTTTATTATCATGAGAATGTGGCTAACCCTAGCCCCTAAGTGTTATTTCAAGTATTTCTAAAGAATCTGATTATTTAGAAGGTAATTTGCCATTAAAAACAGATCAGAAGGGTGAATTTTCTGATTTGTATAGAGTCATGCTTTGGAAAATGGGGAAAAGAAGTCTGCAATATTCCAAGTTTGCCATGAATTCAATCCTTTTTAAACCAAAGTAGCCCCGATGCTTTTTTCAGCTTAAACTGCTACTCCTCTGGTCATTCTGTGTTGGCAGAAATCCATTGCTAGCCTGAGTAGATCAGTTTTGGGGCAGGGTGAGCTAAATATTGATGAGACGAGGTGTGACAGGAGAGCATTAGATGGTGATGAAGCCACCCACTCAGATCCTCTCCATTTCAGAGAAGAGGAATGCTAAGTACAGAAGGAAGGCAAGCTGCTAATGGAGCTCAGGTGTATGGCTGGGCTGCCATGGCTGTGCTCTGTAGGCCTGCCATACAGCCAGCGTTGGAAGGCCAAGGGGCTGATCCATCAAGAGTCCATCCCTGTTGCCTCACAGTCTCCTGTATCCTTGGTAACCACCATTACTGACTATAGCCTGGGAGTACAGCCTTATTTAGTGCAGAAAACATGATCCAATCACAGAATGTGATAATAATTGCTGCCATTTATGAGCCAGGTCTTCCACTAATCTAAGCTTCTTAAAAATAGTATTCAATGCAGTCAATTTAAATACCATTACAATTCAAGGGAGTTGGAATTACTAGTCATATTTTACAGATGAAATCTGGGAAGTTTTAGGCCATAAAGTGGTGCACCAGGGTTCAAACCCAAATCTGCCTTACTGTAGAGCGCATGCCTTAATCACCACATAATACCATCTGTCTCTATACCAAACTTAATAACAAGCTTTGTTTTCAATTGGGCTCTACTGTATTCAAAATAATAAGAAGCATTTATCGCAGAAAGTTTTCCCATTTTGTAAGGGTTATGAAGTTTCAATTGGATGACCTTGTACAAATTCCACAGGCTCAGCAAAGAAAGGCCGAACACTGGCCTACGGTGATGTCACCTTTGCTTTGTCAATTCAAATCTATTATTGGCTATGTCAGCTCAACCTCAGAAAGCATCTTTCTCTGCTCACTCCATTTGCCCTTTGCTGGGCTGATCACTTTAGGAAAGCATAGCCAAGAAATAGATGATCTTCATGAGTAACAACAGGGGAGCCACACACAATATGCTCTTCTTAACTGGCCTATTATTTCTAAAACTTTCACTGGATTCAATACAATTTAAATGATCTCTTGGGAAAGAGCACAAGCTATAAAACACACTGACATACAACAAAATCTCATAACGTACTTCAGTGGCTTCATCTATGTGTCTGGAGTCACCATTCATTTGGTCATCAAATGTTCACTGAGTCTCTACAAATTTATCAGGCACCACTGTAGGCACTGGAGATGCCACATTGAAAGAAAGTGTGTGATCTCAAAAAGCTTAAAGTCTTTGTGGCAAAGACAAGCAATAAACAAACAAATGCATCTTTAATGTATTGGGTAATGACAAGTGCTATGAAGATCTATAACAAGAGATAATTGTACAAGAGGTCTGTGAAAAGGACTTGATGCTCATCATATTTCCACTATGCCTATGCACCAGGGGAATGTCATGTTACTAATTATGACCAATGGACGATAACCAAAAGTGGGCATGTGTCATTTCCAGGAGGAGGCTTTGAAGAGCTAATGTGCTCTTTCAGCTCTCTCTCCTCCTGGCATGGCAACCTGGGAAGCCATACACTGGTATTTGGTGGTACAAGAGGGAGGGGGTTTGGATCGCTTTGCAATTGCATAAAAGAGCCCCCACTAACTAGCATCAGATTTTGTGTGAGCTAGAAATAAACATTTGTTGAGCCTAATTCAAACCAATTAAATCAAAAAGGTACGAATGCTGGAGTCTGGGGAGAGACAACAAACAGGACTAACAGGAAGCCATACACCGTGGGTGGCATCAACTCAGTGGCTGTAAACTGCTGATGGACATTTTAAATCACCCAAGAGATACTAAAATTACTAATCTAAAGACATTATACCCAAGGCTTATACTCTGGGATATTTAGGCTGGAGCCTAAGCATATACATTTTGGAAATAAAATATTCAACAGAAGATGATAAATTGGGTCTACTGGCTTTGAAAAACCTCCCCAGAGGCAACCTGTCCAACAATATGCTTGAGAAATAGCTTATCAGTGAGATCAAGTCAACTCTATATAAACCATTGGAAAGCAGTCCATTAAATCGTAATATATGAAGAAAATCTGTAAGCTTGTTGAAATATTATGAAAGAATTCTTGTACTAAATGAATAACTGAACTATATTTTTCCAAAGTGCCATCTCATTTTTAATTATTATTAACATAAATATTTAAATAGTAATAAAAGGAGAAGATAATTACTTAACCTAAATTATATAAGTTAATCATCACAAAAAAATCCTGTGATACAGGTACTATTCTCTCCTTCAAACAGATGTAAAAATTGAAGTGCAGGCAGGGTAACTGCCTTAAATCACACTGCTTGCAATAAATAGAACTAGGATCCAGACCCAGCTAGCTCATGATTCCTTGTTTCTGTGAAAAGGGGGATATACAGTCAAAATAGTAGAGTTTGGAGAAAGGGACTCTAGACAAGGAGCCACCAAAAGGGAAGTACCTTAGGAATGGGCTTAGCGAGTTGCTGCTCGGATTCTAGCTGGGGATTCAAGTTCTTAGAGAATAGAACAGTTCACAGACCCCCCCTCCAAAGTGTGATGAAAATTTCCAATGAAACAATCTACTCTTCTCATCCCAGTTCTATGCTCACCAGGCAACAATGAGGTGATCTCCACACTAGGGTGTAGTTCCCTTGGTACATCCTCAGGTAAACTGTATATGGGCATTGTAGTTTATATCAGATTCAGATATATTTGTGTTTCAGAACACTTACTACTGAGAACAGAGTCTTGAACTGAGGAAACTAATCCCTAGAGTGGACCAGTTACTCTAGGGTAACTCATTCCTTCAGAGCCTTTTGGAGATCTGGTACATAGAAGGGATTACACAGTAGCTCGCTAACACATAAAAAGGAATTGGTTTGTTAAATTAAACCTCCCCTGTGCACTCTAAAAAAAATGGAGAGAATGAAGGACCCCAAGGAAATAAGATACAGGAAATTTATTTTTGAAAGGAAAATGGGGTGGGGGTGGGGCTCAGAAGCACTGGGCTCCAGGGGGCCCTGAGTAGTTGTGAGACAGGAATACACTAGTGGTGGGAGAACCCCAAGATACTGTGCCTACTTCCCAATTTCGTCTGGGACTAGCACTTGACAATGGGACTTACCCAGTTCCTTCACTGGTCTAAAACACACAAACTTTTTGTGCTTCTGTTCTGGTAGACCTGATGGTTACCACCACAGCTGCTTCTCTGCAGAACTCCAGAGTGTACCAGCTACTCACCTTGTGGTTATTTAAGATTTAAGTTTTTGATGACAATATTTAAGTAAGTAGCAATAAAACATCTTGAGGTTTTCCAATTTGCCCAGAACTTCTCTACCAGTATTTCTAATAGTAGGGCCAATTAGCACCAGCAAGACAGAATCAAAGGAGAAAGGTATAGAGAAGGAGAAGCAAGACATAAAATGATACAACTATGGGACATATGTCCCAACACACATTCTAACTATAGATCTTCTTTCTCAACCTCACCGTTATATCATGGGTTATCATACTAGTCAGGATAAGGTTGGCTATGGTAACAAATAACCCCCAAATTTTGTGGCTTAACATGGAAGAAGTTTATTTGGGGGCTAACTTAACAGGTCAATGTAAGTGTTCATTAGAAGGCAGCCTTCCTCCACGCAATCACCAGGGGCTCATGTTCCTTCCTTTCTGTCATCTTTTATAGCCTTGAAGGAAGAAAAGGCTCAATTGTACCTTAATCAGTTTGCTCCAGATATGACCCACGTCACTTCACTTACATTCCCTTGATAGCAATCAGGCTTTAAGCTTCGTCTACATGCAAAAAGGGCTAGAAAATGCAGTCCCTGACTGAGCAGTCATTGCCCAGCAACAACTCTACACTATGGAAGAGAAAGAATCAATGTGGCAAACGGTGATCCATCTTTACCCATTACAAAATGGGCATTATATAAACAACAGCGAATATTATACACATTATACAATGGGAGAGACAAAACTTATGGTTTAGGTGAATGATCTTACATCTCCTCTTAGAAGCAAATCAGTCCAGATTTGAAAGATGAACAGTAAGGTTGAAATCTGAAAAGTGTCTCCTTCAAAGAAGACTTTGCCCTCAGTCTCTGAGATTTCTCCATCAGCATGGCCTCTAGTGTTTTTAGCCATACTACCAGGATCTGAGGGAAAGATGTGGGTCTCCACAGAAACCAGGGGACTTAGAAATCAGCCAAAGCCAAAATTTTTGGCTTTGTAATTAGAGCACAGATTTGTGGAATATATAAAATCTACCCCAAATTTCAAAATTCTGTTTTCAGAGGAATAAGAAAGGGCTTTAAAATGTGGGCCCCAACAAAGGAAAGAGAAAGAAAATCAAAGGGACAAACTGGCAATGACACCATTTCACTTATATCAGAATTACCTAGAACCAAGTTATTTATAATTTTATTTATACCTAACATTAAAAAAAAACTATCACCCTATTAAAATGATTCAGCCATCACTTGGCTAACCCAAAATTTAAAAAAATTAAATCCTTTTCAGGTGAGTGAATTGAATTTCCACCTGATTGATCACACTACCATTTGAACTAGCTGTGCTTTGTGTACCATTATATTTACAGCAATATATGTTTGAGAGTAAACCTTTACTCTCCAAATTCTGAAGCATTTTGCCGTAGAAAAGCATTTAGGTTTGCTTATAAACAAGTCAACTACCTGGAAATCGACTTGGAAAAGGACACTGGATGAGAATCAGGAGATCTCATCTGAAATCCTGGTTCTTCTGCTTCTGCAACGTTACCTAGAACAACTGGCTGTACCTCAAACCTTGACTTCAGCTGAAAAGAAGAGCATTGGTACAAAAACTCCAGTTAGCATAAAACTCTGGTTCATAAATTCTATATGATGTCATATTTTTTGGCACAGGCCAAATGGCCTAGCTTAAACTTAATTCTGATTAAAAAACAAGTTACCAATTTAGGAATATATTTTGGACCTCTGTCCTTATGGTTGTCCCAAGGAAAATATGGATAATAATTTAAATGATCAGTCACCATGTACATGGTCCAGACATGTAGACATTGTAAAATCATTCAAAGACTTATTTTTTTACACTTTAACTCAGGAGATCTGTGAATTTCAAACCCTGGTGGTTTGAGATGAGGTTAAAAAGCAGAGGCTGAATATTTCCATCACAACCACTGGATGGCAACAGACATTAACAGTGAGTGGGGAATATCAATATGAAAGCCATTCTTCTACTTTACTTGACTTCCTCTGTGCTTTTTAGATATAGCATCAAATCTCCTAGAGATGTTAGGGGAAGGTAAACAAAAGTGAGTTTGAAAGTTAAAAAAAAAAGTTAGTTTTGGAACACATATTCTGCTTTTGCAAGTGCTCTGTGTATAGATAAATCACCCAAGATTTCAGCGTTCAGCTAGGAGTTGTAAGAAAATGAGGTACCAGCCAGAAGAGAAGAGTTAAACCAGAATGCTGTATCCACCAGAATATGCAGCCTTGAACTGAATTATTATTAATGGTCATGAAATTTCCAATCTTCTATAAGAAAATTAAGCTTCCTACTCCCCATTGTGAGTGGAAGTGTACAGTTCAACCCCACCCTCAGGCCTTCTCCTTCTCCCTCACCCATGAATTTCCCAAGCTATGGACAGAGGCCACCTGGGAGACTCCTCTAACCTAGACGGTCCCATAATGCTGGGAATATGAATGGTTAACTATCTGTGTCCCTACCAGTCCTTTGAAGGCCTCTGTTCCCGAGGATTTGTGGGGTGAGGACATAGCGTAGCATCCTCCAGAGTGAGCTGGCAAGGCCAGAGTGTGCTCACATTATCTTCCCCCCATTTCTCCCATGACAAGCTGGAAGTCTCAAGAGTTAAAAGTATAAATTTCATTCTAAACCCCACACACAAACAACTTTAACTAACATCTAAGGCCAATCAGAAAACCTACCTTGTGGGATTCTGGCTTAGGCCCTGGAAAAAAATGGGACACTGGAGGAAAAACCTGTCCAAGATAACTCTGAGGGCTTTGAGAAATCAGCCCCAGAATAATAATTCTCAGATTCTGGTGTGCCTAGGATTCACTGGGGGGCCACTTAATGCAGCAGATTCCTTAGCCCCTTCCTTGGAGACCCTGGGGAGAGCTGAGGAATCTGTATTTTAACAGATAACTTAAGAGGTAAATGGCCCATCAACTACACTTTGAGAAACACAGTCTAGAAAAACAAATGGTTCCACCGAGCCCCCATTATATTTTCCCTAACACACACTTCCAGTTTCAACAGGAAGAAAGAAGATTCCTGGATCAATACTTTACCTGACAGAAGAGGACTACTTTCTCAGGCACAGGCCATTTAAAACCCTGAGATAATTACAGTAATAGGGTTCACTCAGGAAGCAATGAGTAATCACAGATAAAGACTATGGTCAACTGTAGGCTTGAGTTGAAGTTAACTAGACCCAGTGGTATGCCTGTTCCACTTCAGACCCTACTTTGAGTGTCTGCCTTAAACTACTTTTTCTCTGACTTTAACCTCTTTATTTGCCTGTTAGTATAATTTTGATTCACATTTAGGACTGAATTTTGGACTTTCTGAAACTTTTGTGAGTTCCTGGCCTTAGGCAAACATATCTAATTCTTTTTAAAGAGCCAACTTGCTGCCACCATCCCTGCCTATTCTACTATATATCTTATTTAACCCCAACGGATACTACCTTTGACTTTCATTCCAGTGCTAGTCTCAGCCACTCAAACATCACTGTCACCAAAATGCACGGATGACCATTATGCCCCCAGATGCTTGGCCATGGAATATACCAGATATATAGCTCAACCTGTGAGAGAATACTTCGGTGCCATCAGAAACCAAATGGATGAGTTTCCAATAGCAGACATAAAAAAAAACTGGGTTCAACGACTAATAAAACAGCATCAAGGTTTGTGGTATTTTTCCTATTTTAAATTTTGCATCTATTTGTAATTATTAAGGTGACAAAACCTAAAATGTAATTTGAGAGATGTTGGGAATAAAGTCATCCCCAATGCCAATCCAATGTATCAGTAAGTCCCATTAAGTCAATCTCCAAAATATACTTCAAACCCATCCATTCCTCTCCATCTCCATTGCTACCACCCTCTGCCAGTCACTGTCATCTCGTACCTAAACTACTAAAATGGCTTCTGATAATGATTAGGATAAAAACCAAACTCTGTACCATATTTGGGCTTGAAAGGGTACAGTCAACCTTCCAACCCTGGTTTTTCTTTTTTTTTCCCTTTGCCTACTACACCGTAACTATATAGACTTGTTTTCTTCAGTTTCTAGAAAGCTCCCGTAACTTTCCTGCCTGTGGCTTTTGCATTTTCTATTGTCCAGAACTTTATCTTTTGACATAGCTGATCCCTCAGTTTCCTCTTCCTCTGACCCTCTTACCTAAGTTCCACTACTGTGAGGTTCTCTCTCAGAGAACACATCACTCTGTTGATGTCCTATTTAATGTCAGTTCCCCACCCACCCACCCAAATGTAAGCCCTGCAAGTGGTGAATTCATGTCTGCCTTGGTTGTCACCATATTGCTAGTGTCAGGCAGGCAGTATGCCATACTGATTGAATCAAAGAAAGGAAGAATGAACAAACTGGGAAAGTCTTGCTTTGGTGAAGCTGGCAGAACCTTGGGTAAAATTTATGTCATCTGTATTACAGCAGTGTTTTGTGAGGTTTCAAAGACAGAATCTAGGAGTACAAAGACAGAACCCAGGAGTGCAAAGACCACAACTGTGAGTACCCCACCTAGACTTTAAAGGAAAGTGAGGTTTGCATTTAGAAGGGATGGAGAATCCCCTGAAGCCAATCTCAGCGCTTGAGATTTAGAGGTATGTAAAGTATATCCTCCAAGCCCCATGATGGCATCAGTCAGCAAAGATGATTTATGTGAGGGATAAATGAGAGTGAATCAGGATCACTATCTCAACAGGATCATTAATTATTTCGTAGTGGCACCAAAATGTTTGCCACCTGTGAACTCTGTCTCTACAGGCAAGTTTGACTTGGATCCATCTTAAGAGCCAATCTATGCCCATTCTCTTCCCAGGCAAAATTTACTAGGGAGTTAGGATACACTGTGTCTCAGAGAAGTGGCATCAAAATAGTACAACAACCACTTTGGATCTAGATATACATCCTGTAGGTGAAGAGTCAAAAACATCTGTCCCTAGTAATAGTAGGTGCTCAGGTCAAGATTTGGAGCAACTCTCTTCAAGGCTGAGAAGGAAATCTTACCAGTGTCCTGAAGCCACCATTTAAAAATCTGATCAGGAGTTTCTCTTGTGGCCCAGAAGTAATAAACCCAACTTGTATCAATGAGGACGTGGGTTCAATCCCTGGCCCAGCTCAGTGGGTTAAGGATCCAGCATTGCCGTAAGCTGTGGTATAGGTCTCAGAAATGGCTCAGATCTGGCGTTTCTATGGTTATGGTGTAAGCCAGCAGCAGCAGATCCAATTCAACCCTAGCCTGGGAACTTTCATATGCCGCAGATGTGGCCCTAAAAAGACCAAAAAAAAAAAATCATCAGCATGCAATCCGGAAAACACTAGCCTTGTGACTCAGAAGGAAAAGCCAATGAGATGGACTGGCTACTGGCAGCCTCATTCCGTGATGCCTAGACAAGAAGAGAACCTTCTATTACTGGGCAAAGTCTCAAAAAGTAGCTTGGTATCACTGAATAGATGGAGGGTTCAGTGTCTCCAACTAAATATTTACATGGCATACATCCTCACAGAAACCAGGTTTTATCTAGCCGTACTAGTCCATCCTGCTGGAAGCTGGCACAGGGAAAGCAGTACAACAGAAGGTGCATAAGTCCTCAGGTCAATTCTGAAATCCGCATTGTGAAAGAAAGAGACTGTCCAAGAATGTCCATGACCTGATTCATAAATTCGGTCTTATGGAAGCAAACAAATATAGGTCTGGAGTATAACTTTTTTCTTACAGAATTACAAGAAGGAAGGTAAATGAGTCACACTTATTTTGGTTCTCTCTGAAATACTTTAGGACAGAAGCAGCATCTAGTATAATGAAAAGTGATAATAAACATCATAAATGCTAGGTCTATTTGATAAGACCTCCATCCGGGATCCTTCTTGCAAATTACTCCCCAAGGAGATTAGTGTTCCCCTTCTGGGGGGGGGGGGGAGCTATGCCCTGCAAGCTCTGGCTGCGACAGCTGGTGCCCACAGAGGGAGGGTGCAGAGGTCCACCTCCCAGGGCACAGGAAGGCATGGAAACAGCTGAGTGCCCCTCAGTCTCTCTCATTAAAAAGCACCATATGCCCAGGCATGCTTACCAAAGTGTTTTTCACTACAGGTCTAGGCTACTTAGCTCATCTGCTTCCAACCAAATTCTCCTCAGATGCTTATTAAAAGTGTAAGCTTAAACCCATTCTGATTCTATGGTTTTGGGGCACAGTGGGAACCTGCATTTTCAGTCAGCACTCCAGGAGATTGTAGGGTACCTAGTGCCCAGGCAACACTTTGGGAACCACTGGCTAAAACCAGTATTTCTCAAACTGGGGTCACTGGATGCCTGGTCGAAAGTTCCACTTAGAGAATTTTTACATTTTGTACTTTCTTTCTGATAATTTTTCAGATATTAAGGATATCCTGGATTATTTGGATGATAATTTTTATAACAAAACACTACTGCAAGACCTCCGCTGAAGTTTTACAATCAGACTGTACTTCTAACTTTTTCTCAGGCCATTGAGTCATTACTGAATATCCATACCAAAGTGAAGCCTGAATGATATCTCCTTGTTTACTCAGGAAAGGGACAAAAGAAGAAAAGGAGCAGATTTTCATAAATAACCTCAATGTACTAAATTAGAGGCTGATGGTGGGAGCAGGGGCAGGATGGTCTATAGGATGTCCAATAAAGAGAGAGGAAATGGGCTTGGAGCCCAGAACAGAAGACTTCTGTGAAGCCAGAGATCTGGGAGGTGCTACAGATGTGGGAGTGGCTGGAAAACTGGATGGGTGAGAGCAAGGAAATGAGGTAAGAAGGACGAGAATGCCAGAGGAATTGGAAGGAGAGTAGCAAAAGAGACTAGAAAAGAGGTCAGGGGCTGAGAGGCAAACCAGGAAGGAGAAACATCATGAAGTAAGAGAGGAAACGTTTTCAGAAGATGAGAATAGTCTCCATGTGAGCAGGTATTGTCCATGATTTTATTGTTAAAAGAAATGTTACAAAGTCTGTTCAATATAATACCATTGCAATAAAAAATGCAATTAAAATTATGTATGCAATAAATAAATTATGTATGCCCAAATACATAAAGAAAACTTCTGGAAGGAAGCAGAACAACAGAACAGAAGCCTGTGATTATCTCTGAGACTTAGGAATGTGAGGCTAGAGTAGGGGAACCTTATGGGGGGGGGCACCATTTCTTACAATTTAAATTTATTATTTTGAACATACATTAATTAATCACTTACGTTTTAAGGACTGTTCAGCAGTATGACATCAAAGAACAAGGGAGGACAAGAAAGATGAGAGAAAGGAGCTCCTTTTGTGGGGTAAGAAGGTTGTTGGTGGTGACCTTTATCAGAACAGCTTCAGGCTGGAATGTGAAAGCTGACTTCCATAGTCTAAAACACCACTTTTCAAGCTTTAATATGACTAGGAATCACTAGGGGATCATGGTAAAATGCAGATTCTGATTTGGTAGGTGGGTCTGGGAAGGAGCCTGACATTCCTAAAAGGCTCCCATGCCATATGCATCATGTGGCTGGTCCAATGCTATGCTTTTGAATTGAAAGGAAAAGTAATCAGATTGCAGAGAATGGAGGTAAGTACCCAGAGACCATTATTTCCCAAAGAACACTCCCTAGAAGACGAACCCTACGGCACGCCCTAGTAAAAGATTCTGCAGTCGGAGCTCCCATTGTGGCACAGCGGAAACAAATCTGACTAGTATCCATGAGGATGCAGGATGGATCCCTCCCTCACTCAGTGGGTCAGGGATCTGGTACTGCTATGAGCTGTGGTGTAGGTTGCAGATGTGGCTTGGATCCCGCGTTGCTGACTGTGGTGTAGGCTGGCAGCTACAGATCCAATGTGACCCCTAGCCTAGGAACTTGCAGCACATGCCACGGGTACAGTCCTAAAAAGCCAAAAAAAAAAAAAAAAATAGGAATACCAAACTCATCCTGATGAGTTACACTGGGTATTAGTATTTTATTGACACTTTTTAATTAGTTTTTCACCTAGACAATACTAGCAAGGCTAACCTTGCAACAACAAAAAACTCGCCTACCTGTCAGAGTCTAAGGTTCACAACAGGCCAACCTGAAGGATATGTGGGAGCAGAAGGACAGGGCAGCAGGAGCTCAGGGGTGCACAGAGGAGAAAAACTGGAATCTGATGAGCCACATTTTGTCTTCAGGGTAAGAGCAGAATAGGTCTCCGAAAGGTGAGAAATTTCCAAAAACGGACCATGTTAGGGCATGTGCAAGCCAGTAAAGCCTGATGCTCCTTGACAACACGTGCTATGATGCCATCAGATATGTGCCAAAACTTATTCTAAATACTTCTAGACCTTCCTAAAACTTAGTCCAGCGTCAGGAGGAGAACTCCAAAGCCACGGAGGTGGGCATAGTTGTGAATACATGAATCAGAGTGCTTTGACACTGCCAGAGGCTTCAGTGAACAAAAGCAGGAAACCTCAGAAGCTGATCTGACCTCAGTGCTGAGGGGAGTCACACTTGACTTGAGCACAATCCTACTGTCCATTGACAGTGATTAAGAACAGCCTGGGGGAGGCTGGCCAGCACCAATCCTCCCACCTGCTGAGGTGGAGCAGCAGAAGAACCTCGGGGCTCAAATATCCTGCTGGCAGCACTGAGTCATTTACCCAGCACCTCTGGTGCTCGGTTGCCCCAGAATGGCCTTTCAGACTCTCTTCATAGATAATGAAGCTGAACACTGAGTTTCAGTAGGAGACTGGATTTCAAAGGGCCCTTCAGTGCAGAGGAGAGCAGAGGCTATTCACTCCAGCATGCCTTAATCACTTGAAAAGACTGCCACTTCTCCTTTCTAAGTCTGAACTTGGCGGTAGAGGGTCCAGGCTACATGGGGCAACTTGCACAGAGATTAGAACGACACTAGACTCGGCTATAAAACATGCTCTGAAGCCTTTGCATTCACAGCTTTAGTTTTCCACTGCCTTAGCTCTTCATCAGATGCCTGGTCACTCGGTCAGTCCCAACTGTCATACTTGTTTCTCAAATTCACTAATGAGGGAAAGGAGCCTGCCCATAACATTTTCTCTTTATTAGCCTTCAGATTTACTTACTTTTGAGGATAAATATATTTGAACAGCACTGTGCACATGATGACTATGTCACTATGAGGACACTATTTATAGGATAAAACGAAAACACATGCCTGTTACAGTATGGTGATATGAACCCATACTCTGAATGGCTCAAGCTCTCTTACTTCAAGACCACAGGGAACCACAGGTTGTCCAGGATAATGCTGTTTCCCAAGGCTCCCTGAAAGCTGCAGGGTCCTTTCCAACCACAGTCAAAGTGTTGGCAAAAGAATTCAAATTAGTTTTAATATTCACCCAACAAATACGCATTCCACTGTTACACCTGTCAGGGAATATTCTTCCTATTGCACATACTAGATACACTTTAAACTTCCAGAGCTGTTATTTGGGAAATCAGTAGTCAATTATATGAGCGTCCATGTGATGCCATATGTCTAGGCCACGAGCAACCACGCAGCAGGGTTATCTTTCTATTACACTCCCCCAGGTTCCCACTTTCCAAGTGTGCTAATTTTAAAGAATGTAGAAGCTAGCTTCCAATCTATAATCTATTTTTTTATGAAGCACTTTAATAGCTACTAACATCACTGGTATGCTAAGCTATATCCTGCTTAGCAAGGAGGGTGTACCCTCTAAATCATTTATCCTCCAAAGGCAAAATACTTCTAAAGAAACAAAAAGCAGAGTAGATGGGTGAGAGGGGACCTTGAACAGAGTTATGGTTTCAGGGTTTATTTTAAAGTTCCACCGAGGTGTTCCTCTACCCGGGGCCTGGGGAGAGATTGTCTATCTTCAGTGTAGCCCAATAAATAGACCGTGCATGGCCTAATTTATTTAGTTAATTCTTTAAATCCTTTCCTGAATTCCATAATACAACTGCATTCCATGTGGGGGATGACTTAGGGGGAAGAATATCTGGAAGATAAAATAACGACTTCCACTTTTCCTGACTTGAAGACTTCATTCAACACAAGATTTCTCATAGGGAAAATATAATGGCCAGATTAAACTCATTCTAAGTTGTGGAGTTCCCATTGTGGTGCAATGGGATTGGTGGTATATCTGGAATGCTGGGATGCAGGTTCAATCTCCGGCCCAGCACAACAGGTTAAGGATCCAGCATTGCTGCACCTGTGGCACAGGTCACAACTGCACCTCAGATCTGATCCCTAGCCTGGGAACTCCACATGCCACGGGGTTGCGAATAAAGGGAAAAAAGGGGGGGGGGATGGGGGATAGGACTTGAAGTTCCCTGATGGCTCAGTGGGTTAAGGCTCTGGCATTGTCACTGCTGTGGCTCAAGTTGCTGCTGTGGTGGGAATTCGACACCTGTCATACTGAGGGCAGAGTCAACAGAGGAATAAATGAATGAAATTTTTAAAAAATCATTCTAAGTGGCTTTAAAAATTAGTCACCTTAGGTCTTGCTTAGGGACAAAAGAAACTGAGACTAACTTTGGTCCCTGTATTTCCTGAGTAGCTGCGACACAAAAACCTTATCAAGGCCCACATTCCTCAGGTTTTGTTTATTGGTTTGGGGGTTTGTATTTTTGGTTTTGGTTTTGGTAAGAGAAGGGATGGAGCTGAGATCCTCTTGGCCCATTTAAGAAACAAGTTTGGCTGGCAAAGTAAGTGTTAATGGTGTTAGCACCTAGAGGGACTGTAGCCACATTCCATCACTGCAGGAGTAGGAAATTGGATATAAGCCCGGACAATAACAAAACCTTATCCCTTCTCAAGTGAAGAAACCTAGCCCTGGAATGAAAGGAGGTACATATTCACTCCATTCAGGAGATCTTGGAGTGCATACAAAACCACTCATTATTGGGATGCTTGGGTTTAGCCAGCCCAAGGCAGCCCAGAGCACGTGGTTGGTTGGTTGGTTGGTTGGTTGTATACTGCCCCTCCTGTGGCTTGTGGAAGTTCCCAGGCCAGGGACTAAACCTGCACCACAGAGGTGACCCAAGCCGAGGCAGTGACAACGCAGGATACCTAACCCACTGCACCACAAAGGAACTCCCACAGAGCACGTGGTTTTGCCCCAGAAGTCCCAGCTGCAAATCTCAATCTTTTCACCTCCTCCCCACCCCCCCTTAACTGCTCTCTTCTCAGCTGTTTGACTAGCTAGACCATGAGTACAGAGCTGAGCCAGAACCACCCTTCTGCTTGGATACCTCTGAGCAACGGGGGAGAACAGTAAGCAGACAGCCTGCTTTAATCAAGAGAGTCTTCACCTTACCTTTCTGCTTATTGAGAAACGGCAGAGGGGGTGCGACACCAGGATCCTGAGGCCCAGGGCCCCCTGTGGCTGGGAAGCTTTGGTCAGAACTGGTGGCTTCCACAGGTTTCCGCGGCAGGGCAGGCTCCTCCGGCGCAGGGGCTCCGTCTCCAGCGGGCAGCTTGGGGTTTGTCTGGGGGGCAGCCGAGGGAAACTCTGCCAGGCCTCGCTGGCTGGGGGCGCGCTCTTCTGCCCGGGCGCTAGGCTCTTCCCGAATGGCGTCCAGGGCGCCTGCCTTCATTGGCGGTGAGTCCTGCTCCCGTTTGGGACTCTCTTCCGAAGCAGAGGAGGCATCGCATGACTCGATGATGAGCTCGCTGTCCAGCTCGGCCTCGCGCTCCTCCCTCAGGATGCTGTACTGGATGGATGGCGAGGCTGGCGACGGTGGCGGGCCGCCCACGTGACCAAAGGTCACGTAGCCCGAGGGCAGCGCATCCTCTGCAGCCAGCGGGTCCTCGGACACCAGCTCGATCTCTGAGTCCCCGGACTCCGCACTGCTGGCCTCGTGGTCCAGGGGGCTGGGAATAGTGGGCAGCCCAGACCTGGCCTTAGCCTCGTGCCTGTCCACCACCTGGCCTGCTGACCGTGGGCTCTCAGTTGTTTCATAGGACAACCCCTTTGCTTCCTTAATGGCAGTGATAAGCTCATCCTCAGAGATGCTGCATTTCCCCTGGGATTCTGCTCCAGATGGTTCTGTCATCCCACAGAGCCAAGAAGAGCCAAAGAGGCACACACAAGGACAGACAGATGGACAGAAAGAGAAGAAATAAAACAAAATTCCATTAGGGGAGATATTTTCTAGTTGCTTAAAAAACACATATCTCATTAACACAAAAATAGTCTGTTTTCAGGGCTATGCTGGAAAGACAGGCCACCTGAACAAAAAGGCTAATTACTATTATGGCCCAATTAATCAGCGTTTCATATACCTATCTCAACCTAGCTATTTTTAAAAATGACCCAGCAATTTCTTAGCAATAGCACCTAGGTGTTTTTTCTGTTTCAATGTGGCAAAGATTCTAGAAGTCATGGGTTTTAATTTCTAATCCATTCTCTCAGGGAAGTTTTTAATTTCACAGATTTCATCAGATAATCTGACATACATAACTCTCTAATTTGGCCCAACAATGTCAACAAAGCTGAAATCATCCATTAATCCCTGTCTATTTCTGTTCATGTTCCCTCCTTCAATAAAACAAAGAAAGCTAATTTGGATACCTGTAAGTATCTTGACTTCTGAGTTTACATATTCCCATTAGAATCAATGCTTTTACTTCTTTAGTGAAAAAGTGTAACAACATGGAGCAATATAAGACATAGCTTTTGCCAGTCCCACTAAACTGGCTGTGCAGATTACCATGCCACATAATCCCACAGGGCTTCTAATGGTAGAACCCACTAACCTTCTTTTTCCATCTTTACCTCCTCTTGAGACCAATGAAACCCAAGAGTCACCCCTAGTCCCCTGGGTGAATGCCTGCCTTCTGCCTCTTGTTTATCCATATGGTTCCCAAATCTTATCAGCAATCTTACTGGTAGTTCTCTCTTATATGAAACCACCCAGGATCTCTATGACAGCAGTTTTCAAGAGCTTAGTTTTTCCCTTGCTCCTACAAGCAGGGCCCTGTTTCAGAATATCCTCGACAGTGGTTTATGGCTCTTTAGTAAGCAAGAACCACAGGTAATTCTTCAAAGCTTTGAAGTCACTGGGAGGGATTTAGGGAGGATAAGACTAACTATGGCTAGGTAATTTGTCACTTAAGGATTGTGTGAGAACACCCTAGTGGATAAAACATTTTAGACTTGTCTAATTCTCTATAAAGCAGAACTGATTTTATCCTTTATCCATATCACTCATTCATCTGTTATTAATTGAGAGCCTACTATGTGTTGGGCTGTCTTGCAAGCACTGGGAATATATTAGTAAATGTAACAGGAGACAAAATTGTTGCTTATATTCCAGTGGGAGAAGAACACAATACATAAATACTACATGTAATAAATAATTAAGGTATATAGAAGATGTTAAATGTTATGAAAAAAAAGAGTAGGGTAAAGGGATCAAGAGAGCTGTGACAAGGTGGGGATGAGTTTGCAGTTTTATTTTATTGATTGATTGATTCTCTTTTAGGGCTGCACCCGTGGCATATGGATGTTCCCAGGCTAAGGGTAGAATCGAAGGTACAGCTGCCAGCCTACACCACAGCCACAGCAACTCAGAATCCGAGCCATGTCTATGACGTACACCACAGCTCACAGCAGTGCTGGATCCTTAATCCACTGAGCAAGGCCAGGGATTGAACCTGTGTCCTCACGGATATTAGTCAGATTCATTTCCATTGAGCCACAATGGGAAATCCTGCAGTTTTAAATAGCTCAGTCCAGATAGGCCTTATTGAGAAGGTAACCTATACTCAACACCTCAGAAGGTGAGGGAGTGACTCATGAAGATATCCGGAGGAAAAGCATGCCAAGCAGAGGGAACAGATAGTGCAAAACCCCAGAGGTGGGAGCTGCAATGACTGCTAGGTATCACAAAGAGGCAATAATGTCTGGGGCAAAGTGAATAAGTGAAAAGTTCAAATACATGCAGGGAAGAGAGGGTCATCATGTAGAATCTCACAGGGTTTTTATTCTGTGTGAAATGAGAAGCCATTGGAAGGTTTTAAGCAGAGAAGCATGATCTATGTTGGGTTTCTTAGTAACTTACACCAATAGCCCCCTCATTATCTCTCACACAATTTATGTGTGAAAAGATTTACTGCATGACCTTAAACACTATTTTAATATACGTTAGTTCCTTAATAATTGGTATACATAGTTCTTTGATTTCAAATAGAATGAAAGTGTAGAAGCCACATTACTTCGCAATGGTAGTTCATATGGAGGAGGAAGAAGACAAGGAGTAGAGGGAATGGAGGAATGGTCTGTACACTAGCAGTGGCAGCATCGTCACAGTTCCGTCTGTTGAGAATCTGCTCCATTTGTTGAGCAGTGCCTGTGAAGGCACTTCACATATGGCACTTACAGTCTAATGGCAATAGGTTAAGTGACTTGTCCAAGATCCCTGTACTGGTTTTTCTATCTTTGCATTTGATTAATTCCCATCTTTTTCTGCCCTGTTCTCTAAGAGGCTGACCTACGTGGAAGGCATTGCCTGGAATACCTTCCCCCATGGTTTCTGGTTGTTTTTAGCCAATAGGAATCGCAGAAGGGGTGGGAGGAGGGAAATGTTGGGGTATTTATACCTCTTTCTGCTTCTGAAGCTGTAGGTCTTGGCAGGCTTTGGGAATGCTGTTCCGTCCCCTTCCTCCTTTGGGGGCGTTGTTAATAGATCCCTAATGTTCCCAGTCCTTGAGCAATTTATCATCTTTTGTTGGTTCTCTTAACTGTCTTACACATCTGTAAATAACCACTTCTTAAACCTTCTCCAGTTACAACCTTGGAGTGTGTCCCTCTGCTTCCTGACAGGACTCTGAATGATATAACCACACGGCTAGAAATGACTTGGCTTAAATTTGAATTCAAGTCTTCATGTTCCATGTGTTTATCACTATATTGTGCTATATCTGTTCAAAAAGGGGTGGGGTCCGAGATAGGGCAAATCCTATTTTGGAGAATGAGAGGAAGAGGAAAAGTGAAATAGATAACCACATGGAAAAGAATGAAGCTGTATCCCTACTGCATGTCACATGTAAAAATGAACTCTGTGTGGATCCAAACTAAATATAAGAGCTAAAATCAGAAACCCTAGAAAAAAAACATAGAAATGAATCTTCATAACCTTGGACTATACAACGGTTTCTTAGACATGACACCAAAAACATAAGCAATGAGATAAAAATCTATAAATTGGACTTCATCAAAATTAAACACTTCTGTGCTTCAGAGGACACCATCAAGTGGAAGCACAATCTGCAGAACGGGAGAAAATTTTACAAATCATATACCTTACAAGGGACTTGTATCTAGAATATATTAAAAATTACTATAACACAATTGTAAAAGACATATAACCCAGTTAAAAAATAGGCAAAAGACTTGAATAGAATTTTTTCAAAGAAGATTTATACATAATCAAAAGCATATGGAAATATCTTCAACTTCATGATTCACCAGAAAGTACAAATCAAAACCACAATGAGTTACCACTTCGAATCCATTAGGATTGCTAGAATCAAAAAAATCTGAGAATAACAGTGTTGGAAAAGATGTAGAGAAACTGGAACCTTCATCCACAGCTGAGAGGGAATGTAAAATGGGACAGCTGCTTTGGAAAACAGTCTGGCAGTTCCTCAACTTTTTAGAGTTACCATATGACCCAGAAATTCCATGCATTAAGTAGAAAATTCAAACCTACATCCATACAAAAACTTATACACAATGTTAATAACAGCATTATCCAGAACAGCCAAAAAAGTAAAGCAATCCAACGTCCCTTAATTGATGGATGATAAATAAAATATGATATATCCATACAACGGAATATTATTTGGCCATAAAAAGGAATGGAATAGTGGTTCATGCTACTACATGGCTAAACCTTAAAAACTGTATGCCAAGTGAAATAAGCCAATAACAAAAGACCACATATGACTGGAAAGTTAAGCAAGCCCCTGATCATGGAAAGCCCTGGAAGCTAGTTTAAAGTCACCATTCTATTAGGTAGGCACTGGTGGGTCCTCAAAGAGTAAGGATGAACTTAGAAAATAAAGACTAGAAGGAGGATGACCTACTAAGAGGATACTCAATAGCTGAGAGGAGGAATTATGACAACCTAATGAGTTATAGTAGCCACACAGACAGAAAAAGAGAGGAGATTTCGAGACACTGAAGAGACAGAAACCATTGACTCTGGGTCTACTTCAGGTGGTAAGTGAGAAAGAAATGGAGTGCCAATGATCACTCAGAAATGGTGAGTATGGGTGAGCATAACGAATAGGAATTCCATATGCAGAAACATGGAAGTCAGAACAGTGAGCTGTTTTGATGGGATGGGGGAAAAATACTTATCTTGGGTACTTTTTCCCTTTCTATAACAAACGGCCTTCCAATTTCTCATGCTGGCAGCTTATATCTAACCGTTCAAACCTCTTGCACTGATCAAGCTCCTACTTGTATGTCATTCCTAGGAGACCACAAAGCTGACAGGCATGATATTGGGCTAAGAAGGCCACAAATGACCCTGCAGGATGGCCCACCTTGTGTGCAAACCAAACTGATGCTGCATCATTCAGGAGACACAGTGGTACCCACACATTCTGCACAACCAGGTGCCTGTGGGCGGCTTGTATCTGTTTGTGTGATGATTATGTTAACATGTCTCTTCACTTTCTCCCATTCTCCCTGACCCCAGACTGAAAGTATCAGAAGGGAAAAGAGCAGGCGAGGCATTTGTTCGCTATCATATCCCCAGAACCTAGTGCAGTGCCTGGCACACAGCAGGTATTTGACTAACAGAGCTCATGTGAGGACTAGTTCAAATATTTAGGATAACAGTTCTTAATCAGGTATAGGGCTCGAAACTGCCCTGAGGAATTCTGACTTAGTAAAAATAAGTCTTGAAAAGGCTTAGACATCTGCATTTTGTAACTCCAAGGGTGACTCTAAAGGTCTCCAGTTAAGGTTAACAAATTTAGCAAATAAAAATACAGAATACCCAGTTAAAAGGAATGTCTGATAAACAATGAATTGCCTTTAGTATAAATATATCCCATAAAATATTAGCATTTTATCTCAACCCTACTTCTATTCAAAACCACTGTGTTAGAACATTCAGAAAAGAAAGTGTGAGGATCTTGCTTTATTTACTCAAGAGTAAGGATGGTATCAGATAGCTGTGGGGGATGGGAGAGAAGGGCCTGATAAGTTTCACCTTGGGCAAGTAAACATACTACTTTAAAAATCATCATCCTTATTATGAATAAAAAGGGACTCAGTAGATATTGTAGACATTGCCTCCAATTCTTAAAGGGAACTAAAAGTTTAACAGAGTGCTAGGAGGAATCAGAAAAACATCTGGAACAAAACAGAAGTTCTCCTACCCTGGTTAAAAACTTATGGGCCTCTAGATAAGTTCTCCTCCCCTTGTTAAAAACTTATGGTTATGTGTCAAGACTGACGCAGCAAAGCTAGAAACAGTCATTGAAAATGATTTGACCCCTAGCCTGGGAACCTCCATATGCCTCAGGTTTGGCCCTAAAACAAGACAAAAAAATTAAATAGAATATAGAAACTGAGAAGGTTAGAACCACCCCACGTAAGTAGATGTGTTTGTTGCTGCGGCTAATTATGATGATATGATCCAGAAGGATAAAAGGGAAGATGAACACGGGCCAGTCTACCAAGTCACAGATGCCAGCGTCCAACTGTGAACGAAGCTGCCATTCAGTTCTGCCCTTCACTCCACTCATCCAGAGGGATTATTTGAAAACACAAATCTGATCCTGTCACTCTTCCGTTCCTTCTCCCCACTCCCGCCACAATGACCTTTCAGCTGTTCCTTGAACACACAGAACATTTCCTTCTCTGGGCCTCTGCACTGGCTGTCCTCTCAGCCTGACACCTCTTCCTCAAGTGTCTACACAGCTTGCTCCCTCACTCCATTCAGGTCTCTGCTGAAAACCATCATTTGCTCACTACCACTCCATCACTCTCTTACACTCTATCTTGCTTTATTTTTCCTTATAACCATGGTAACTACCTGATATAGTATATATTTGTTTATTTGTACATAAGTCTTCCCAACTAAAAGGCAAACTCCATGCATGCAGGAGCCTTGTTGTGTTTCACCATTGTATCTCCAGCAATGATGGAGCAATGACTGGCATAGATTAAATGGTCAGTATGTATTTGTTAAGTGAAAGGATAATGAGTGAACAACATCACTTCCCAGATTAAAACACTCCAATGGTTTCCCATTGCATCTGGAACAAAATTTAAATTCCTTATTCTCACATGTGAAGCTCTAGTGATATGGGCCCTGTCTACCTCTCCAGCTCTGTTCTCTGCCATACTTCTCCCTTGCTCCTTTGTACCATCCTTCAGTCAGCTGTCCTCTGTCCATGGAGCTCCTCGTAACCCCTTTCTTTGAACTGTTGGCTTCTCATTCAGATCTCAGATCACACATCACCTCAGAGAGGCTCTCCTTGACCGTCTCACACCCAACATTCTATCGCTTCTTACAGTATTCACACGCCATGGAATTACACTATTTATTTGTGTTTCCTTTTATCATCTTCTCTCACCAGCAGGTGAGCTTCATGAGGTCAGGGGCTTTAGACATCTGGCTTACTATAATGTCTTTGATGCCCAGTACATGTCTGACATACAGAAGTCACTCAGTGAGTATTTCTGAATAAAAGAATAAATTTTCAAAATGGGTCAGAGAATCACATCAGTGCAAGGAAACAGCAACAGTAGTTTTAAAAGAGTTTAAATATATTTACTTTTTATTGTTTATTTCTCTTTAAGGGAAGCTGGGGTTTATGATGACCTCTTGATTATTATCCTTCCTCAGGATAACACCTCAAAGAACATCCGTGACCACCACACAGACTTCTGGGTATTTGTGTCAGAAACAACATGCTGCTGATAGGTTAACTATCTGGGGCATCAGGGCACTTACCTTATGTTCCTAAAACACTTCACTTGTATTCATGACTGATCTTTGCTTAGAAGAAACTTCCAATATTTAAGCTGTAAGAATTTTTGCCTCTGTACCTCAGAGTATATTATTTAACATGATGAAAATAATTATGTTGGAGAAAGTTACAAAATGGAATTATCTATTGGAATTGAGGGAAGTATATTAGCCTACTTGCTTAAGCTTTAGGATCTGTGGCTAAAACTGTTCTAAATCAGAATTCCTATGCTTCATAATTCATATAATTAGAATTTCCCAGAGTTAGTTGATAATTTCCTTATTTATCAAACAATAATAAAATGAATTCCTTTTGTTTAGTTTGTTTTCTTTTCCCTCAGTTTCTGTGTAGGATTTATATGTAACTCCTGGTGTATATCTCACCTGTTAGAAATAGCAGCATGAATCAAGACTCAACAGAGGTAATAAAGCCCAAATCCTCCACTGTCTAAGTGTCATATGGTACCAAGAGCTCATAAGATGGGGAGAGGGTTAGGTTAACCTCTTGGGATTAAAAAAAAAAAAAAAAAACAAGGAGAAAAGCCTCAAAGACAAGCTGACTCCTCCTATCTCTCCCATTAATTATATTCTTATGTGTCATCTTATGACTCAGGTGTTAAGACGTGGGGTGTGTGTGGAGAGAGTAGCTAAACTTGGGAGATAATTGTGTAATGGGACAGGGGACTTTCTTAAATAAACCTTGCTTAGAATGTTTATTTGGAGGAATTGCAGAGAAAACCATTTTCCTAACCCCATGCTATGAAGTTGGCACCCAAAGATCATAAAACTCCATGATCACGAATGCCAAATCTGACTCTATTTTCTTTTGAAGATGCTCCAGAACCCTAATGAGCCATGACTACTGAAGAAAGACAAAAGAAAATTACCTCATAATTAATGAACCCTGTTTTAAGTTTTTATTATCAGCTTTGAAAACTGTAATTTTCACATAAGGCATGTGTCCTGTAAATGGCCGTAAACATGCTGGGGCATTTCATTCTTCAAGTTTTTCTGTACTGACCAACAGACAACCCTGGAGCTTTGTAAACAGAGAGGATAAGGCAGCTTACCTCTTTGGAGTGTCAGTACCTTTATGACATGGAATAACAGAAGTGTTTTACATGCATTGCCAGAAAGACCACAAGAATATTTTGAGACTCAGATATGTCCCTACCATGTCAGTTGGGATAAGTCACACTGGAGTGTGACTATTTCCCTGATCATCTGTCCCACTGGAAGGCAGGGACTGGTTTTTGTTTGCTTTTCAACTCCAGCATCCCCAGTGCTTATTTGAATGCCTGACCAAAAGAAAGTGTACAGAAAGTGTTTATGTGAAAGAATGAATTTGAAAATCAAGAACTTGGTGCAGTGAACATTTTAAGGTCCTTGGAGCTGTATTTATAGTTTAATGAGTCTGAGGTAAGGTTGGGGAAGTGGGGGGACTGATGCTAAAATCTTTAGGGAAACAGGACAGGAAGGACCACCATTAAATCCACTCTGTTCTAACACCTGGACTTACTGCATTATTAGAATTTAGACCAATCACTCCTAATTGTAAGGTTTTGGCTCTGTTTCAAGAATTTAGTAGATGCTTTTTAACCTGAGGTGCTAAAAACTGCTTTTTGAAAATCAAAAGGTTTCTACATTACTTTTGGGTAGAGTCAGAGGAGGCCAGGGAAGATGCAAGGACCTCTCACTGTCTGCTTCATCCTGATGCCTCATGCGCATTTGAGAGTTGTGGAGGGACAGGGACTCCACTCCCACCAACCCACCCGGGATGGTGGCACAGTGTGGGCTGGGGAAGCTCTGGCCTTTCACTGGGGTATGGGAGGTCCCCTTTGTGTTTGAGAGGATGTACTGACGTGGTTTAACAACACCCTGCCTTGAGTCAGAATAGAAGGTTCAAGCTGAAAAAGATCATAGCCTAGTGAATTCTGAACTTTTCAAATTCTAACCAAATAGAATCCTTAGTTTAAAAAATAAAATTGTATGCAGAACTTCAATAAAGTAAAAAGATGAAAATGGCAGTGCTGAGATTGAAGAGGAGGGGGGAAACCCCTTGTTTATATAGGTTTCCTCCCACTGCCCATGCCCTCTCACCAAAAAAGGAACTTAAGTCCACCCTACCCCGCTTCATTGTGCACACTTGAAACTGGGGCCAGGAATGTTAAATGGCCTGTCCAAGGTGGCCCAGCTGGTCTGAGGAGGTCAGTCAAGGTACTCTCTCCATGATGCCTGGAGGTCAGGAAGGAGAGCTAACCTAGGTCTGGTTATCTGGTCAGTCTCTGTCTGGACGGTAGAGCCACTGGAGGATTTTAACGTCTCCAGTGTGTGTTACCTCAACCTCTTCCCTCAAAGGAAGAAAGAAACATTTCGCAAAGCAAATATGATAGGACTTTTTAAAAAAAGATCCCAGATGTCAACCTTTGTACAATGGGCACCCGACTGAAAAAGTTACATGTTAAATTTGAGATTTAGGAAAGCAAATCTTCATTTCTTAATGTTCAGACGGCCATATGCTGGGTTGTCCCAGGGCAGGGAACACCCACTCCCTTACCTGTCCCAGACCAAGACGGAGGAGTGACGGATCCTGGGCTATCATCCTCAGGCTCTGAGACGGTGACCGTGGGGACGGTGTCAGGACTTGGTTTCAGGCAGATATCTTGCTGCTCGGGGGTCTTCTCTGGGGTAGCAGTGTCGACAGAAGGCTCAACCTCAGTCAGCGTGATTTTGACAGGGGCGGCAACCACAGGAGCACTGTGCTGTTCTTCAGAAATATCATCTATATATGGTGCAAATGTCGATTCTTCAAATAAATGGTCCTTGAGGATTTTTCCCTCCACAGGAGTTGGTTTCTCTGCTTCCCGGGCCTCTTCGGATTGGGCTGAGATTTCAGTGTCCTTATTCTTAAAGTCCAAGTCTTTCTCTTCTACCTTGGGGTGACATTGCTCCTGATCTCTCACCTCCTTTGGCCTAGTTATGTCAATGTATTTACAGGCTTCTGCTTTCGTCTGGTCTATGGGGTCTGCTAAGATCTTGCTCACTTTGGTGGACTCTGCAGGAGTCATTCCTATCCCAGAATCGGGACTAAAGAAGCCACGAGGCTCCGTCGCGGGCACATCTGGAAAGGATGGTCCAGTGGTACGCACCTCCTCAGGGCTCTCTGAAGTGGCGATGTGGCCATTTTCCTTCTGAAGAATTCCAGTGAAATATGTAGAATCCTCCCGAGGTGGGTAACAAATGTCAGAAATCAAAGATGTGTAACACACTCCTCCCCCATCTCTTGCTGATGTTGCAAAGGTGTGATCCATGGCCCTGGAGACATCTGCCGCACCTATGAGTCAAAGCAGCAGCAGAAAGTGAGTCTCTCCCGCTTCACCCACTGCCCACCCTGGCCTTTGCTGACACAGCATCCTTTCTCCTCAGGACCTCAGAGCTCCCCCAGAGCACTCTCGGGTTGTTTTTCCTTGTCTCCCTGATAGAGATCAGCACTAGTATTTTCCTGGTAGCAGACCACAGAGGTTCACATAGGCTGCCACACCCAGAGAAGCTGGGGACAGACCTCAGAGGACCAGAAAGTTCATTCTCAATATCTACTACCTCAATAAACAGCAACTGGTTCTTACCTGGTATTACTCAACAGAAGCCTTCTTTATATCTAAAGTATTAGGGAGTTCCCATCATGACTCAGAGGAAAAAAAATCTTACTATTTACCATGAGGATGCAGGTTTGATCCCTGGCCTCACTCAGTGGGTTAGGGATCCATTCAACATTGCTGTGAGTTGTGGTGCAGGTCGCAGATGCAGCTCAAATCTGGCATTGCTGTGGCTGTGGTGTATGCCAGCGGCTAAAGCTCCGATTTGACCCCTAGCCTGGGAATTCCCATATGCCATGGGTGCGGCCCTAAAAAGATGATGATGATGATGATGATAATAAAAGTATTAATGACTCTTTAAACAGAGGTGTAAATACAGACTAATTCAGATTTGCACTGGGAATAAGGGCTGCTCAAGAGACCCTCTTGTGCAGCCCTTTCATTCAGGCACTCCTGCTCTCCCTGGACTGATGTCATCCCTTCTCTTGTTAAAGGTCCTAAGAGAAAGAAACTCCTAGTGTTCTGATGGCCTTACTGCAAAGTGGAATTACCTTAATGGAGCACTTCCCTGTTTCTTCAGTTTTCCCCTCATTTTGTTTTCCTCCTCAATTACCCACCCCTGCCCATCCTTTGCCTTCTAGTGATATTCAAAATGACCCACTGGGATTTTCATGGTTCACTGGTGGTGATTATGGCAAAACAAGTTTCCAAGTTTGAATCTATATATAGAATGTTTTCACCTGGTCTTCATTTTACTCATAAGCCAGCCCAAAAATTCACTAATAGCAAGCAGAAGGAAACCCTCTATTATTTTTCTGTGCTGTAAAATACTATCAGAGAGGAAGAAAACTAACATTTATTGGTGCCTTATCATGTGCTAAGCAGTAAGATAAACTATTTTCTAAATGAAGCCCCACACTCTCAAGAGATTTCACACACACATACACAAACGCACACATAGACTCAGCCCTTAAGATGCAATCAAAGAATATTCCAGGTTAGGGCACTAATTTATAAAAGTAACAAAAGTAGTAACAGCATCATAAGCATATTAATAGCTAATATTTGATAATATTAATAGCTTGCTTTGTGTCAGTTATAGTTCCAAGCTTTTAAATAATAAGATTCATTTAATCATCAAAGCAATCCTAGAAGCTAGGTACTATAATTAGCCTCATTTTACAGATGAGAAAGCTGAGGAACAGAGGCTGAATGACACACCCAAGACTGCACAGGCAGACAATGGCAGAGCCAGGGATCAAAACCAAGCAGTTTAGGAGTCAGAAAACTTCCCCTCACACCCTTTGTACCTCCTTAAATCAGGCTGCGAAGTTTTTTTTTTTTAAAGAAATTTTGAATCAGCATTATTACAAATAAACTTAGCTATTGTCTTTTCCTAGCTTTCTTCCTGGTTGCATGAGCCATTGTTAGTCCAAGAGGGATGGAAAACACAGAGCCTCTTCACTTGCAGCACTCCTCTGCCTTAGCACCACTGCATCTCTCCACCCAGATACCTGCAGATCTAACCCCTGAACATAAAGTCTTTGCTCAAATGTCACCTTAAGAAAGGTGACCCCGACCCCTCTATCTCAAACCGCAACCTGCCCTGCACTCCCTGGCAACTCTGTTCCCTCCTACTTTTCTCTACTTTTTCTTCTTCCTGTGGTACTTGTCTCCTTTTAATATACCATATAATTAACTTATTTATTCATTACGTATTGACTGTCCCCCCCCTTGCTAGGTATGCTCCATGAAAGCAGGAATCTTTGACAGTTTGGTTCAGTAACATAGCCCAAAACCTAGAACAGGGCCTGGCCCATAGTAAGCACTCAATAAATAAATATTTGCAAAATTAAAGAAGTAATTTTGAAGTTTAAAATGAAGAATAAATAACAGAATGTGTGAGAAGACAGGCTGAAACATTCCCCTAATTGCTAGTGTCGTTTACTTTATTCAGCAAGTAGCCTAACTTTGTGAGCAACAGACCAGTTCAAAGCTGTTCATTTCAGCGTGTCTTCTAATCATACTTCCTTTGTATACGGCAGCCTTGCTTTTCAAGTGTGACAGAAACAAAAACAAACTCAATAACAAAAATAATAGTAGTAACGATGGGTCTTATTGTCTACCCTATGTAGACTACCAAAGAAAAAGCTATTCCATTTAAATCCACGTGTGCACACACATATTTATCCTAAAGGATATTTAAAGCTTCTTTCGTTATATGGGCTTAGCCTACATGGAGACCTCACTTGAGGCAGGGAAATGAATGCTGAAATATTTTACTTCAGATATTTGGATCCTGGGATTCTCTTCCACAATTACCTAGAACCACTTCTACATGTTAATACGTAATTTTTCATCAGAGAGTAAGGAAGGTTTTGTCCCTGGATATGAATAGTCTGGAGGTGTGAGGAATGGGGTGGATGCTCTCCTGGAGAATACACAGTTTAGTCTCCAGCGCTGTGTCACAGTCATTAGCATTCAACTCTCACTCAGTGCTTTGACTGCAGGGGCCACCACAGGGCTCCTGACCCTTATCACGTATACTATGCGTGTTACATAGCCCTCACAGCCCACTGTCTCTTGCCACCAGCTATCACACTAAACACAACTGCCACCTGCTCAGCAGTTGGCCCCAGGGCTCTGTCTTGCTTCATTGAATAATCCTTAAACTCTGCACTATGGCATTTGAGACAGTGTGAATGTCACCGGGCCTCACCGCCCGTCTCCACTACTCATCTTATTTACCCTCCACTCCACACGTACAGAGCCCTTCACAATCTCACACTCTACCAGCCTTTCTAGCCCTTTCTTTCACTCTCCAATTCAAACTCTGAGCTCTGGCCAATACAAACTACCCATCACTTCTTCAATACTTAATCCTTACAATCTCTACATCTATATCTCCACCTTTTAACCTCAAGCTATTAAAGGTAAACAGTTTTATTTATTTATTTATTTTCTTCTTAGGGCCACACCTGTGGCATATGGAAGTTCCCAGGGTAGGTGCTAAATAGGAGCTGTAGCTGCCAGCCTACGCCACAGCCACAGCAATGCGGGATCTGAGCTGCGACTATGACCTACACCATGGCTCAGAGCAATGCTGAATCTTTAACCCACTAAGCAGGGCCAGGGATCGAACCCACATCCTCAAGGATACTAGTTGGGGTCGTGACCGCTGAGCCAAAACAGGAACTCTGGTAAACAGCTTTAAATGCAACTTCCTCCAAGATGGATTTGCTGACCACACCTGTCAAGACCTGGCCCCTTCCTACTGTTCTCCCTCACCTTTCCTGTAGCACTTAATTACACTGCTTGTGTCACATATGTGGCATACAATTTCTATATCCCCATATTATCTCCTGCTAACCTGTCAGTTCCTGGAGTTTGAGACTCATGTTTTGCACACTATATTGCACATGGTAGGCATCCAATACAAAATGAGTAAGTGAACGAATGGACCAATAAATTAATCAATGAGTAAATATTCCATGCAGCTACGGAGAACAAACTAAGAGTGAATGATACAAGTTACAAAGAGGATTTTTTAAATCTACTATATGAAGAATGATCTAGAATTCAAGCTATCTATCAGTGGGATGGAGCTGCATCTCAGGAACAAGAGGGTTCTGATCCCAGTGGGCACACAGACAGAAAGAGGCCCAGCATCTGTCTGGGCAGGAATCAGCATTTGGTGGAAAACTGGATGGGACAACAGTAGAAGTCTCTTCCAACTGTAAGTGATTTTTATACCCATTGGCTGCCACCATAGTGGGACACAATCCTTTAATTCTTCCTTACCTGTACAACAGAATCAGGGTATTTCTCCTTTAGGTGATGTCACAGAGAATAGGGGCTTTCCATATGTATGGTAATAATTGAGGGAATAGACTAGATTATATCTACATTATTCAAGAGACTATAAATAGAATCAATAATTGGGAAGAACTCCCACTTGTGAAATTCTCATCTTACTAGCTTTGTCTTGCTCAAAGAACCCAGCATGAAATTGGAAGGACTTCTTTGTCACACTCTGCAAATTCTACCAACTAAAAGAAGAGGAATAATGTCATTTGTGTAAATCAGACATTTTAAATGGGACCATGGCAGAACCCTCATAAAAGCAACAAATAATCTAAATATTTTGAATGTGGTCATGTCCCACTTCTTAAATTGAGCTAAATACCCTCAAAGTTTATCAAGGTTTGAAGTTACCGAATTTGAAAATGTATATACATTACATTGGGCCTATTAGATAGAACTCTTTAAAACAGAAAGTCCTTCTAGACAGTAAATTATACGAGAGCAGAGTCCTGTGGGATCGCTGGAACTGGGAAGCAGAACTGAGCCTTGAGGCTCAGGAAAGCCAATTAATCCTTGTCAGCGCTTCCTGCAGAGCTGGCAGCTGTGGGGACTGAGGCAGTGAGTACAGGCCAGTTGCCCCAGGCAGGAACCAATATTGTTACATTGTTAGAGACAAATCCACTAAATAAAAGGGCTTTCCCTGTCTAGCCTAGAAATCACTACTTTCTTTATATAACCAAAGATTCCCGGGAACATCTGACTTCCTCATTCTCTGTTTCCTTGGCCATTTAGAAATTTGATTCATGTGGAGGCAGATGCACATGACAGTTAATGTATGGGCTCACATATGCCCTCACGGGAGGTGGCTGGACAGAAGGGCACGACAAATTTAAAATGAGATTGATTTTCAAATTTTCATTTTACAAGTAATTTTCAGGAAAGTACTTACAATAAAAGCTGAAGGATCCATAGGTCACTATCTCTAGTCAAAAGTTAAGTGGAAGAAAGAATAACAATAAGCTAAAACAACTGCCATTAAATCACATGTGCTGATAAAATCAGGTTTTTTGTATCCATCAACGTCCTAGATCAGAAATACTAATCACAAGCTAGACAAATCAATCTCCTAAATGGTGGGTGTTTGATTTTATTTTTTATAATTCTCTGGCAATACTAAGGAATGATGACTTACCAACAATGGTTTGACTTTTCTCAAGGAAAGTTTCAGGCCTAAAATCTGCATTCTTGAGTCTGACTCATCCTCACAGCTCATTCAGTTGCTGGTCTATAGCTTAGGTTTGTATTCTGACTCTATTACTATCAGTTGTAAGACTCTGGGCAAGGTATCCTCTCTCAGTTTCTGTTTAGTTTTTAAATGGGTGAGATAATAGTTTCCATCTTATTGGCCTGTAATGGGGATTAAATAAGATAATTCACTTAGTTCTACTCCTGGCACATACTACACGCACTCAATACATGAGAGCTGTGGGCTTTACAATCACCTTTATTTTAGCTGTGGACGCCTGCATTTGAAATATACACCATCTGTCCATCTGGAACTTTATCTTATCTAGTGACATGTGATCAAGGTCTTTTTAAATACAGCCAATCCACACTTATGTTGCCCCCTGGGGTCTGCCTTAGATGCTGAAGTCCCAAGTGTGCAAGGCCACGGCTGTCTGCACAGCTCCATGAGCAAGCAGTTGTGGGTTACGCACTTTCTAGTGATGCAACTGAAAGAGCCCTTATGAACGTGGTGATGACTGACTTGAGTAAGAAAAGTTAAAATTTACCAAGACAATAGATGGAAAAGAAAGGAGGGTATTCAGTGCCCATGGTTTCTCCCTTGTGCCTGGAGCTCATGCTGACTCCTCAGCATGAAGATAAGGGTCTATGGTTTAAGATGATACTTCTGTAACTCAATAAAGACCTTACTGCACTGACATGGAAACAAAGAGAATGTCAGCAAGAAAGAATGATTATACAAAAGGTTTTATGAGCACAGAGATAGATATGCTGCAGTAGAGAAACATCTGGATTAAAAATAAAAACAAAACAAAACAAAAACCCCAATTATTGTTTGAATAGAGCCAACACTAATAGATTTAGGGGACAAGAGTCCCATTAAATTGAGAAATGTTTTAAAGGGGGAGCATATAAAAAACTGGAATGATAGTGGGAGTAGGATGAAAGATGTATGTTAAAATTCAAGAATTAAAGACTAGGAGCAGTGACCCAAAGTGAATCTGTATTCATTTTCCCCAGACTGTTTGCCCTTACACTGCCCATGTAGTAGTCTGCACAAAGGTTAGGCTGTGAGGCTTTTTCCCACTCATCTTGTCTAAGTGCTAAGAAATCAGAAGGCCCACAGTATGGAGGTTGTGACAGATTTGACAGCACAGCCATCTATGAGGGATGGGTATGCCAGGGAGGCTCCCAGAGCCTCTGTGTCACCTAGAAAACATTCTCCTTCTAAAATTAAGTACCCTGTGATTGAACATGACAAATGAGTGCTAAGAAATTCAAGTACATCCATTCTTTAAAATTTTATCTATCTGATTGGTTAATCGAGTAAAAATGAAAAGATGAGCCCGCATTATCCAGCAAAAGAATCAAAGCCAATGCTGATGACATACTCTGGGTTTAAGAATATAAGTGACTATTCTTTCTTTCCCCAACTCAATACCTTATTTAAAGCTTCCCTGCCAGAATGACAGATTTAGCTGTCAGGATTGCAAAATTAATGTTTAATATAAAATGATTCAACAAGTTTTGGGGTTTTTCCCTTATGAAGAGTCAGGGCTTGCACTGCCTGCAGAGTTTTCACTTTATCAGAAAATTCTATTAGAGGAAAAAAACCTAGCCCAGCAGCAAACTGCTGTCTAAGTTCCTTACAGTTCTCAGCAGGGCCTTGGAAAGCATGAAGCTGGCAAGTGCTGAGATGCCATGGAAGTGTAAGTTATGATGGGCTTCAATGTGTAGAGATATTTTTTGCCTGTGTCCAAAGGTGGAAATGCGAGTCTGCAGCCTTCTGGGAGTGGGGGATGTCAATCTTTTTGAAGGGGAATGGAGGCAGAAGAGGGGGAGTTAATATTTATTTATAATTTACTTAGATCTTAAGAAAAGGTCCTTAGGAGTTCCCACTGTGGCACAGTGGGTTAATGATCTGGCTTGTCTCTATGGGCTGGTTAAATCCCTGACCTAGCACAGAGGTTAAGGATCCAGCATTGTCACAGCTGTGGTGTAGGTTGCAGCTCTGGCTTGGATTTGATCCCTGGCCCAGGAAATTCCATATGCCATGGGTGCAGCCAAAAAAGAAAAAAAGAAAGACAGAAAACCCTACCTAGACCTCCCATTGCATTTCTGTTTAATAAAAGTTTTACTGATTTGTAATTCACAACCATAAAAGTCACTCTTAAAGTATACAACTCAGTAGTTTTTGCATATTCACAGAATTATACAACCATTGCCATTATCTAATCCACCCACCTAATTTAGATATATCCTACTCTTCACGTTTTCAATACAGAAAAAGCTTTAAGTTACCTTCACCATGCAAAGAATTACCTTTGGAACAACAAAAAAAAGAGAAAATTCCAATCTTTTTATCACTTGTTGAAGAAATTTTCTTTTTGATTTCCAAAGAGAAAAATAATTGTTCTTGGTCATGTTTCCTTAATACTATATGTATACATTGGTAGTAGCCAAAAAAAAAATATGTGTACAATAAATTTCTATTTATACTTTAACGGTTCTTTTGGTCCCTCACACCACATAGAATCATCTAGCTAATCTTCATAATCCTTTTTCTTTTTTTTCTTTCTTTTTTTTCCCCATCTTTTTAGGGCCCCACCCATGGCACATGGAAGCTCCCAGCCTAGGGGTTGAATTAGAGCTACAGCTGCTGGTCCACCCCACAGTCACAGCAATGCCAGATCCAAGCCATGTTTGCGACCTATGCCAAAGCTCACAGCAATGTGGGATCTTTAACCCACTGAGCGAGGCCAGGGATAGAACCTGCGTCTTCATGGATAATAGATTTGTTTCCACTGAGCCACGTCAGGAACTCCTTCATAATCCTTCTTACATAAACTTTCTCTCTTACTTCCCGCCCATGGCTACCTCCCCAGCTGGACCCTTTCACCCTCTACTTATTTTTTTCAATGTTCTATGGTTTCCAGCTCATCTCTTCCTTATACCACCTTGCACACAGCTGACACATTCACAAACGCCCTAAAACACCACTTTCACCATGTCACTGCTTTATTCCAAAGCCTTTGGTGAGCATCTTTGCCCATCCTTTGGCTTATAATTCAGGATCATCAGTGAGATCCCAGAATGCCTTTATGGTTTTATTTCTGAGCCTCTTCAAGAACCACACCTGTTCAAGCCCACAAAGTTGAAGATTTTCAACTTCTGTGCCTTTGTGCAAGCCCTTTCTCTCAACTCAATTCCGGATTGGTCATCTCCCAACCTTAGTTTGGATATTTCCATTCATGGGATCTCACTGGTTGCTACACAAACCAAATTAGTAATTAATAAATGTTTGTAGTTAAGAGCATAGGTCCTGGGGTCGAATACATGACTCGTAATACAGACTCCAACACTTACTAGCTGTGAGGCCTAAGGCAGAGTTCCTAATGCCTTTGTGCTTCCATCTCATCTGTTAATAAATGATTATCACCTCATAGCATTGTTGTGAAGACTAAATGAGATAGTGGAATCAAAGCACTAAGAATCATGCCTGATACATATTAAGAGTTCATTATTATTTTTAAAATTGAATTGTATACTTAACTGTTGCTTCCAGCCTTTAGTACCAAGTCTGTCTTCAGAGTCTATTAGTGGAAATATGTAACTCAAATAATCAGAAAACAATACAGCACATAAAGGGCTAATCTCCTAATATATAAAAAGTTGCAAGAAATCAAGAAGAAAAAGATAATCAATCCATTTTTTTCAGATAATGAGAAAAGAATAAGAATAAACACTTTACATTAAAAAAGCAACATAAATGTCATTGGAGCATAAACACACAAGTTAAAAGAAACATAAAAGGACAATTATCCCTTATGAGGTTGGGAAAAATTCAAAAAAGTTTGGCAATACACTCTTCAGTGAGGCTGAAGGAAAACTGGCACTTGCATACTGAGAGGAGTCTGGTAGGAGTAGACTATGATACAGTCCCTATGGAGGGCAATTTCGCAGTCGCCATCCAAATTACAAATGCATTTACTCTTTGAATCAGCAATTTACTTACAGGAATTATTCTCCAGCCATACCTGCACATGTATAAAATGAATATGAACAAAGCTATTTATTGCAGTATAATTTGAAACAAAAAAATTTGGAATCAGCTCAAGTATTCATGATCAGGGCCTCATTAAACAAATTGTGTACTTCTACAAATAGAATACTGAGTAGTTGTACAAAAGAATGAAGACAACCTTGATGTACTGATATAGAAAGATTTTCAAATAAATATTGTTAAGGAAAAAAGTAAGATGCAGAGTATGTTACAGATACAGACACACAGACACAGATATATAGCATGTTAACTCTCATGTAAGAAAAGGTAAAAATAAGAATATGTTTACGTTTGTTTGTATCTGCATAAAGGAACGCTGGGAGTTACACAAGAAACTAACTAGCCATGGGAGTGAGAGAATAGAGAGTAATGGAAGTGGAAGGGAGATTTTTCATTATGTTTCTCTTTTAAAAAATTATTTTATTCTTTCAACCAAATGAATGTATTACTTTTTAAATTTTTAGTTTCATTTAAAAGCAAAGAAAAAAAACAATGTGGGATGACAGTGGTACAGGCTAGAACATTCTTCATTCTCTCTTTCACATGTTTTGTTTTTTTCACATTGGGAGCTCCTAGAAGACGTGAACTGTACCTTGTGTGTCACTGTTTCCTCAGACTAAGCACACTTGCTAGCACATAGGTTTTGTTCGGTCAATACTTGGAATAAATCAATGAATGTTTCCAGACTCATCATTTGTTACAACTAGGGGATATTAGTTTGTCATTGTCCCTCTAAAATCTGACCTGGACCTGACTACAAGCAGATGAGGAGAGAGATGGACAGCAAGAGAGTTTCCCCTACCAAATTTGATTCCCTTGACTTAAACTTCTTATTTTCATTCATAAACCTTTATATTTTCTGCTCTGTACTCTCTGTGCTAATGTTACATTTGTGGCCAACTAAGATATATGAACATATAAGATTTTTTTTTTAAAATAACTGCATAATTTCAAATTGCAATTTTAGTCACAGCAGTGGGTGTATTTCATAAGTTTGAAAGACATTAAAGTCAGATGCAAGGATTTCCCACTGTGGTGAAACAGGATCAGTGGTGTACTATACTTCAATAAAAACAATTTTTTAATTAAAAAATAAAGAAAAAAATTTAAAAATAAAGTCTGATGCAAAGAATTTTCATAATTACCTTTAATCTGCATTTACCATTTATAAAAGATTGAGGAAGACTCTAGAAAGGGAATTTACCTCAGTCTGCAATAATCCACAAAATCACGATGAAGCTAGAATTAGGGTTCCTCACAAGAAGGTGTTTTATAAGGGAAATCTATGTTCACACAGCATAGGGCCAACCTTGTAGTGCTGCCAAAGGCCCATATTGTATCTTGACTGAAAAAAAAAAAAAGGTGTCCTCTGTCTGATGAACACAGACCTATGCCTGAGACAGGCATCCTCTGCTGAAAGTCTTGGATTTTGTGCCTGTGTTGAGCACTGAACATAGGTCACTGGAATCTAAAATGATGTCATGTAAAGCAATGTGCTTGGGGAGGCACATAAGGAAGGACAAATGAGGATGACTGTGGGACAATTCTCTTAGAAAGATGACACGGCACGTGATGTGGCAGGACATGGTATGAAGTATGTTACGGCATGCTGTGGTGTGGCGTGACGTGGTGTGTGCCTTGAGGCCTGACATTACAGAGCAAGCAGGACACGGTATGGTGTGGTGTGTGAGGGTACTCTGAGTGTGACACTCTGTGACAGAAAAGTCACAGGGGTCAGAGGACTGGAAGTTCCATCTCCACCAGGTTATTGACCTTTCATAAGTCATTAATCTCTGAGGAAACCTGTCGCAAAAGGAAGATAATAACAACTAACATTTAAACTGAATACTTACTAAGTGCTAAAAATGGATTATCTCATGTCAAGCTTTAACAGTCCAGGAGGCTTTTTTTTTGAAAACCACACCCATACTATCAATGAATAAACTGAAGCTTAGAGAGGTTAAAGCACTGACTGTGAGGAGCACACCCAGAAATGACAGCCTCAGAGTTTGGATTTAGGGCAACCTGACTCCAAAGCAGATAGCTCTTAGCACTATTCTCAGAACTGCGGTGAGGATTAAAGGAGACCAAATGGTTTTGCTACTGGCAAAGCCCATTAACAATTACCAGGAAATAAAAATAGAATCTGGGTAAGAAAGTCTAACCTTTTTTTTCTTTTCCTTTGTGCTTCCTCTAGTTTCCCTTGCTCATAGGGGCCACATGCGGAAGCCTCGCGCCAGGCCCTTCAGACCAAAATTCCTGGTGCCCAATGGCTGCGCTCACTCCTCAGCTCAGGGCCTGAGCAGAAGCGCAGCGAACGACAGACACTCAATTCAAGATCGCGGTGGGGGGCTGTGTGCTGAGTCCCTGAGCCCAGCGCTGTGAAGCAGAGGTTAGGCAGCTGGAGCTGCTCGGTCCCCCAACTCTACCCCTCCCCTCAGATCCCTGGAAAGCAGCCCCGCCCACCTTGGTGTGGGGGCAGCTTGTGGTCTAAAATGGAGCTCTCACCCTTCCTTTCTTTATCAAAGAATAAAGCTTTCCTTTGCCTCCTAACCAAATAACTCAGTCTCATTCTATTGGCTGAGTGACCCCGGGCAGCGGGATACTTTTTTGGGGTTGGACCAGAAAGGGTTGATAACGTTGTTATCATTAGATACCATTCTGCATTTATGTAGTATGCTCTCTTCCTCAGATTTTCAAACTTTAACTCCTATGTTCTTCTGGTCATGGAATATTTGAAATTTAATTTGGGGTTTTGAGCATTCCTAGTTTTAAACATAATCTTATGGGGAATGCAGGTTATAAAAATAGAAACAGATAAATGACATCTTGGGACAAATTAACATAAACCTGGAATTCAAGATGTTTAGTAGACTCAAAGGCAAACCATTTGACTTTCATACACATATACAAGCACACGCTCACATGTAGTGACAATCAAAATACATACAGAAAATTTATTTCCCTAAAATGTACAGAAAATGGAGCCCAGAAGCAGCTGTACTAATCAGGGAGAAAGACAAGAAAGACTAATGTTCTTTATCAACAACAGTATTCATTTTGCTCCTCTGAGCTACCTGATCGATGGGCAGAGATAAACTGTGTATTTAAAGCAAGACAATAACTCAGCGGTTGATGCGTCAGAGTTTGAGAGTATTGATTCAAGAGACTTCAGTGCTCAGTCAGGAAACTCTATCAAGATTTCTTTTCTTGGAGTTTCCATTGTGGCACAGTGGGCTAAGAACTTGACTGCACTGACTTGGGTCACTGGAGGGGACCAGGTTTGATCCCCGACCCACTGCAGTGGGTTAAAGGATCCAGTGTAGGTCTGCAGCCATGGCTTGGATTCAGTCCCTGGCTAGGGAACTTCCATATGCCCCAGGTGCAGCCTTAAATTAAAAAAAAAAAAAAAGATTTCCGGGAGTTCGCATTGTGGCTCAGTGGTACCAAATCCAACTAGAATCCATGAGGATGTGGGTTCGATCCCTGGCCTTGCTCAGTGGGTTAAGGATCTGGCATTGCTATGAGCAGTACTGTAGGTCACAGACGTGGCTTGGATCCTGCATTGCTGTGGCTGTGGCGCAGGCCAGCAGCTGTAGCTCTGATTCAACCCCTAGCCCGAGAACTTCCATATGCTGTGGGTGTGGCCCTGAAAAGCAAAAATAAATAAATAAATAAATAAATAAATAAGATTTCTTTTTTTCCAATTTTCTTTCCTTTTATCACCAAGAAGAAAAAGAACAATAAATGATATGGAATAAATTCAAAACATAATTTATGACATCAATGCAAAATTTCAATCAACTGTACATTTGACGGGGATAACTAAGATATTGCATTTTTCTAGTACAACCTACCTGCATGATGATCAACAAAAATGCATTATGTTTTTGGAAATTTGGAGAAGGACTGCTATTGTGAGGTTAGTGAGACTTGCACTGAAGCTTTAAAAATACGTATGATTTTAGAGAGGCACAGAGAAAAGTAGGAAGATGGGGGGCAAAAATAATAGCAAAGGCAAAAATGAAGTAATGAGTAGGAAAGAATCCCAACTCCAATAGGAGAGCTTAGGAAGCAGTGGGAACTCAGGCCAAAAGGGTGGCTGGGATTATGGAGCCAGTGTGAGGGTTTCATTGAGATTGTGGGAAACAAGGATCCAGTGATTGTTTTAGAGCAATTAGTCCAGTAATAGCTCCCACAATGGCAGCATATAGATTTGGGAGTCGTGTCAAATGAATTTGTGATTTTTTTTAAACTATGAAAGCAATATTACATGATCACTATAACTTTTTTTTTTTAAATATAGAAGTACACAAAGTCTAAGAAAAAGAGTGGTTCTAGCACATGCCATGAGAAAATAGTGAACATCCACCAGAACTTGCATGTAAGTATAGCCTGGAGTTCTAGGCTCCAGAGAGCACAGCTCTTAAAGGACCAGAGAAGGTGCTTTCAAGAGAAAACCCTTTAATACAGAAGTGCCTGGCCAAGGAAGGTTCACGGAAATGAAGGGATTTGAGCTCAGTCCTGAAGTATGTGGAGGATTTGTGTAGGCTACACTACAGGTAATGAATTTCCAAGGACAAAGAGTTGATATTCTGATGTTCAGTGAAATATATTCATACAGTTATTTTAATTTCTATGCATTGCATCTAAACTTTGGACACTATCCCCGTCATCTTTTTTGAGTAGTTTGAAATGGATCTGTCACCTTTGGGGGCAAAAAATAGACTCCCTAAGCAAGCTAGTATGTGAACAGTTAAAATGGTCTAGATAAAACCATAAACAAATAAGAGCTTGCAGAAGACACTGCATTTCTCTGTTCTATAAGATTTCATACAATGCATGCAGAAGCCAAAACCAAATGGGTCCTGGAAGAGGAACCTGCAACCAATTGCTGTGTCAATAAATCAATACGAATGTTAAATTTTTATAGTTTTTTAAAAACTCCTAAAAATAATCTGCAGGACATTATCGCCCACATCTGGTGTTTGAAGCCCTCTAACTATGACTTCTAAAAAATGTACTTTGTTTTAGTTAAGGACTGAATTAACAGACTGGGCCACAAACAAAAGTCAGCTCTATTTAAGTATTATTATTATTTTGGTTAACAGCTGGAATTTTAATCTGTCCTTCAACACAAAGTGGTATTCAAAATAAATGCTTCTTGAAAAGAACAACTGGTAAGAAAATACAGAATCAAGCTTTCCCTTTCCTAAGTGCGTAGGAGTAGGCCAGAGTCAATACATACCTTTTGTTCTATCTTTGTTTTTTTATTATTTTTGCTCCAAACTCATGTATGTTATTCAACATTTTCTTTTCTCTTTACAAGCAGCACCTATGGCACATGGAAGTTCCCAGGCTAGGGACTATATTGGAGCTGCAGCTGAGGCCCATGCCACAGCCACGGTGATGCAGAATCCAAGTAGCATCTATGACCTACACCACAGCTTGTGGCAACACTGGATCCTTAACCCACTGAACAAGGCCAGGGATTAAACCTGCATCCTCACAGAGACTATGTTGGTTTCTTAACCTCCTGAGCCACAGTGGAGCTTGTCAACATATTTTTTATTTACCTGGAAGTTGTTAAGTCAGATGCCAATAAGATGCACTTACTTTCTGAAAGGAATCCAATGGTTAAAACAGAACTATCAAACTGCTTGTTGGCTGTTGGTCATCGTTTGTAGATGACCCAGAGAGACCTGATTTTTGCAAAGATATCCTTTAAGGTAAATTCTTTAATATTTCATATTTCTTCTCTGACTGTCAAGATTGTTTCAATGTTATATGTTATTTCTTTCCTTCTTTCCTTCTTTCTCTTTTTTTTGGCTGTGCCCATGGCACATGGAAGTTCCTGTGTCAGGGATCAAACCTGCATCACAGCTGTAACCAAAGCCAACAGCAGTGACAGTGCTGGATCCCCAACCTGCCGAGTCACAAGGAAGCTCTCAATATTATTTCTTAACATATATATTTATGTCCTATACATGGATCTTTCCAAAAGAAATGGAAGGAAACAGCTTTTGTTGAATACTTGCTATATGCCTGCCAGTCAACATGTTATAATCTTGCCAATCAATAACTACATGAACATTGTAAAGCAGCTATTTAGTAATACCATGAGAATTCTAACAGATCATAATTACTGTTTACTTATTTTACTTATTTCACTTCATTCATCCAATATATACTGAGTGCTACTATAGGCTAGGCACTTATCCCAGTTTCTGGGGAAATAACAGTGAATAAGACAGATGTATAGTCCTTGGCCCCAAACAGACAGCAAACAACAACAACAACAACAACAAAAACCACACTATGCAGGCATGGCAAGGACTGCTAGTTGTCTGCCAACGTTTATCCTGTCCCTCTTCCTTTTAGCAATAGACCTCCCCCCAAAGGAATTTCAGTACATGGCCACCCAACTAAAGGCTACACTTCCCAGCCTCCCTCTAGGTGTGGACACATGAGTGGGATGTGAACCGAGGTGAAGTGTTTACCTCTGGATCTCATCCTTCAAGAAGAATCTGCTTGCCCTCCACTTTCTTTGCCCTTCCCATGATTTAGTCCATGAACATGGTCTCTTGGAACCAGCTTTAACAATGCAGATGAAGGCAACACTCTTGGAGATGATGGACAAGATGATGGACAACTGGGAGTCCTAGAGCAGACCCTCACCTGACTGTTCACCTGCCTCTGGACTGTCAAATAAAAGAGAAATAAATTTCTAACTTGTTTGAGCCACTCTGTTTTTTTTTTTATTAATCCCTTTGTTATAGAAGCCTAGCCTATATCCTAGCTAATACAGCAGACAAGTAAAATAATCAGTTATAACAAGTTCTCTGAAAGAAACAAACAACTGGATAAGAGAAAAAATAAATAAAAAGCTATCAGTGGGGAGGGATGGGTTCCTTTAAAAGATAAGATGCTCACGCCACTCTAAGGAGGTGGTATTTAAGTTGAGAACTAAAGGATGAGAAAAGGCAATATACAACTTCTTGTTTTCCTTTGGTGAAACAAAATGGAATCCTTCAGTTTTTCCACTCTGTTTCTACGGCTTTGTTCTTCTTACTCTTGCACATAGGCCAGAGTGCAAATTCTATATATTTGCATAAAAGCCCTAGGATAGGGCCATTACTGGGGTACTTTATCTCTCTGAATATATCACAGCTGTCACTTATATATGAAAAGCCACATATGTCAGTTAACCAGCCAGTGACGAACCTTATTGAATGGCTTTCCACCTTAACCTATAGTCACACTGGGAGATACTTGAAGGCAAGAATGGTCCTATTGCCTCTGTATCTCTAGCACAGTGCTTCTCACATAACAAGAGTTCAGTAACTCTTACTGAATGACTAAGTTTACAAAGGCTTCGCCAAGTGTTTGAAAAATTTCCTTTTCTGTGGCAACACACAAAAGAAGGACCTCGATTGAATTTTTAAAAAAAGCTCTTCCAAAAATGTGGTCATGGTCCAATGACCAAAATCAGGATTTAGATCGCCTCTCCTGTCCTCACATGGGCTGAACGACTAGAGGTAAACTGAGGGGTGGCTCTGCCTCAGAATGGTGGATGCATCGTGGCTCTTGATCGGGTCTATTTTTGCTGTCTTTGCCCGTAGGCCACAGAGCCCTGGACTGTGTTCAGAGGGCTTCATATCTCCTCACCCTCATCCCCACCCCAGCTTCCCAGCAGAGGAGACTCATCCATGACCCAGACTGTGTCATAGCCTTGAGCTTTATCACTAATATGTTAAAATGGTTCTCTTCCCCTCCTTTTATTTACTTCTGTGTGCCTCATTATTAAAAAATTATATTGGCTGATAGTAAGGATGACAATAGCTGGATTTATTTAACTTTCCTAAGTGCTAAGCACTGTGCTATTGCTATACATACATTAACTCAGGTAAGCTCTTTAACAATCCTATGAGGCAGACACTATTGCTAACCCCGTTTCTGAAAACTGAGAATCAGAGAAAGTACATGACTTGAACAAGGCATCAAATTTCTAAGGTCCTAATCACTTTAGTTTGCCCAGGATCAAGGCATTCTCTGGGATGTAGGACTTTTAGTGCTAAAACTGGGAGTGTCGTGACAAACCAATACAAGTTGGTCACCCTATAATTAGGTAAAGAGTAATTTGAACCATAGGTAGCTGGACTCCTAAAAGCAGTTGCTCTTAATCATGATGTTACCCTGCTTGATTATTTTTTAAGTGCTCATTATTATTATAGACTGTGTCCCCTCCAAATTCATATGTTGAAACCCTACCCCTCAATGTGACGGTATTGGGGGTGGAGAGTTGAGGAAGTGACTAGGGTAATACGAGGTCATGAGGGTGGAGCCCGCATGGATGAGATCAGTGCCCTTTAAAAGTCACTAGAGAGCTTGCTGCTCTCTGCTCTCTCTCAGGTGAGGAGGCAGCAAGAAGTCTGCAGTCTAGAAGATGGTCCTCACCAGAGGCGTCATCTGCCTCCAGAACTGTGAGAAATAAATTACTATCATTTATAAGCCTCCTATTTTATGGTATTTTGTTATAACAGCCTGAGCTGATGCAGAAAATGACTAAAAAGAATGGAAGTTCGCTCTAGGATATTTAGAAATGTTAAATGGAAAGAGTGATAGCTGGAAATTCTTTAACATGAAATCATGTAACCTCCATTAGGTTGTTTTTCCAAGCAGTATTAACATGTACACTTTAAGAACGATGCTTTTTTGATTTGGCACCTGAATAAAGTCAGTATCAATACATAGCAAGCAGTTCTTTTTTTTTTCTTCCTTCCTTCCTTCCTTCCTTCCTTTCTTCCTTCCTTCTTTCCTTCCTTCCCTTTTTTGTCTTTTTAGGGCCTCACCTGCAGCATATGGAAGTTCCCAGACTAGGGGTCAAATTGGAGCTGTAGCTGCTGGCCTATACCACAGACACAGCAATGTAGGATCCAAGCCCCATCCGTGACCTACACCACAGCTCATGTCCCCAACAAACTGAGCAAGGCCAGGGATTGAACCCACATCCTCATGGATACTAGTCATGTTTGTTATCACTGAGCCACAAGAGGAACTCCCCATAGCAAGCATTTCTGAGGCTCTATAAAATGAACAGGAATATAAAAAGATTCACCATTAAACCTCATTATAAATGAAATAATTTTCCATGGACACTTTTTCCCAGAAATGAGTGTTTTTCCTCTAGAATTCTAGAATAATTGGTGAGAACTCTGCTGGGAACCATGAAGGAGCAAACCCTACTCCTCGCAGAACCTGTGCATGAGGCTGAGAAAGTAGAACACCTGAAATGCAGTCTTATAAGACTGGTCATGCAGATTTTGTTTTGCAAAAAGAACTAAAACAAAAATGATTCTCTTTGCCTTTATTACACAACAGTCTACACAATCCCTGACAACATCAAAGGCCTAGGCACCTCTTTGCTGATTTGGGGGGAAAAATCCACTTTGATTCATCATGTGGTCTCTATGATCCCATTCTGCAAAAGATACTGCATCAATAAGCAGGTCACATGATACCAAGGTAAGACATAGTCTGCTGCCCTCCAGGACTTTACAGTACACTGGCTACAGTGATGATGAAAGGTAATAAACAGAAGGTACAAGAAGAATGTTGTGCTGTGGGAATGCAGAGGACAAAGTAGTCCTTTCTGATGTGTGGGACATGGAGGAGTGTCCCAGAGGGTTTGGTGTTTGGGTAGATAGACGGGATGGCAACAGGAGCCAGAAGCCCCATCCTCTCCAGGAAGAGAACAGAATAGGCAAAGCCATGGGAAAGTCCTAGTTTTAAAAAAAAGGACTGGACACCACATATTGGAAACACAATAGAACAAATAAACAAAGCAAAAGCCAGAAACAACATAGGACTTGGAATTTCAATGATTAATGCCTGATTGCCTTTTATTTAGATAGCTGGGATCTAGACATGTATCAAGTTTGCATTAAGGCCAGTTCAATCGTTTCAGAACTCTACTCATTTCTACGGTTCTTTCCCAGAATTTATCATCTAAAACTTTAACGTTAAGCTTTACTCATGTATATATGCATAAATATTTATTTTTCAAGCTAAAAATTCATGGAAATTAAAGTGATTAGCTCAAACTAATTTGGAAATGAAAATAAACACTTAAACTTTCAAACCAGGTTTATTTCCCCAATGACTTGCAGCCTTACATATTTTATTTAAGAATTTTGTAGTGACATGAGCTCCTTCCTATACTGAAGTCACCCATCACCAATAGGATCTATATTTTGAATTATTTTTCTGATAGCCTGATGTACTTGTGATAACCCAATTACATTCTCATTCTCCAACTGATACTTTGGCCTATTATTTCCAAAATGGCTGGGTAGAGCAGAGAACCACCTGTAGTCATGGAATCCAAAAAAACCACAGGCCTCCACCGGGGTCTTCAGCAGGCTTCTTACCAATCTGGTGGACTAAGAGTAAGTAAGAGTTGCTGGTAAACCCATCAGTCTGAACTGTGCAAGAAGTGCAGGCATTGCTTTGTAAGGTGCCAAGTGGCTCCTTAACTTTTACAAAATTAAAACCCAAGTGCATCTGTGAGCACCATGGAGGTATGTGAATCATAAGCATTCATAAAATGTCATACCTAAATTAAGCCTTATCATCAAATAGTATTTATTAAACTCCCACATGCTGCATACACATGGCAGTGTGCAAGGCACTATAGCAACAGAATGCTGTATCTTAAGCCATGAAAATACTTCATAATAAAATGCTAAACTGTTGCTGGAGGTCATAAAGATTATTTTACTGCGAGTATTCCCATTGTAAACTTCAAATAAACACTGGAACGGGGTAATTTATTCCATCTGGTGAAATTTTCACTGAAGTGCTTGTTCAATTATCCTTATCAGTAAATAAAAGGCTTATAAGCGGTATACTTCTCGAGGATATGACAAGGCATTCTCAGAAGAATTACTTATGTATGGATTCAAGTCATTTTGTACTGTGCTTTTTAAAATTATGACACAATAAAAAACACTGAGAAGGAATGGCTACATTTAAATTGCTGAGAACCACTTTATTTTAGACTTGAGTACATTATTAATCGTTTATTGCTATTGCCTTTTGTAATTACTTCTGAGAATATATAGACTAAAAAAAATTTCACAAAATATGAACAAATAAAACATTTGAAGATGACAGCACCAAAATCATTTTTATATCTGAAGGCTGAGGACATACACAAATGCTGGAAAAATAAAAATTTTAGTTAATCAACTAATGTTTTGTCTACAGAACATTTTAAAAAATCTGTTGGTTTTTATATCATGTAATTGACTTTTAAAAAATCAAACTGTGTGAATCTGCCAGCTGCTTCCACATTTTTCAGAAAGATCCTGAGATGATTTTAAATCTGTGTTGTTATTCCTCATAGATTTTTTTTTGACTCCTTAGTCACTTTCATTTACAAATGTGCTCATTATATGCCAATTCCATTGTTCAACTTAGCAACAAGTACTATTTAACTGCCCTCAGTACGCTCAGCACTTTATTAAGTAAATTGAGTGTTACTGAAGAAGTAAAAGAAGGTCACAGTAACAGTTTACACCTTTCCAAATTAAGTTCCCTGACAGTCTAATTCCTTCTTCTCCTTGTCCAAGATAGAGGAGGGGGAAAAGGCACACTAAAAGGAAATCTTTTCTGCTGGCTGATTCCTTTGCTAACATGATGCTAAATCTTGCAGCTATGACTATGCACCTTTTAGTTTCCTGCTTTTCTGCTCTAGGGAGCTCCCAGACTGAAAAAGGAGTTATTCCCCAAGATGAACAAGACTAAGACACAGCCCTTGTCCTTCATTATTTAACATCTTAGGTTCTCAAAGAATGTGGACAACCTACTTATAATATCCATATTAATCAATAAGGGAGTTTTTGCCAGTTTAGAAATGGGAAATTTAGGGCTTATAAAAAATGAAAAGATGTATTGCTTATGAAATACTGTGGCTTAGTCTCTAGGATCCCTGTGAATGAATTCCAGTTAAGTGGCCCAGTCTGATAATGGAGCTCTTTGGCGAATCAGTCATTGCACTCTCTTGGATGAGGTTCAAGTTATGTCCAACTTATCCTGCATTCTGTCTTTAATGAATAATGTTACAGTTAAATTTTAAAGCAATGCACTTAAGATGGTTTGCTATAAATTAATATAATGGTGGATTTTTTTCATTAAGAATATTATTTCTTAGCTTAAAGTAGTTCATAAATTAGGCTTTCACTGTATTAACTTTTCCTTAAGTATTTTAACTGGCTTCTTAGGTAAGAAACTCAAAGACAATAAAATATAAATCTATGAGATGTAAGGGCATTCTATCTCATTAGCTATAAACTGTCTTTTTACCTACTTAGTTATATTACAAAACATATTCTCATCATTGATTCCTTATTATAGGTAAAACAATCTTATTAAATCCAATTAAGAAAAAATGAAATATAGTACTGCATCATGTCATTTCCTGTATCTATCTCAATAAATGAGGAATTATATATCTATTACGTATCTTCTGATGCTAAAAGCTAATTTCTGACCAATAAACCAGCATAAAATGAACTCATTTTAAATCAATGATAATATTAATTTATAGATGATAATTATTCTCATTCTGGGTTAAGCCTTTATCTTATGAAAGATATTTTTTTTATAATTGCGTATCAGACGTAGTTTTTCCATCAAATGAAGAGTCTCTTGAAGACACTGCAGTGTCCCCACCTAGACTGTCAACACGTACGTCTATGTCTAAGACTTAACGGGTCAAGCCTATGATGGTAAAAGTAGGTGGGAGCCCTGTCATTTCTCAGGTACTTAGGAGCTGATTTACCGGTTTTTCATTAAACGTCTTTCTTCTCTCCTCCTTTTGACCTTCTCGTTATCTTACCCAAGAAAAACTAAAAGAAAAGGTCAAGAGACAAGAAAAGAAATGAATGGAAAAAGAATCTGAAAAGGAATATACATATAACTGATCTATATATATGCACATATATATAACTAATTTACTTTGCTGTATGCCTGAAATTAACACAACTTTGTAAGTCAACTACATTCCAAAAAAAAATTTTTTAAAGAAAAGAAATGTATATTCAGCCCATCATCTGGTACTTTATTTTTTACACTTTTCAGGAAAAAAAAATAAAAGGAAAATGGAATACCATGACTGAAGTAAGGATTTTAGATTAGCTGAAGGTTTTATCCACCTATGCCTTTCTTTCTTTTGTGTTAATAAGGGAGAGTTACTGTTATTCTCTGTTATTAAAAGGTTGGGATAAGACTGCATACATGTTTGCTAACTAGAACATCAGATTTACAAATCTAGCATCTACACTATGGGTAAAAGAGTATCTGTAGTGAGCTGCCAGTTAAACTTGAATGAAAGGAAAGCTTTAAATGCCTTAAGAAGCAGAATTAAAACAATGTAACTGCTGAGTTAATGATAGCACAGCTCTTTATTTTTCTACAGCAAACAACATGAATTTCTTACTAAACTGATTTTTAAAATTGGTGAATTTTCCCCCAAAGCATGCCACATCCCACTTGGTAGAATGTGGAATCAACTCAATAAAAAGTGTATGAAAGTGATTTATAATCTACAAAACACTGTACAGATTATTATAATTTGGCTCTGAAGAGTTGGTTTCTTTCAACCTCTGCAGTTTTAATTGTGTCACCCACTGTTTTAGCTGTGTCAACGTGGGCAAATTTGAGAGCTGAAGTAATTAGGCAAATAATTCAAGCCAAAAATATGACTGAAGAAAAAAGATACTTGGCAGTGTCCTCTATACGGATCAAAATCAGTTCATAATAGTCCAATTCTTTACATTGTTTCTACCCACCCCCCAAGGGCCTTGAAAGAAAGCATGTGAAGTCAATGAAATTCAAGTAACTTTCCTTTGGAATCTAATATTCATATATGCATTCTTAATGTTCCCTTCTGAGAAAGCTGCATCCAGTGTGCATAGACCTGGTCACAATACTTCACCGCCAACAGGGTGGAGTCTGAGGAGTGATATGGTAATCAGCCAAGAGTCAACTCACAAATATCCCCACAGGGAAACTGCATGATCAGAAAGACCCCTCCAAAAAATCTTCCTGATAATTAAAGAACTATCTTTTTCTCATTACTTGAAGAAGCAATGGTGGCCAAGTAACCACTTCTATACTACTTCACTGAATGGACATTTCAGGTGGAAATGCTGCAATAATAAACAGAAACCTCCTTTGAAGCTATGGCAACAATGGCTGCCTGTTCACCTATTCATGCTACCTTTCCATATTGCATAGGTGTTGCTGGGAGGGCAGTTGCCCAGCCAGGGACCACATTTCCAAGCTCCCTTTCTAGGTGGGACCATGTGACTATTTTTTGTCAATAGAATGTAAGCAGAAATGTGTGTCACCTCTAGGCAGAGGTGGTTACAAAGGGAATATCTCAGCCACCTCTCTTCTGTCTATTGGCTGAATGTTTCTGTCTCACATAATCTTGAAAAAACTTATATTAAAGATGGTAGAATCAAAATATGAAACGAATCTGGGTCCATGAATCACCATTGGAGAGCCATCTGAATGCTGATTAGGAACACACATTTGAGAGTTTACATGAGTGAGAAATAAACCTCTGCTGTGTTTGACCAATTGCACGTGTTTGGCTTTGTTTTTTTATGTAGCAGCTAGCATTACTCTAAATTACATCACTTGTTTCAAACATGATGTTCTCTCTCTAGGAGGCTTTTTTTTTCACTAAATGATAATGATGATTATAGCTAACATTTATAAACTGTTTACTCTGTGTCAAGTACTTTTCTAAATCCTCTACAGGTATCAACTCACTCAATTCTTATAATAGCCTTTACAATAGGTAGGTATTATTCACTGATCCTATTTTACAGATGAGAAAACTGAGGCACCATGAGGTTAAGAACACAAAGCAACAGAAATTGAGCTGAAATACCAGATGATGCATCCTCAGACCAATAATAAGACACTTTGTGCTCTATATTTGTGCTCAAGGTCCTCTATTTCAATGTATATTTTAATATAGCCCACAGATAGGCAATAAAAATGGTGGACTGGTAGCCTAGCTTATTAAAAAGACTATTAATTCGTGGAACAACCAGTTGTCTCTAATAATTAAAATAAAGAAGAGAACTGTTTTGAAGTCTGAACTGTTCTTCTCAAATCAGGAACAAGAGTTTTAAATTGAGGAGTTGCAGAGATCAATCAACATAAATAAGACATAATAATTTAAAAATTAAATAAAATTTGCTTCAATAAGATGCCATATTATAATCAAGTTTAGCTCATTTCCATCACTTTCCTTTTTTCTCTGCAGCCAAAAGCCTATTGCATCTTGGAGAATAAATACTTTGCACCAACACTTGTGCAAAAAACACTCCTAAGCCATTGCTCTTCCTCATTTCTGAACACGTTCATAAAAAAGGAACTTCATTTTGGAAGCGTGGCATTTGGGAGGAGAGAAACAACCTCGTAAGCCCCTCTCTCCACTTCATTTGCCCTGCCCAAGAGAAGAAGCCAAGCCTTCCTCTGCTGGATGGAACTAAGATCTTCAATCTAGAGCCTACCTCAAGATGCCTTTCACCCTCTCTGATACTTCTTTGAACTGCATCTTTCATCCAGTAGGAGGTTCTGCTGTGGACTGGATGGAAAATTCATTGCAGGAAGAAGATTAAGAAACCCATTTTGTCATCACAGATAGAGGCTACACCTTCCAAACCAGGTTTTCCAGAAATAAGGCAACTATGTTGGCTCAAATCTTACTGGATTGGTTCAGAACTCAGGTGAAGGAGTGAGATTAACTGGCTCTCTGAAACACCCACAGATATCCTAAATTATTTATTGAGTCATAGTTACCAAACTAAAAATAGTCCTCCTGCAATCGCTGACAGGCGACAATGCCCAGTGTTCATCTCAGGGCCACCTGTCCCTCACCTAAGAAGACTGAAGGTGTCAATATGAGCAAACGTGTTCCCTCGGCAGGGGAACCTCAGCATCAGAATTCTGCCCACATCAAAGAGGAACAAGGGGACTCTCTGCCTTGCTCTCTTCTCTGATGCCCCCTTATTAGAGGAGAGCAGACCCTGCATATCATCATCATGATCATGGTGGGTCGTCCATCTTCCCTTGGTTTAGAGGCATATCCCAATATCATGGGGAGTCTGTTAGCTTTTCCTGTTTGTCTTTCATCATGGGCCACAGATTTTTTACCCCTCAACATGTCCTCTTTTCCCAGTAAGTAACTTCCTGTTAATAAAAATACAGGGCTGGCACAAACTTGTCTAAATGCCCTTCTATTGTGACTGGTACCTCCCATTGGCTCTTTCTTCCCTTGGCCATTAACTTGGTGGCACTTCTCGCAAACTATCACTTTCTGGAATAAAATGAAAGTCAATGATGGCATTTTTTGGCTAAGCTGAAGGATACTTTAATTCTGGACTCTGAATCCCAGGCCTTTTGCCCTTTCTCACAAGTACCTTTAGGACCAAGGGGTTGTACTCCCTTCCATGGAGAATGTATGGGTATCTAATGAGATTGACATTTTATTTTCAGCAAAAGAGGAAGATCCTTTTCCTCCAATTATTTTCTAAGTCTTTAGAGATCAAAGATGAAAGAAAATCAAAACTAGGAAAACTAATATTTATTTTGTGCTTTCCTGTGCCAAGTCAGAGCTGCACCCTGAAGCCTCCACTTTCCTGCTCTACATTCATCCCTTGTTCTCTGCATCTCAGGCATGCTGGCTTCCTTTTAGTTCCTTGCACATACTGTGCTCTGATCTTCTTCCTCTTCACACAACTGCTCCTTCGCATCATTCAGATCTTTCTCACTCATCACTTCCTCCAGGAAGGCTTCCCTGACTTCTCTGACCAGGTCAGTCAGTCTATCACAGACTTTCCAGCCCCATGTGGCTGTTCTGAAGTACTGATCACAGCTGTAATTTTACATTTATTTTTGTGGTTTTTTAATTTCCTCTCTTTCTAACTAGATCCTATGCTCCATGATAGCAGGGATGATGTATGCTTTTGCTCATCATGGTAGTTTAAACCATGTGTTGAATTAATGAATGAGTGGCTTTTTTTTAATTCTCAGAAAATTCTGTGCTACGGATATTTTAGATGCAACTTTTTAAAGATAAAGAAGCACTGTTTACTGGACTAAATGATTTGTCTGAGTTACAGTAAGTTAGGAGAGCCTGAGGTCATATTTATCCATGCAGTCATCCAGTATTTATGAAGTACACACCACATGCTCTGCTCTGTGCCAGACAGTGGAATAAAATGACAAGTCATGATTCTTGCAGGAGCTCCTAGTCTATTTGAACAAGACAGGGTTTGGGGGTTTTTGTCTGTTTGTTTTGGTTTGGATTTTTGGCTATGTCTGGAGCATACAGAAGTTCCTGGACAAGGGATCGAATCCATGTCACAGTAGGGACCCAGCTGCTGCGGTGACAACAGCAGATCCTAATCCATTGTGCCACAAGAGAACTTCTGAACAAGAGAGGTTTGTAAACAAATATATCAAATAAAATGTTACACACGTTAGGGTGTTTGTTTAGCAGGCATACAGCAGGAGACGGTAGTCAGATCTATTGGAAAAGCAGTGCATCTTAAAATATAAGCAAGTGCATGCTTGTCAGACTAGTAATAAGGGCATCAGGGTGGAGGGAGCCCTGGAAGAGAAGGCACAGAAGACCATGAGAATTAGGCCTCCCGAGACATGGCAAACAATTGGAAGATACAGGAACATAGGTTATGAGTTGGAACGAGTGAGCAGGGTCAAGTCAGAGAGGGCTTCATATGCCTTATAAGAACTTTGGACATTATGCTGTGGCTATAGGGAGTCACTGAAGGGTCTTAAGCAAGAGAGATCTGACTGGATTTTAGAAAAGTCATTCTGGAAGTGAAGAAAAGTAGGCAAATTAGGAGCAGGTGAGTCTGGAAAATGGAGAATCAGAATGAAGGATACAGCAGTGGTCCAGGACAGTGGTAATAAAGATCAGAATTAGGGCAGTAGCAGTGGGAATGGAGGGCAGTAAATAAAGGAGATATTAAAGGAAGAAAAATCTACAGGCTCTGATATCCCTTAAGTATAACAGGCTGAGAGTGAGGGATGAGTCTGGGGATGATCCTGGAGTTTGGGGCATGGCTGATTGGGTGGATAGTAATACAACTTTCCCACATAGGAAGGTCAGAAAGAGGCTTGTGAAGACAGAAAATAAATTCTTTTGGGGTCCACTGAAATTAAACTGCCTGGAAAACATATGAGTGTAGCTGCCCACTGGGCTAGAAAAATGAATGTAGCAAACCTCAGCTTAAAGGTTGTGAATGAGGTCATGGGGAAGGCTGCAGAGTGGGAAGACAGAATCCCAAGGAACCAAACCTACATTCCTGGTGTGAACTGAGGAGCAGGAGCTGGCAAAGCAGACAACGATTCCCAACATTTTTATTCTGAACAACAGAGAACAGAAAAAGTTTCTAACCATATAAAGAAAATCATACTCTCCTCCTCACATATTATGCTCATGGTGGGGGGCATTTTCATAGTGTTTGGGCACATTCTTAGCAATCTTAGTGATCCTGAGAATTTGCGTGATCTCCTTCAGAGAACCTAGTCCAGCTCTGTGCATACACATTTAAATTGTCCACATATTGCTAAGTTCTTTAATTACTGCTCACAACCTCATTGCTTTTCTTCCGTTCCCTACTTCCACCCTGCAATCTCAGAGGAGAACATTAAGGCAAAGATGTTAAATGATTCAGCAAGGATTACATCACTAGTCAATAGCAGGGCAGGAATTTAAACTCAGAATGGTTGTTTCCCTTCCACCCTTAAATTCTACAGGACTTGAAAGAAAAATCTGTAGATAACTGCTCTAAATGGTATTCGTTACACATTCTGGCCTTGGTCCTTCATTCACCACTCTTTTGCCATGCACTGTTTAAGTACTAGGGATAAAAAATAAAAATGCATGATCCTATTCCTCAAGGAGCTTTCTGGCTGCTGAGGGATGAACCAGCTGACAGAAGACACTGTGATTTGTGCTGTGAAAAAGGGCTTTGCAGGTGTCATCAGCTGTAGAAAAGGGTGCTGGATTCTATCCTCAGGTCTAGAAAGGAGATATAATGCTTATATTGAAATCTAGTTTTCTTGGAGTTCCCGTAGTGGCACAGCAGTTAATGAATCTGACTAGGACCCATTAGGTTGCGGGTTCAATCCCTGGCCTTGATCAGTGGGTTTAGGATCCGGTGTTGCCATGAGCTGTGGCGTAGGCTTGCAGCTGTAGCTCCAATTCGACCCCTAGCCTGGGAACCTCCATATGCCGCAGGCATGGCCCTAAAATGCAAGCAAAAAAAAAAGAGGAAAAAAAGAAATCTAACTTTCTTGGCTATAAACATAACCACAAAAGCAAATAAATTCAATTAATTAAGAAGTTATTAATAAAACTTAATGCCATCTTGGATTTATATCAAACTGTCATGAAACCAAAAGGAAGTTTGGAGGAAGAAAAACCATAATAGAATCAAGTGTTACCTAACGATACCAACCACACAGGAGGAAATCAAAACTGGTAGTTATCAAATTCAAGAGAAAATTTGGACCAGAACCATTTTAACTGAATGAAACAGCTATGGAAAATAAAGAATCAAACTCTGTTGCAGATCTCAGATCTCATACACTTCACCAGTTTTTCCTTTTCTCTTGTTCTTTCAACTATTTAGAGCAACTCCATTTCTACTTGTTTCTTCTCATTGCTTCTAGCAAGTAAAGGACTGAGGAGACTGTGAACTATCACAACATAAGCTCATTTTGGTAGCAATGAATCCAATTATATCAGAGAGAACAAGGTAAACACAAGAGAGTGCTGCAAAATCATTAGTTCCACAAATATTCATTCACTTTATTTGCAACTTTTAACTGCAATAGGTATGATGTTAGATGTGGAGGCATTTATCTTAGAAGTAGGGTAAAAGCCACTCAAATTCTGATTTCACATCCCCTTTTCCTTGTAGCATGATTATGCTACTATGGGTATGGAATCTGCATGGAAATAGAATTAATACAATAATATATAATACGTACAAAGTACATCATAATAATGAGTTGACCATGCAAAACACCTTTTACTTCTACCACCTCATTTAGTCCCCCAACAACCCTGTGGAATTGGTGTCTTATCCTCCCTATGTGGATAAGAAAATGGAACTATTTGGACCAAGGTCACATGGACAGTGGTTGTGGTGGCTGGAATCTGAATCTAGGTCTTACTGATACCAGAGCCCAGGCTCTCCATCCCTCAGCCATCTCTTTTCTACTTTTCCAGAGCGGCAGGCCAGAACAAAAACCAGAGTAGAGCTCTTGGACTATTTTCTTTCTTTTAAAAATAATTATATTATATGCTTTAATATAATCGTAGAAATAAAAATCTCCAGAATTTCAGTCATTAACTATTTTATGTTCTTGTTACTGTTCTGTTCTAGTTGTTGTTACTATATATGCTGGTTTTACTTAGTTATAATGAGGATATAATTTTGAGTCTCTGTTTTTCCAGCTCAATGTTATTTTGAAATCTGGCCCCATCTTCTGACATGGTTCATAACTATTTGTTATTTTAATAGCCATAAAACATTCCATTCTGGTCACTATTTAGTTTCCTTCCAAATAACCATGGATAGTTTTCATGTGCCATTTTCCCCCACTTCTATTATAGAATTTCTAATCTATCACTTAAAATCTATTTTTCTGAGAATCTGAAAAAGAATGTATATCTGTATATGTATAACTGATTTACTTTTCTGTGTGCCTGAAATTAACACAATTTTGTAAGTCAACTATATTCCAATAAAATTTTAAATAAATAAATACAATTTACTTTTCTTCAATGAGTTCCTTGGATACCTGACTTGATTAAAACTGCAAAAATGCTGAAGTGAGTAGGTAAGATAAAAATCACTTAAAAGATAAAAATCACAGATAGCTTTTGAAACATCTCTGTAAAGACAGACATTTCATGAAGACATGATAAAAAATATATAGATTTCACCGTACAGAAAGGTGGGTCATGCAGATGTTGTTTTTGGAGGATAGCTAGCCAGAAATACTATCCAATAGTCTATGTCTGGGAAGGAGGAAATATATTTGCATGTTAGTCCCCTGGTTTTGGACTTTTCTTTTACAATGAGAAGTAGCCAGGAACAAGAATTAAAGTTGAAATGAATAAATAACTCTGTCAGTTTAGAGAGGGCAATTTTCCCCTGGCTTAGAAGAGCTAGAACCATCTTAAACCACCAATAGGACTTCACTGCACACCACTGCAGAAATGGAAAGGAGTTAAGTCAGCCTTTTATCCCAAATCTCTTACCTAAATTAATTATTAAGAGCCAATAAAGAGGCAAAATGCAACCAAATGGATGAGGTAGAGTAACATGTGATCCTGATTTCCTAAGAGACTATAATGGGTTGTTTTTCAGGTTGAGGCCCTCATTTATAGCTGCCCTCTTACTTCAAGAAGAAGCAGGCACTTCACCAATACCTTTTGCAAGTAACGGCTATAGAATGTTGTAGAATTGCAACAGTTCTTTGTCACTGCAATTTTTCTCTTCCTTCATCCCTCTTTAGGGAGTAGAATGAGTGTTTGATCACCATATACAAAGGGGAGGTGGAAAGGGTTAGAGTCAAGTCTACCCTGAGTGATGGTTCAGTGATGGCTGCAGTGGCCCAAACTACCATCACCCCTGTGCCATGCTAAGCACTTGACACACTTTTATATATTATTGCATTTATGCCCCTCAACAACCACAGAAAGGAAGCTCTGTCAACCTGATTATACAGATGAAGAAAGTAAGACAGAGAGAGGGGAAGAATACTGTTCAAGAACACTGTAGCTAAGTTTCTAACTCAGACCTCTCTCTTGATATCTATGCTGTGTTATCACCCTACATGCTTATGTATATGTGTTTTGGGTCAATCAGTCACAAATATCTGCAAATTTCCACTGCATGTGCAATTAGACAGAGACAAATGTATTCACAGAAATAACAGAGGGGTATCACGGAGGGCCATCACCAAGGATACTATTTCTTCCTTTGAGGGACATACAAGGAAAGAGAATGAAAGGGCATTTTCTTCACCGGCCAGCAAAATGTGTTATAAACCCCTAGTAATGAAAACAATGTGGTATAGACAAATACATGACAAAATACATAGGTAATAAAATCCTACAATATTAAAATTTTCCAATCTGGCGGCCAAAAAGAAAAAAAAAGGTATTTCATGATTTGAATTTGCATTTGCATTTTCCTGGTTTCCAGAAAGGATATGAATCTTTACAAATGCTTATTAGCTATTTGTTATTTTTTCCTGTGTACAATGACTTTTCACATCCTTTGCATACTTTTTATTAGGTCATTTGTGTTTTTTTTATATTACTTTGTTGGAACTCAATATATTTTGATCATTGATCTCTTCTTTACATATGTCTCAAAAATCTCCATTCTCATTATTTCCAACTTTAATTATGGCATCTCTGGCTGTAATTAGTGGTACTTTTGATGCTGCAACCACTCAGGACAAACAGAACAGAAACTGGAGTGGGAACTGGTAAACTTCTTAGACTTACTAATTGAAAGATTTTAACGTCAGAAAGTCTTCCTGAATATCCCGATAGATTAAATACATGTTTCTGTCACTTTTGTTTCAAATTTCACCTATTTTTACTGATCCAACAATCCTGCAAAACTTGATCAAGGGTTACCTCACTAGAAGAACCCTGCAGTAATTGCTTCAAACACAAAGGTGTCTGTGTCTTACAATTGTAAACATGTTGGCTCATGGCTCTGGATGGCTGAGTTGTTTGTTTTTTAATGGCCACACCTGAGGAAGTTCCCAGGCCAGGAATTGAATCTGAGTCACAGCTGCAACCTCTGCCACAGCTGAGACAAGGCCTGATCCTTTAACCCACTCTCCGGGCTGGGGATCGAACTCATGCCTCCACAGTGACCCCAGCTGCTGTGGTCAGATTCTTAACCCACTGCACCACAGCAGGAACTCCTAGATGGCTGAGTTTTTACCATCCCTAATGCAGAGGTATTGCCTTGGATATCTTTTCTATTGACAAAACCATGTATTTTCCAATCATTGTTTTAATTTAATCAATAAAACTGATCAGTTCTCAAGCTATTTCATCTTAATTCTTCCCACACTGATTTCATTTTTCTTCTTAAAACTGTCTCATCTTGCATTGTAGAAGTTAATTTTAGTGCCTAATGATATAAGTACATTTCTAAAGCTCATATGAAAAATCATAACAAAAGTAAAACACATAAGATCTAAGTGCCAAGATAAATTTTATCATCTGGTGCTTTGTCTCTACCTAAGTGCATTTGTTTCATTCCCATCTGTTTAGAAATTTATTTAAGTAAATTAACATTTCTCTCAGAATTATCTGGCTTCCATATCAAATGACAAATATCTCTATTCAAAAAAACATTGCATATTTTATTATTTAGTCCCCATTATACACTCTATGCTATAACTATTATTATCCCCAGTATACAGATAAAGAAACCAAGTCTGAAAAAGTTAAGTAAATTGCTTAAAGTTACACAGTTCTCAAGTGGTATAACTGGAATTTGAACTAGTCTTGTCTAGATTCACATCTCCTATTTATTCCAATACATGACATTTCTACCCTTTTCACTTATCCATGAAGGTCTGGTGTTGTTTGACCAGGACTCCAGGGTTGGAGTTCTTAATGGTATCTTTCGGGAAAGAATATATATGAGCGAGTTCTTAGGGTCCCACAAGTATGGACAAAATTGAGCCACCCATGGAAGTAGTCTTCATCTTTCTTCCAAAACTCTTCCCTTATTGACCATACAGGCTAGAATTTCCTTGCCAATCTGCAAAAAGGAGGGTAGAGAGAGAAGCTCTTTGCCTCACCATCTAGAAGGTACAAGATCCCATCAATAGTCCACAGAAGTCAATGGCCCAATGAAGACCACAGGCAACAGAAAAAGGGACAAACTTCTTGGTAGATATTACTAAACCTATCTGTGTGTCTACAATTGCCCAGCTGAAACCCTATCTTGAACAGAAGTCCATGGGAAGAACAAAGCATTTTCAGTATGAGAAGCCAAGGCTTGAATTCTAGGGACACTATTTATGTGACTTTGGGTGCAACTTTTTAGAGCATCTATTTAACTATAAAATGTAGTAAAAAAAAGGCCCATTACACAGAACTCAGTAAACTGCAATAACTATTAGGATTACTAGTAGCAGAAGTGTAGGCTTGAGCTTCTCTTTCTTCTATGCAGAAGTAAAAATGCTATATATAAAGTACTTACAACAATGACTAGCCCATAATGGGCACCCAATAGGCATTGTCATCATCATCATCACTATTATTAATTAGTGAAGATTACAACTAGTTGCTGCGGTCCCTTTCAGGTTCCAGATTTTAGAGAAGGGCACAAAGAGTTATGAGAAAGGGTAAGAGTATAGGTAAAGAGGAGGGAAGAACACAAAAAGGCAAGAAGTTATAGGCTGTAGAAAACTTTCCTTTAATTTCCGTTCAAAGAGTCTGATGAACATGTAGGCTAAAATTCTATTATTGTCAGCATAAACTTCTGGCCAATTATTTCACTTATGCTGTCTGAGCAACATAGCCATTGTGAAAGAAAAAGTGACTTGCTTGGGACTGTGTTTAGTGATAACAGTTATGTCAGAACCTAGTCACTGAACTGAAGCAAAATGAGCAATTCCAAAAATATGCCTTTGAAGTGCCAAAAATATACTGACCACTATAAAGCTGAGAAATCAGAAATTATTTGGGGAAAGCAATCAAGGGGCAAAAAAGTGCTTAAGGAACTCCCACTGTACATATATTATAAAAAGAGCACTCAGTGCAGATGGTTCTTGGCTTATAAAGGAGTAACATTTCCCAAAGTCCATATGAGTCAGTATTTGAAACCTGAAAAACATATGACCATCAAGAAAAAAAGAAGTCTTAAATGGTGGTTTTTCCTGGGCCCAGGGAATTCTGACTCGCCCTGGAGCCGAGCTATCTTCTGAAGAGTGCAACGGAGGTAGTGTAATAGCGTTGAAAGCTCTAGCTGGGTTTAAGCACATCAGAGTTTGAACCTTGATCTGCCTTTTATTAGATAGTAGAGGCCTGGGCAAATAACCACATGTCTATAATCTTCAGAGAGCTATTGTTTTTTCCAGATTTATTGACATATAATTGGTAAAGAAAAATGACACATAATTAATATATGTAATTTGATGAGTTTGGACATATGTATGCCCTTGTATATACCACAATCCAGGTAATAAACATGTTCACTGCCTCCACAAGTTTCCTGTGTTCCTTTTTCTTTCTCTCTTTTTTTTTTTGTGATAAAGCACTTAACATCAAATCTACCCTAACAAATTTTTAAGTCCATAATACCATATTATTAACTATTTTACATAGCAGAACTCTGAAACTTACTCCTCTTATATAAATGTAACTCTATACCCACTGAATAATAGCTCCCCATTATCTCCACCCCCCCATCCCCTGGTAACCATCGTTCTGTATTGTATTCCTATACCTTTGACTATTTCAGATGTCTCAAAGAGGAACCATATAGTACTCATCCTCCATGTCTGATTTACTTCACTTAGCATAATGTCTTCCAGGTCCATCCACTTGGTCCCAAGTGGTAGGTCTTTTGTCAAGTGGACAGGAAATAGCACCAGTCTCATGGGGCTATGTAAGCAGGAACTGAGTCTGTGTCTGAGAAGCACTCAGCACAGTCAGCGCTCAGTAAAATGTCAGTGACCACTAGCATTTAAAGTAACAGAAGTGAGGCCTAATCTTCTCCTTTGTGCACCTTTCACCTATCACTGAAGTAGAAGTAAAGAAAAAACCATGAGTGTAGTAGACAGTACTCCCCTAACAGGGAAAAAGAGGAGAAGGCTGATAGCAGGACTGCTGTGGCTGGGTCCCATGTAGGCTGGGTCATTTGTATAACCCTTATGCAAGTCTAGCCGATGGCTAAAAATACAAACAGGAAAAAAACATACAATGGGGAAAAATGCTTGCTCCCCTTCTGATACCCCATCATTGCATGTTCTTGGGTGCCCCCCAGGAAATTCTTATATACCTCTATTAGCCTAAAACAATCTCTATTCCTTTTTCCATCCCTATGCGCAGGCCAAAACCTTTTATTTTATTCCTCTTTATTTACACAGAGGAATTGTGCTACATGTGATCTTTCTCACTGCTTTCTTTTTTCATTAAATAATTCATCTCAGAGCTCTTTCCATATACGCAATTATAGATCTGCCTCATTCGCTAATGGATTCAGAGGTATTCCATTGAATGAATGTACTATCAGTGGACATTTCATTTTTCTCAGCATTTTACAATAACAGTACTTCAATAAACATCCTTATACACATAAATTTACATATTTTCGCAAATTTGTTCAGCGGGTAAACTTCCAGCTATAGGGCTGCTAAATTGAAAGGTATGAGCATTTTTTTTTCTGTTGGGAAATATTGCCAAAATTTCCTTTAAAAATAATGTGTTAATCTGCACACTTAGCCACAGCACCAGAGTTCCTGCTTCCACTCACCCTGACCAACACTGAGAGTTAGCAAATTTGTTTGTTTTACGTTTGCCATTTGTATACATTTTCTATGAAATTCCTGTCCATGTTATTTGTCCAGTTCTTTATTTTGAAAGGTTTTCTATCAACTCAACTGGCCATTTATCTTTTCTAATATTAATTTCAAATGCTTCATTTTTTAAAGCCAAGTGTTTATAAGAATTTGAGTTTCCTTGTGGAATCTGTATTTATTTCCACTGACCTATTTCTTTTTCAGCCGTAAGGAGTTCTGGTTATTAGAGCTTTATTTTCCTATTCTGACAGGTTATCGTGCTCTTCTCCATGCAATCTTTTGATTGTTCTTACAGATTTACTTTTCCAGATGGATTTGATTACAATTTTGTCAAATTCCAAAATGGATACCTTGATTTCTAGTTCACATTTATTTAGATATTAATTTAGAGAAAAATAGCATCTTTCAGAGTTTTCCTATTCAAGAATACAGTACAGATTTACATAAGTCTTCTTGCATGTCCTTTGGTAAGTTTTTAATGTTAATTTTATACCAGCTTTTTGCATATTATGTAATATTGTTAATTTTTTCCTATATATTTTTATCATTTGGTTATTATTATAAATAGAATCTCTTCTTCCTGCATGTTTTCTATTATTCATGTATTTAACAATTATGTAATGAGACATCTTACTATACTCTGTTAACATTTGTAGTTCTTTAATGTGATTCTCTCAGGTTTTCTTTTTATTTAATTATTTTATTTTATTGGAGTATAGTTGCTTTAAAACGTGTCAGTTTCAGGTGTATAGCAAAGCGTACATGTAAAAATACATACATATATGTGTGTGTGTGTGTGTGTGTGTGTGTATATATATATATATATATATATATATAACTTTTTCTGATTCTTTTTTCATATAGGTTATTACAGAATAATGAGCAGACCTCCCTATGCTATAGAGAAGGTCCTTGTGGGTTATTTTATATATGGTAGTGTTGTATGTTAATCCCAAGCTCTTAATTTATCTCTCAGGTTTTCTTGATATACAGTATTTTACCTCCTCATTTCTATCATTGTCTGTTTCCTTCTGTGGTCTAAATGCATTTGCCAAAACAGTAAAATACCAAATAATAAGGAGAGGTAGCATCTGTTCAAGATTTTAATGGGAAAACTTTTATTTTTTTGTTTTGTTTTGTCTTTTTGCCTGTATCTAGAGCCGCACCCGCGGCATATGGAGGTTCCCAGGCTAGGGGTCTAACAGGAGCTGTAGCCGCCGGCCTTTGCCACAACAACGTGGGATCCGAGCCACGTCTGCAACCTACACCACAGCTCACGGCAACGCTGGATCCTTAACCGACTGAGCAAGGCCAGGGATCGAACCCGCAACCTCGTGGTTCTTAGTCAGATTTGCTAACCACTGAGCCACGAAGGGAACTCCTAATGGGAAAACTTTTAATGTTGTACAATTTATGTTTTTTAAACCAAAATTAGGAAAGTCATTAATTTCTATTTTGTTAAAAGTTTTTTTTAATAATTGAATTTTATCAATACATGTTTGGCATATATGAAAATGATCAGATGCTTTTTATCCTCTAAGAAAATTTAGCAAAGAGAAACAGAATGAGTTATAAGAGAATACTTTGCAAATTTTTATGCAAATAAGTTTGAAAATTTCATTGAAATAGATGTTTCTCTTGGAGATATATGCTAGATATCCTGCATTTTTTAAAATATTCCATTGGCTTAGACATCAGGAACAGTTTGGCTGGGTATAACATGCTTGGGACAAACTAAAAAATATACCAATCCTGCAACTCATAAATTCTAATGTTTACACTAGATAAATGTTCACATTTGTGCATAAAGAGAAACCTAAGGATGTCCAATGCTGCTTTATTTGTAAAACTAACAAAATTAGAAACAACCTAATATTTACAATATTATAAAATACATAAGATAAAAAGAAGGAACATTAATAGCGTTTATGAGGACAGATCTAAACATTGTTGTTAAAAAATAAAGTTGCAAAATGGCATACACAGAGATACTATTTGTATACATTAAATAAAATACACAAAAAATTTTTTGTCGATACATACATGAAAATATACAAATGAAGAATGGAATGATACCCATTCTAAACTTAGATTCTAGATTTGTGTCTTGGAACATTTAACTTTCCTATAATCATGTAACTTTTTAAATGGTAACAATGTAGTTTTTCATTATGTCTGATACATACCTACTTAGGAAAAAGTAATAGGAACCAGACAAAACAGTAACAGTAGTTATATCTAAGTGGCAGCAGTAGGCACCTAGTTCTTTTTTGCTTGTTTACATTTAAATTTTAAACTAATAACTGTATTAAATTCTCAAATCACTCTTTTTCTTCAGAACTTTGCATACTTGCCTTCACTATCCTTTGGCTTTGACTATTGCCTTGGAGAATGTTGCTTTGATGAGTCTGATTTTTCCTTGTATGTAATTTGTTTTGTTTTGCTTTTTTTGGCTGCACGCAGACATATGAAAGTTCTGGGGCCAGGGATCCAATCTGTGTCACTGCAGCAAACTGAGCTACAGCAGCGAACTGAGCCACAGCAGCAATGATGCCAGGTTTTTAACCTACTGAACCACCAGGGAACTCCATGCATTTTTTTTTTTTTTAATGTGTGAAGAAGATGCTTGCAGAATTCATTCTCTAGCTTCAAAGCTTAATGGAAGAATATGTCTTGGCATTGAGACTTCTGTATCAGTTTTTCCTGGAACAGAATATGTTATTTTGATCTAGAGAATCAGTTATTTCAGATTTCTTTGGGGGGGGAGTAATTTCTTTTAGTATTTTCTTCTGTTCCAAGTGTTACATTTTCTAACACAGATATACCAATTTTCCTTTTGCTATGTCATCTTTAATTTCCATAATGATTATTCTCTAATGTTTAAGTCTCAATCTTTCCCTTTTTCACCTATTTCAAACCTTTCTTCAATGCCATTACTGACGGTTTTATCCTTGACTATCCTATTTGTCCTATTTCTACATCATTTGTCACTGGGGTAACAACATTTCTTTGGTCTTTAATTTCCTTGACTCTGGCATTTCCCTTTTTATTTCATTCTATAGCTGTATTATCTTGTCTTTGTTTTCCTTTCTCATTGGATTCATGCTCTTTAAAGTTCTTTAGACAAAAAAGCAGCATTATTATCATATGTTTCCATTTCATGGCTAGTTTTCTTCCTAAACAAAATTTCCCCCTAGTGTTATTATTCCATCCTCCTCTTTGTTTTCCTTTTTGCTCTTTTACTCTTGCCTAGTTTCCATGTATCTCCTTTCACCCTGCTTATGTTGAACCTGAACAGACCTCTGTTAAGACAGTATAATTGCTTCTTGGCTCTCCTCCATATTATCTGACCACTCTTCACCTTCTCCTCTTGTTTTCAGTCTGAGAGTTAGGAAGTTAAGGTTCTATCCAGGGTGAATTCAGCTGGGACTATGGGAAGCTATGGTTAATCAACCTGCCCAATGCTCTCACATCTCTGCTGGTCATTTCCCAAAAAGACAGCACTTCATTTAGACAGACCCAGTGTCTACTTTCTCTGTGTAACCCTTCTCTTCCCAAAGATGGAGCCCACCCTCTTCATAGCCAGCAGAGGCCAAAGAAAAACATATTGGCCATATTAACATCTACTGTGGTCTAACAATTGAACCCTCAATGTACCTGTTTCTCTGGGAACCTGCTTTTCTCACTTACTTTACCCTTCATCCTCCAGCTGGCTAAACCACTATTAATTTGTTCAGGGTGATTACCATCACTCTTCATTCCTTCTCAGCTTTCTTTCCACCTGGTCAGTTTCTTCCCTTGCTTAGACACAGAGGGCACAGCAAGGGCTTTTCAGATTCTTCTCCAGGGCTTCTAACTAAACTGAGGAGTACTGGAGAAACTTCCTAGGACTTTGTTCATTCACATTCTATTCCCCTCAAGGAGAATAGGAAGTTAAGGAATGAAATTAAGAGACATGACATTTCCTGGAGTCTTGTGCTTCTTTTTTTTCCCCATCTGTTAGTTACACTGCAGAAAGCTGTACTTCTGCTTTTATTTGGTGGCAGCCAGTATACTTTTTTTTACTGGTTTTTAAGGTATTCAGTTTGGGGGCATGCCAGTAGGTTTTGGGAGAAGGAGATTCTGTGATTTGGCATCATTCTGCCATCTTCTCCTGGAAGTCAAGTTGAGGGTATATATGTATCAGGAACTTTCCTTCCCAAGGTAACTCCAAGTAAGCTTTATTCTTCAACAGTTTTTGAAAACATAAGACTCAGTTCAACTCGAAGGAAAAAGGCTCTGAGGTAACAGATCTATTGAGATACACGCATGTATGTGTGTGCAAATGTAAGTAAATATGGAAGCTAATAGAGAACTGAACTTATTTAATTGGGTAAGCTTCAGATATTTACAAAAAAAGATGACAAGATGACAACTGCCTTAAATTCACCAGGAATTTTAAACCAGGATCAACAATACTCTTTAAGGCTCAATTCTGAAAAGGAGAATAAAAATTCCCCATTTTGTGCTTTCTTTGTATTTACTGTCAGTCCAATTTCATAAAAATGCCAAGGTATTATCAACATATTTCTAACACAGTCACACTTAAGGATGAATTTTAAGGCAGAATCCTTCAGATAGTACTAATCGGAAACAGGAAATGGTCAGTAATACCTTCTAGATTTCCTAGGAGTTCTAATAAATGTATTTCTATGACTGAAGAGAATTGTTAAAAGATTTTCTTTTCTGGCCTGCAGGATGAACACTAAAGCTTCTTTTTCATTCCGTGTCAAGAAGGATTGAAATGATCTACATTACTTCATGTGCCAACAGCAAAGTCATAAGACAGTGAAAACCTCACTGAAATCATCTGACCATTTTAGCCTGACTTTTTCAAAAAGGCTCTAAAAATTTGATTTAAGCAAATTATCTACTTTGGCCCTAAAGCCACGACAACACTAAGGAGAAATTACTGAAACTGACAAAATCTGAATAATACATGTCACAGACATTTTACTAAGAAACAAACTTAACATTAGCAAAGGTGCTAAGTATTAATTAACATAGAATACACATTTTTAACCAATTTGTAGTATTTTACTTTGCTCTGGACAAAATTAAGATTTTTTTGTTTTTCTACAGAAACCTGATTGCCAAGTTTTATTAATCCTATCAAGTGACAGCAGAGCTCTACACTGGGCACAGCCAGACCATTGAGGACGTGTAAACTATGTCTCCACCTTTCCTTTCAGCTGCCCTTAGAATCAAAGGTGGAGTTAAATGATTTTATGCAACCCTTTTTTTCTTATGTGCAGAAGCACTGGGCTCTAATCCAAGCCTGTTTAGCCAAAGTAGATGATTGTATCAACTGTTTGGGTAATTTAAGCAAAATCAAAACAAGAGGAACAACAATAAAATACCTAATCCATAACCTTAGAAATCTAATAAGAGACTGATTACTGTTTGTAAGAGTGTGGGTATGTCTCTGATTATATATGTTTCATTCCCTGTACCCAGGATCTTTTAGTAGAGAATTCACAAAAACACCATTACCATTTTAGGATTACAAGACACACACATAGTGTAATAAGATCAAAAATCTACCCAGACATACATTCCCTTAGACTCTCTTATGGGCCATTATACTGATTTATATTTGTCGCTGTGTTCCTAACAAAAATCGCCTTCTTCAAGGCCTGCTTTAGCCTTAACCCAGATGCCCAAGTTCCATGCAAAATCCTGACCATAACTTTCAAGCACTTTCTGTAGCAGCCCTCATCCAACTGTACACATGTTGCCCTATACCACAGCGTGTGAACTCCAATCCTGGCCGTGTAAGCCCCACACCCTCCTTAGGACAGCTCATTTTCAGCAGTGGATATTGCTAGCTATCTCCTCAGAGCAGCACTGACTAACAGCCATGAATGTTGAGTCTGACCCTTTCTCCAGTCCCACGGATGCTCATCGACTAAAGCTATCCAGGATGATACATACCCTTTACCACAATTATTGATAACCCCAAGATAAGTCAGTAAGTACGTAGTATTATCTTAGCTATCATGACTAATTCAGCTATACACATGAACTGTTCCAGTCAAAATGAAACAATTTCTTTGTTCAATCGTGGGCAAACAAGAAACTTTCCTCATCCCACCACACCCCACCTCTCCTTCTGGATGTTAACATAAATGCAAGTAACCCTAAGAGCTGCTAGCAATATCATGTTGACTTACAGAGGAAGGCAAATGGAAAGAATCGTGGACAAAAAGCATCACAGCCTTGAAGGTACCGTGAGTCACTGTACTAAATCACCCCTGAAGCCTATTTCTAGTTTCCAATTTCATTAGCAATAGATTTCTTATTCTGGATTGAGTTGTTATTTGCAACACAAAAGCACCTGACTGATTCATATTCCTCCTGCTTCCCAACTGTATTAGAATAAAGTTTGGCTCATTACAGCAAAGATTCAAAATAACAATGACTTAGTCCAGGACCAATATGGCAGCAGCTCCATAATGCTGGGACGCAGGTTCTTTCTAACTTGCTGCCCTGTCACACCTTGCATGTGGTATCATCTGTATGGTGAAGGTGACTCACCAATAAGCCCGCATTTCTAGATAAAGGATGAGGAAAATAAAAAAAAGAGGAAAGAAGGGGCATACTTTCTTTTTGAAGGGCATAATTCAGAGGTAGTGCCACCAGCAAGGCCCATTAACAAGTCCTGAGAAATAAGAAAGAGAATCTGGGCAATAAAATGAAATCTGACCTTTTTTCCCCTCTTTCCTTTGTCCTTCATCTAGTTTCCCTTGCTCATAGTGTGCCACTTGCAGAAGCCTCGTGCCTGGCCCTTCAGACCAGAATTACTGGTGCCAAATGACCCCAGGCAGACATCTCAGCTCAGGCTCTGAGCAGAAGCCCTGCCCCCACATTCAAGATGTTGGAGGCAGGCTGTGTGCAGAGACGGTGTGCCCCACATTGCGAGCTGGAGCCTAAGCAGTGCAGCTACACCTGCACCCTGCTGCTGACAGATCCCCATCCTCTCCCCTCCCCCCAGCACCCCTATCCTTTGCTGAGACCCCTGTAAAGTAGCCCCACCCTCAGCCTGTCAGGGAGAGCATGTGTTCTAGGGCAGGAGCTCCCACCTTGCCATTCTTAGATCAAAGAATAAAGATTTCCTTTGCTTCTGAACAAAGGTAGGTCTCATTCTATTGTACTAAGTACACCATGACACCACCAGGCAGGAGGACCTCTGTCAGGGCCAGACTTGGGAGGGTCGGTAACAGTAGCAAATACTACTTGTAGTCATATTCTATTGACCAGGAGATGGTCATAAAGCCACATTTAGCTAAAACAAAGACTGAGATATATAGTCCTTATCTGGGCAGCCATATATCCAGCTAAAATGTCTTCCACTATGAGGGAAGAAGAGATTGGATATTGGAGGAAAACCAGCAGTTCTGCACCCCGCACAAACTTTAACTCAGTCTGTCCCTTATGGGTACAACAATCTATCTCTTCTCATCTACCAAATCGTTTCCACTTGTTCTTTTAAACCTTTATAATACCCACTCCAATCTAGCAGAATCTCAATCCCATCTGCTGAGTTCTACATGAAAATAATTCCATATTGTGTGTATGTTTGTGTGCATACCAACTAAAGTTCAAACTCTGGCTAATTTCAATATTCTGTGACTAATTTTAATTTTTGATAGGACAAACTGGAACTACACTAAATTGTTTCCACTTGGTGACATTAAAGTTTCTTGTTTTAAGTAGTGGCATAGCAAATGTGGGGATTTACTCTCTAAGGCCAGTTAATGGGAAGATGGTTTTTTTTGAACAATTTAGAAATATCTAGGTTCATGCTAAATGTTATAGACAATGGCAACATTAGCCAGAATTCTGAACTTGGCCCAGTACATAAAATTCATCTGTATTATCTGTTAGGGTTCATCTACACAGTTTATTGTGAATAACTTCCCAGTACCTAGGAAGCTGCGTTCAGCTGTAGAGTTTTAAAATAAACATCTCATTAAGGAGTCTGCTAAGAGATAGCCAATTGTAACACTGATATTTGGTATACATGCAGCATATACTCTACCTGGACTGAAAGATTTAGATACACATTCATGTAACTGTTGCTGACTAACATCACAGAAGATGCATTTGTTTTCATCCCAATGCTCCAGGAGGAGCTCTGCTCAGGAATGCAATATGTTCTTGGGAGGAAGATAAGAGCAGAATTGGGCTTTCAAATAAACACAATTGTTAAAAAAATCTGTATCAATTCAAAAATCATGGATTAATCTCACAACTATATCCCAAATACTGTATGAAAGACTGGGGAGAAAAAGAAAAATAAGTAAAGACATCTATGCCCCTGTGATGTGTTCAGTCTGGTACTATAGTCAAAGCTGGGAATCAATAAAGCACTGCTCATATCATTTTTTTTGCTGTTGTTTAAAAACTTCAATGTCCTCATTGCTTACAGGAAAATACCCTACTTCTTGGCAAGATACATGGCACTTAATAATGTACTGGCTCTTTTCACTTGGCTCATCTCTGTAACACATTACACCCTAACCTTACATCAGTACTTGGAGCTGTAGGAATGTTCTATGCTGTTTCACATTTCTGTGTCTTTACATAAGCTTCGGCCTGATCTCATTGTTTAACTACTTATTCTTCAAGATTCAGCTGAGGTTTCATCTCTCCTACAAGTGAAGTTTCCCCAACCTCTTCAAACAGTATTAGTTACTCCTAATTCTCTCCAAAGAAATCATTCTATATGGTTGCATTCATTGCATTATTTCTCACTGTTAATTTGCTGACCTCTTTCACCCACTAGAATGTGGGATCCTGGAGGACAGGAATTTTATCCTGTCCATCTTCATATCTTCGGTGCCTAGAATAGTACCTCGTCTAAGAGAAAGGTTCAAAAAATTTGCTGAATGAATGAGTAAAAGATCATATGCATTAAGGCTGTCAATGAATTCAATGCCAGTTATAGTAATCCATGAATCCTTCACATTCTAAGGGAATCACTTGAATACTGAGAATATTTCCCCCCACTACTGTTTGGAATAACTCAAGCTTTTGGCTTCCACAAAAGATTATTTTGGAAGATTTATTGTTTACTGTGGACAAAATTGTTAAAATCCTTGTAACAAACTATTGCTAGACATGAAATAATTCTTCATCACCATCACTCTGCACCCTTTTCTGAGCAACTTTATAAGCACAGAGAGGATACGACAGTACCATACTACAATAAGGAAAACCCCCTTGCCAAAGACTACCTTAGGTTCCCTGTTTCAAATGGGCTATTTGTATTGGCAACACAATCTACTGTGCCATTAAAAAAATCAACACTGGAAAGCATTAAAGTGAGACCCAGTGGATTCTGACTCAGAAAAGGCTGTGCAACATCCGGCAGTCGTCTCCTGTAAGGCTGTAGAGAGAACCCTTTTTTCAGCACTTCAAAGGTCCATTGTGCAACCAGTAACCTGAGCCTATTTAGTAAGAAGAATAACCCAGGGATGCTTCTCAGCACCATGAAAATGGTGGTGACCTGGGTGGCATGAAAAGAGAGATACATCAAAAAGTCTAAAAGCTGCCAACTCTCTGCCCATTATTAGAGCCATTTCTTTCGCTTAAGATGTTAAGTCAACCTTTTCCTTATGTGGGAGCAGAGGCACTGGAGTCCTACTGAACACAAAATTCTGCCTTTTCATTACTTTTGCCTAGTGCCATCCCTGAAAACACAAGGAGCCGTGTTTTACAGCGATGAGGATCACCAAGATAGGTATGACTCAGTTCATATCTGTCTCTTCCACTGATTACTCGTAGGACATTGGACAAGTTACATGAGGTTTCTGAGCTTCAGTTGCTTGCAAAATAGGGGTAAGAAAACTTACCTCTTTTTTTTTTAGTTGATTAAGATGGCGGAACAGAAGGACTGGAGCTCAACTTCTCTCCCAAAAAACAACAAAACTACAACCAAATGCCGAGCAACCTTCAACCAAATGGACTGTAAACTTCCAAAAAAGACACTCTACTCCAGACGACAAAGAGGAGACCACATCAAGAGGTAGGAGGGGCGATTATGCGATAGAAGCAACCCCATATCTCTTCTCCACAGACTGGAAAGTAACTGCATCACAGAGACTCAGCTACAGGACTGAGAGTTCTGAGCCCCACGTCAAAACCCCACGCCTGGGGATCGGGCACAGGGAGAAAGAGCCCCCGGAGCATCTGGGATTGAAGGCCAGCGGGGCTTGTGTGCAGGAGCTCCACAGGACTGGAGGAAACAGAGACCCCATCCTTGAAAGGCACACACAGACTTTCACGTGTACTGGGTCCCAGGGCAAAGCAGTCTCCATAGGAATCCGGGTGGAACCTGAATGCAATTCTTGGAGGATCTCCCAGGAAAATAGGGGTGACTGTGGCTTGTTGTGGGGGAAGGACATTGGAGGCAAAGCTCTCGGGAACATTCATCAGCCTGAATTTTTCTGGAGGTGGCCATTTCTGGGAAAATCTGGTCCCTCCCATCAGCGCTGAGAAGCCCCAGGCCAAACAATAATCCAGGTGGGATCACAGCCCCACCCATCAGGAAACAGGCTTCCTAAAGACCCTTCAGGCACACAGCCAGCCTCTAATCTCATCCAGAGACAAAGCCCCACCAATCAGAGGGATAGGAATCAACCTCACCTACCAGTGGGCAGGCATCAGTCCCTCCCATCGGGAAGCCTACAACAAGCCCCCTCCATACCAACTTTAGCCACAGGGTAGGCAAACGCCAGAACTAAGAGAGGCTACAACTCTATTGTTGGCAAAAAGGTCACCACACCAAAAACCTATAAAAATGAAAAGACAGAAAACTCTAACTCAGATAAGGGACAAAGAGAAAAGCCCAGAAAAACAGCTCAGTGATGAGGAGATTATCAGCCTCCCAGAAAGAGACTTTAGACTGTTGATGCTGAAGATGATGCAAGGCATTGGAAATAGACTGGAGGCAAAGATTGATGATTTACAGGAAACACTGAGCAGAGAAATACAAGCTATAAAAATTAAACAAGAAGAGATGAAAAATACAATAACTGAAATAAAAAATTCCTTAGAAGCAGCCAACAGTAGAATACAGGAGGTAGAAGAATGAATCAGCGAGGTGGAGGACAGATTAGTGGAAATCACTAATGCGGAAGAGAAAAGAGATAAAAGATTGAAAGGATATGAGCAGAGTCTCAGAGAACTCTGGGATACTGTTACACGCACCAACATCCGTATTATAGGGGTGCCAGAGGGAGAAGAGAGAGAGAAGGGGACAGAAAACATTTTTGAAGAGATAATAGCCGAAAACTTCCCTAATATGGGAAAGGAACCACTCACTCAAATCCAGGAAGCGCAACGAGTACCATATAAAATAAACCCAAGGAGGAACACCCCCAGACACATATTAATCAAAATGACCAAAATTAAAGACAAAGAGAAAATTTTGAAAGGAGCTAGGGAAAAGAAACAAATGACATATAAGGGAACCCTGATAAGGTTATCAGCAGATTTTTCAGCTGAAACTCTGTAGGCCAGAAGGGAGTGGCATGATATACTTAATGGGATGAAAGGGAAAAACTTCCAACCAAGATTGCTTTACCCAGCAAGGCTCTCATTCAGATTTGAAGGAGAGATCAAAACCTTTACAGATAAGCAAAAGCTAAGAGATTTCTGCAACACTAAACCAGCTTCACAACAAATACTAAAGGAACTTCTCTAGGCAGAAAAGAAAAGGCCACAACCAGAAACAAAAACACCACAAATGACAAGGCTCACCAGGAAAGGCATATATACAGTAAAGGTACTAAATCATCCATGCATAATTATGCTACCAAAGTCAGAAATCTTGAGAAGAGAGCACAAATGCAGGTCACTGGAGACGCACATGCAATTAAGAAAGCAACAACTTAAAACAATCTCATTTGTATATAGACTCCTATATCAAAACTTCAGGGTAAAAAAAAAAGCAACAAAAACCCCAAACAGTTAATAAAATGCCAATAAGAACATATATATCAGTAATTACCTTAAATGTTAATGGACTGAATGCGCCAACCAAAAGACATGGACTAGCCGAATGGATACAAAAACAAGACCTATATATATGCTGTCTTCAAGGGACCCACTTCACTTCTAGAGACACATACAAATTGAAAGTGAGAGGATGGAAGAAAATATTCCATGCATACGGGCATCAAAAGAAAGCCAGAGTAGCAATAGTCCTATCAGACAAAATAGACTTTAAGATGAAGAACATTTTAAGAGATAAGGAAGGGCACTACATAATGATCAAAGGATCAATCCAAGAAGAAGACATAATAATTTTAAATATCTATGCAGCCAACATAGGATCACAATATATAAGGCAACTGCTAACAACCTTAAAAGGAGAAATCAACAATAACACAATCATAGTGGGGGAATTTAACACCCCACTTACAGCAATGGACAGGTTATCCAGACAGAAAATCAATAAGGAAACACAGGCCCTGAATGAAGCATTAGACCACATGGATTTAATAGATATTTATAGGATATTCCATCCAAAAGCAACAGAAGACACATTCTTCTCAAGTGCACACGGAACATTGTCTAAGATTGATCACATCCTGGGCTACAAATCAAGCCTCAGTAACTTTAAGAAAATTGAAATCATATCAAGCATCTTCTCTGATCACAATGCTATACGACTGGAAATCAACAACAAGAAAAAAATGGCAAAAAAATATAAACACGTGGAGACTAAACAACACGCTACTAAACAACCAATGGATCACTGAAGAAGTAAAAGAGGAAATTAAAAAATACCTAGAAGCAAATGACAACAAAGATATGACACTCCAAAACCTCTGGGATGCAGCAAAAGTAGTTCTAAGAGGAAAGTTTATAGCAATACAAGCCTACCTCAGGAAACAAGACAAAGCTCACATAAACAGCCTAACTTTACATCTAAAGAAGCTAGAAAGGGAAGAAGCCAGGTCATGGAAACAACCTAAATGCCCATCGACAGAGGAGTGGATAGGGAAGATATGGTACACATACACAATGGAATATTACTCAGCCATTAAAAGGAACGAAATAACATTTACAGTAACATGGATGGACCTAGAAATTATCATGCGAAGTGAAACCAGTCAGACAATTAGACAGCAACACCCAATGCTACCACTTACATGTGGAAACTTAGAGACACGATGAACTTCTTTGAAGAACAGACGATGACTCACAGATTTTGGAAAACCTTGGTTTTTCAAATAAGACAATCTGGGGGGTGGGGGGATGCACTGTGGGTTTGGGACACAAAATCTATCACACTGACTTGTGATGATCTTTGTACACACATAATTGAAATAAAATTCATTGTTATAAAAGTAAAAAAAAAGAAAACTTTCTTCTAAAGTTATAAAGTTATATGAGATAAATGTAAGTGTCTAACATGGTTCACAGTAAATGAAAATTTATTATCATTATTGTTGTGGCTGCTGCCTCCGCTATTGTTATTATTACTACTACAAATAATATTGACTTAGCTTTGAGAGAGGCATTCACTCATCATGGCAATCATGTCTAAAGTGAAGAGACAAGGTATTAAATATTAAGCCAGAAAAAAGGAAATATGTTCCCCATTATAAGGATAAGATGTCATCTATTATTATCCCTGATGAAACAGGACACCTCAGTAAATCTCTGGAATAAAAGGTTTAATATCCACTTTCCCAAGATAAGAGGCCACTAAAAATCATGACTCTTGTCCTTCTGTTAAAATGGATCATTTATCATTAATTTATACCTGCTAAAAATCATAGGACAAAATTCATTAAACAGCTCAAGTGATATTATAAAGGACCCATTTCAAGATTACCAACTAGACACTCACTTGACTGTTCTTTAAAAAGGTCACATCCGCTGGGTAATCCCTTTACATACGCTATGAAGGCAAATTGGATTTTAGCCTTACAAAGTTTATACCAGTTTCCTATTACTTCTGTAACAAGTTACCACAAACTCAGTGGCTAAAACAATATAAACGTATCACCTTACGGTTATGGATGTCAAAATCCTAAAATCAAGATGCTAGCAGGGATGGGTTCTTTCTGGAGATCCTAGGGAAGAATCGGCTTCCCTGCCTTTTCTACCTTCTGGAGGTGGCTCTCCACACTCCTCAGCTCATGGCCCCGTCCTCCACCTTCACAGGTAGCAGTGTAGCACCTTCCAGTCTCTTTCTCTGATGATGGCCCTGCTTCTATCATCACTTCTCCTTCCCTGACTCTGATGCTCTTGCCTCCCTCTTAACAGGACTTTTGTGATTACCTTGGGCTCGCCAGGATGATCTCTCCATTTTAATGTCCACAACTGAATCACATCTGAAAAAGTCCTTTTTGCCATATAAGGTAACTTATTTACAAGTTTCAGGGATTAGGGCACCTTGAGAGGAGGAATTACTCTGTCTTCAACAGTGTTGAAATTAATAACGTTTACAGATAAAACATTTCAAATACTGAGGTCTTAAAAAATGACTCAAACAAAATAACAGCACAGGATTCTTAGTTCCCCAATAACAGCCAATGACTTGCCAAGGACACTTGAAAAACAATTCCCAGACTTTTTAGGCAGTTGATGTGTTTGAATTTTCTAAAAGTAAAATAATTCACTTCTTTCCAACGAGATCAAGTGAACTGTGACTTGACTATACAAACAAATGTACTATATCTCTAAATATATAATCTGCTTTATATAATTCAGGATATTACCTCATGATATGAGACAATAGAGAAGAATTAAAAGTTCTTTCAAAATGGCACTCATGGAAGAGGACAAGGACAGCACACTCAGTCTGAATAAAAACAAAATGCCTGTGGAATGAGAATAAGTTGGTGAGCCATACTCACCAAAATTCACTCATCATGATAACTGTGAAGAAGGGAATTCTGCTCTTCTTAAGAAGAAAGCTTCCAGGAAACATCATTCCCATTCTAACACGGAGAAAAATTTGGATAATCTACAATATCATCAATTTTCTCAAGGCCATCAGAAAGCACAGGTTCTAAATCAATTAATGCCCTGAGCTGAATTTCAGCAGGGACAAGTTCTCCTCCAGAACATGGAGGATACCCAAACTCTTTTACCTCTGACAGAGCATAGGAAGAAGAGATGAACACCATAAAGAATAAATAAGCTAGAGTTTTAGCAAATATGTAGAGGCTGAATATAGGCTAGTGCATAAGTTTAGAATAAGTAGGAGACCCAGACATGTAGGGAGTTGACATTCTTCTCCATGGACCCTCACTAAGTGCTTACAAGAAAGATTTGAAAAGGGAAGGAGACTATGAGAGTCCCACTTGGCACAGATTTGCAGGTGGTGACTGGCTGCCAGGGTAGGGCGGACACAAAATACCCACCACCTCAACAGACTCTTCTCCTCTACAAAGCAAATGCTTTATACCACTGGGGAAGGGGAAGGAAATGCTCTCACTGCCAGGGCTCAAGCAAAACTCTACTGCCTCTGTGGAAAAGGTAGAAATAACAGCCTCCTTACCCTGGGAGAAGGACAGGAAAGCATTTGGGGACCAGGATCCTGCACCAGGACAAAGCAGAGGGCTACTGTCATGGGCAAGGTAGGGGATGGCTGGAGGAGACACAAGGCTGTCGTTCCCAAGGCCACAGAGACACAAGGCAGAGTCTGACAGCCTAAGGAGGACAGAAGCAAGAGCACTGGGAAAGCTTCACCTCACCTCCAAACACGGACAACCTGCTGAAAACTAAAGCTGCACCCACAGAATTCCCACCTCCACAAGCACTGCTCCAAGTAATAAGCAAAAGAAGTCTAATTGGTGCAGGAGAGGCAAAGGCGGAGGGCAGGAGACTCCTTCTCTGGAGAAGACCTGCAGCACCTGCGGCAAGCTGAGAGTGAAGCCAGAAAACTGAGGAAAACCCTTTGGCACTGTAAGACCACAATAAGCACTAGGTGAGTGACCCACAGTGAGAGGAATTTGAAGTCTGTGAGACAAGTTTTCTGTGAACCCCAAACTATCCAAAAATAGCATTAATAAATAAGTACATAAAACCCTCAGTGTAAAAACACAGTCCCTATCACATACAGACAACAAAGCACCAACTCCCGGGGCCTCAGATTTCTGACATTCCAAGAGCCCCAAACCACCTGCCCGCTTACTATCTCGTCTGCTCTTTACTATTGTTTCTTCCCCCTGTCACAGGGAGTACAGCTCAGGAAAGCAAAGCGCTCTTTAGAATGGAGAGCAAAGGATAATGTATCCAGGCAGAGAGAACCAGAAGACTGATATAAGTGGGTCACATTAATATTCTTACTTCTCATGTGTCTGAGGCAGTCAATGATGCCGATTTCCTGGATCAGAAAATGTTACGGGATCTTGACCCTCTGAATTATATGGGGGACCAGATCCTGCAAAGCAGTTTGCTTTTTAACTTATATGATTCAGGCCAGAGTAGATTTGGGTGCCCTGAATTATCTGGATAGTTGTCCTAATTTTTTGCTTTGACTGTAGAGACCTGGCCTTTGAGGGAAATAGGCCATTCGTTCCCTGAGATACACATTCCCTTCCTGGAGGATGAAAACTTACTGAAGGGTCTGGAAACTGCCCACCTGGGTTGAATTATGAGCTCTTAAGAGGGATTCACTCCATGGCAAAAGTCCTTTAGATCAGAGGCAAGCCGTGCACAGTACAGCAAATTGTGTGGAATGGATTCCCCCTCCTCTCCCTTCCACAGGCAGCAGGTGAGCTGCCAGAAGCACAGCTCCAGGGTACTCTGATTACAGGTGTCCTCTCTCCAGCTGTTTTTAGTCAAATGAGAATAGGAAGCTTCCTGTCCTCGTGATTTCACATAGACAGACAGCTATGTTCTGCCCAGCCTGTGTGTTTATCCCAGAGTAAATGACATGTTATCTTTATCAGTTTCACCGAGGGGATGGTGGGTTGCTGTGTGGGTTCTTTTTTTAAGCAGTGAAAGCTGAGAGAATTAAATGTCACCCGGAAATTCCCAACTCCATTTCTCCTCTTTGTAAAAAGTGACCTATCTTAGCAAGAAGGCAACATCATTCTGAATTAAGAAAAAAGATTTGTTGACACAATTGAAATTAGCTGCCATTTTAGCAAGTGAGATTTTGGTATAGGTTATGGTCAGATTCAGGGAGGGCAAGACTTGTGAAGCTTCCCCACTGATGAAATTCTTGGACAAACTAGAAGCCTCATTTTTAGCTGTGGCTGCTTGGATATAGGAAATAGTAACTAAAAGAACTCTTAAATGCTAAATGTGCAAATTCTAAATGCATTACTGAACTCTAAATGCTTATTTCATCTAAAATTATATATAAACATCATGTGTAAAGAGTGTGTATGAACAACCAGAATTTGGATTGTGTTTTCTAATAGTCATTGAAGCAAATGCAAACTCAGATGCTCTTACAGCTCAGATTCCTATAGATTTAAATTCAGATAGATTTAAATCGCATCCCCCATTGTAAGATGACATGCAGAAAATCATTTTCCATCCTATAGCAGCGTGGTGCCATGTATTTTTCTAGCACTGTACAGACAGGGATTCAGGAGGTTTTGACTTGGCCCCACACGCTGTATATCAAATTCCCAAGTGATGCTGACACTGCTAGACCACGGTCTACATTTTGATTAGCAATGTTGTAGCCTCTCCCTCTGAAAAAGGCACAGTTCTGTTTATTAAGATTTTAATTAATCAGTCCTCTAATTTTTCTGACTTTATCTTTACTGGTAAATTAATGAGACCAAAGAGAAAAAAATACCATTTTTTTCAGATTTCATTCAACATTAGTAACTTTAACAGTAGTTTCAAAAACTTCACTTGTCCATGACATTCTATGTCCAGACACCGTTTCCTAAATCTCTTAGAATATGAGTGAGTTGGGAGATGCTTCTGTACTCAAATACATTTGGGAAATATAGCAGAAGATGGAATGGCACGTTAATGGGCCGCAGAAGTTTACTAGACGGCATCTAACTCCAAAGATATTCAATTATGGGCTACTTTTTTTCATCTGTTACCCATGAATTACTGAGATGTGCCTTGGAACGGTACGGGAAGAAGTGAAAATAGTGGGATTTTCTCTAATATCTAAGTATAGATATTAGATATATTTATATAGCTATATTTAAGATATATTATAATCTATCTTCAAAGAATATTATACCTTTTCATAAATATACAGTGTCATGTACTCAAAGATTCCTTCCACCAAGAGGCCTTCCTTCATCCCCCCATCTGAAACAGCACCTCCAAGCCCTAGTCTCTATCTCTTTATTCTGGTCATTTTTCTTTCTGATACTTACATACTTCTCACACCATTTCCTTGTCTATTGTACTACCCCGCCCCAATAGAATGTAAATTCCCTAATAGCAAGGACTTTCCTTTTCTCACTGCCCTATCCTCAAATTCCAAAATAGTTTCTGGCACACAGCTCACGGGCTTAAGAAAGGTAAGGGAAGAGAGGCAGGTCCCTAAGAGTGGAGCACCTAAGAACCTACACGTTTGTGGCCAGATCTCTTTCTGAACATTCTGATTGGGACTGAACCATAGCCACATATCTGCCTCCCCATAAGGCCCTGATTTATAGCAAATGATGAAACCTGAAGGTCATGCAACAGCTTAGAACTAAACACTGATGCTCCAGTTAATCACAACCCTAAATGAATCTTTTCCTAGAAGGCCTACAGTGTCATAAACCTTGATTATGACAAAACGAAAGTTTGGCCTAAAATATTGTTCAAAATATTTTTCCATGAAAGCCTTTGATTCTTCATCAGTTAGGATTCCAAGATGATACCTCCAGATTTTTAAAACTAAAGGAGACATTATTATTTCTACATTATCAGGTACTTTCCCAAATGAAATCAAAGAAGATTCAGAAAGGAAAGAGCACCAAAGAATGCATAACACCTTTCATTTTGTTGGTTGAATTCAATCCTATTTGAGAGTCTTTCATAATTGAGATCGGAGAATGTCTACTGCAGACAATATGAACAACAAACATATGTAAATACATATGTTTGATTTAATAAAATTATGAGTTATGGCCCATAAATTTGTATTTTTTTTCATTTTTCATTATTATATATATATTTCTCCTCAAAGCTGATCTGTGGAGATACAATTTTTATTTTTCAAAAGTCTATTATTCAGCAGAAAAAATTGATTTGACATAAATTTCAACGTACTTTTATATTTTACCTTTCAATGATAAATGAGATTATCATATGAGATTCTTTATTTCAGACTTGGCTAAGCTTCCAAAAGGCTGCGAACAGAATAAGTAACTAGAGTTCCCATATTCCAAAGGGAATGGGAAAGCCAGCTTTGTAACTCCTTGCCCCTAACTCATTCAACACAATAAAAGTTGGAGAGGCTGAGAGCGTTAGCAACTGAAGGGAATATTTCAATGGTGTGATTTCAAGTCAAAGGAGAGGGTTCTCTGGAGAACATATCCAAGCTTGGTATATGTTCTAGTACCCAGAGCACTGAGGGGTGGTGGCCGGTGAGAAGGTATGTGGCTGCCAAGTGCAGAGTTAAGTTTGGGAAGTAAATGCATTCTCTTTCTCCGGCCAAAGGAAAGAGGGACCAGTGTTGTCTTGGGTTCAGCCTTAGAGGTCAGCCTAGAACTGCTAGGAGACTTTGGCAAAATGAGGCCAAAGCTTGTCCTGAGGATGCGAAAATCCACTAGAGATGCAAATGAACAGCAGATGAGAGATCTTTAGGGATAGGGGTGATCTACACAGAACCCGTAATACCCCATAAAAGTTTAAACATCTCCAACACTCAGAGGAAGCCAGCACAGCTTTTACATCAGTGCTCTTCAAGCAAAATCTTTCCTGACCCTTCCTCTCTCCAGTCTCACTTTTACCCTGAACAGTCACAAGCTGTGCTAGGACCTGGCAGAATTAACAGAAAAGCTGACTTCAGCCACCCAAAAGGAATAGCCCTGAGTTGTGGTAGCTTTAACTTTAAAGGAAACTGGGGTGAAGTTTACAAGGACATGACATTTTGATTGCAATATGTGATTATGTTTTTTGCCACTTGAGGTAGCTGAAGACATTTTGTTTTCCCAGAGTAATCAGACAAGTTATGGAATCATTCTAGCATTCATTTAAAAAAGCAAGGACAAACCAGCCCCACAAAGCAGATGGGAAGGAGTTAAGGAGGAAAGAATAAAGGTTTTGCTTAAAGCCTATGAGCCCTGCTGCCTCAATATATTCTAAAGTACATTATTAATTGGTTCTTGCTTGTAATAAATAAAAGTGTGTTTTCATGTCTATAAGCAAGTTCAAGTTTCCCAACATTTTACACCAGGTAATCAGATTTGGCTAATACTTTATGTTGATATCACTGAGCCAAAGCAAAAGGCCATAATTATACAAATTAATGGCTTAGTGGGATATAAGGATAATCAGGAGCCTAATTAATGAATCTTCTAATTGTCTTTCCTTGTTGTGAGCATCAGTATTCAGCATTTACCTTTAACCTAGCTAGTGGACAGGAAAGAACAGTTTCTCAAGCTGCCTAGCAGTTGGGCCAGAGCTTTTCCTATGAAGGTCTCCCTATACTGGGTTCAACCATCAGAACAGCTAAACTAAGGCTGAGGACTCAGTGCAGAAGACACAGCAGAGGCCCCAGGTGCCCCCAATAACGTAGTAAGAATGTTTGATTTTCATACTTTTTTTAATATTAAAAGAAATGGGTGCTTACAGGATTTTGAAAGGAAATCTGAAATAGGGACGTTTTCATTTCCTCTCAAAGATTTTTTAAAAAAAATTTCCAGCTGCTTTCACTCATTCTTCAACAAATATTTACTGAGTACCCAGTCCATTCCCAACCCTGTGATAGCTGCCAGGCGAAAAAAGATTAATATTGGGAGATAATTCTCCATGCGTCTCTTCATAACAGCTTACGTCCTACTATGAGGAGCTGACAGCTTGATGGCTATTCTTTCAAGAATACCTGTATAGCAGTCTTGGAAGACAGGGAGAGGCTCCCCCCAAGGCAGGAGCAGGCTTGTCTTCCATCTAGGACATGATGTCCCGCTTGGGGAGAGTAAGTGGGGCAGATTTGCTGGCAGCCCCTTAGAAGACTGAAGGATTTTCTAAGTTGAAGTGCCTGAGCTGTGACACAAACCGCTGTGTGCAGCATCCACCGGGGCTGCTCTGCCTGGCCTCTGTGGGACCTGGGGACAGGGGAACTGACACAAATATGAAGCACATGCTGCTTGCTATGCCACGAGTAAAAACATCCTTTGTCCCTGACCCAGGAGAATCAGTCCTCTGCCAGCTCCTATAATGCTATGGCAGGCTAGCTTGTGAACTTGCAAGCAGGACAGAAGCTCCTTAAGGAGCCCATGGTCTCTGGAGGAAGTGAAAACAACAAACATATTCTAAACTAACATATACAGGAAGCATCAGACACATGCTTCAGCTGTTATGGGTACCTTGAAATGCTGGGGAGGGGGCACAGTCAAGAAAGGTTTGTGGAATCATGGACAAGGAGAACAGACTTGTGGTTGCCAAGGGGAAGGCGAAGGGAGTGGGATGGATTGGGAAGTTGGAGTTAATAGATGCAAACTATTGCCTTTGGAATGGATAAGCAATGAGATCCTGTTGTATAGCACTGGGACTATATCTAGTCACTTGTGATGGAGCATGATAATGTGAGAAAAAGATTGTATACATGTATGTATAACTGGGTCACCTTGCTGTGCAGCAGAAATTTGACACAATACTGTAAATGAGGTAAAATGGAAAAGATAAAAATCATTATATATCAAAAAAAAAAAAAAAGAAAGGTTTCTGGGAGGTGGTCACACTTGAACCAGAATGTTTTAAGTGTTCCTAAGAGTCAGCCAAGTGAAGAAGAGGACAAGCATAAGCAGAGACGTGGCAGCAAAACATGGTGTACACAGAGATGCAAATGACTCACTGATGCTAGAGTGCCAAGCATCAACCTGGGATTGACTGACCCAGACTCCAACTGGACCAGTAGGTAGAGGCCAAAAGATAGAGACCCTTGTATCTCCCCACAGGAGCCTAAATTTTAGTTGTACTCAGGTGTCCAAAGAGAGGCACACAAGGCAATCCATTGTGGCACCAGAAAAATACATTGGAATATGTAAACATGTAAGTCTTATTGAAAACATAATTTACTTTATTAATATCTAATATATTTAAAAAAAATAATATATAGATTGACACTGCCTATCTCGCTTGATCTGTATTTTTGATTCTCCTGTGTCACACAGAATACATGGATTCCCAAGGGGGAACAGCTACGCTTCTCAATCAACTGAGGGCTTTTAGCATGCTGTAATATTACAATCTATGAGCATGGGTTAAGGATATGTGCATATTATACGACCTTGGTTTATTAGGCTAATCCTTACAATGTGAACAACTGGCTTAAAGATTCCAGAAAATAAACCACAGGCTGAAAATGGCAGTAATGATACAAATACAAACAAATGGCTTGGGCTGACATTTCTGGTCCATCTTTTCAGCAACCACAATGCAAGCCAAAATCAATGACAATTTAATCAGCTCTGACCACTAGAATTCAGTTCCTTGTTAATTGCAATATGGATCTATATCCTGCATCGGTATAGATGAACCTCATTATAAGTGCCTGATAATTCTTGAGATACTAGCTAATGTCAGGGTCAAGTCACCACAATTTGCAAGATATTTACAGCAGGAGCATCCTAAACGTGGGGGCAATTGTTAGTTTTTTCAGTGCTGCTTAATGTTATATGTGCCTCAAGCCAGAAAATGTTGTTGGAAGATGCATGAAAAATATTGCTGCATATTTTAAGAGACGTATATTAGTGCAAATTTTACAATGTGGGAGGTTTGCTACACAGCTGAATGAAAGTACTGGAATTTCAACATGTCTTGGCTTATGGAATTTGCCAGTATCTGTTTCAAGAATAAAATACACAGAGAGTTACTTTTGGTAATGTCTGAAGCAGTGATTCTCAACCCAAACTGCACATCAGAGTTAAGTGGGTATGTTTAAAAAAATACCTGCAGCCAGGTCCCTTCCCAGACCAATTAAATCAGAATCACTATAAATACATCTTTGTTAGGAAAGAGAAAAGGAAGGAAGGTTGCAGTGACAGCATCTCACTGTGAAACCCATTCTTGAACCATTCACAAACAAACCACTGATACAAAGAAGTTAAAGCCAGGGTTGCACAAACTGCTACTAGAGGTCATCAATGTATTATCAGTTCTGCTATAACATGACATGCATTCTTAAAAATCACAGCACCACCACCACCCCCCAAAAGTCCCCAGTGACTCAGAAGGTTAAGGAGTCAGTGTTGTCAATGATGTGGTTCAAGTTGCCCCTGTGGTGTGAGTTCAATCCCCAATTTGATCCCTGGCCAGGAAACTTCTCCATGCCATGGGCATAGCCAAAAAAAAAAAAAAAAAAATACAACAACAACAAAACAAAACAAAAATCCCCGCAGCACCACACTATGCAAAATTCCAATAAAAACCACAGGGCTTATGGAGAAAATGGAGTAAGATCACAGAACTCAAAATTTATCAGTGCCAGAATTTTTTAAGAGATAAAAATTTAATAAAACCAGAAGCACAGTTTTACATGTGTTAAGTGGCTAAGACATATATAAATATATAACAGATTTGGCACTGTCCCTTGAAAAAGGCCTGAAGGTTCACGGAAAAATGTGTTTCAGTTTCGGGGTTATTGTACAGTGGTGAAGAAGGATTATCTATAATTGGATGGAAAGTTATAACACCAGATGTGAATAAGTATAACACAATGTACAACATGGTAAACTGAGGCAGCTAATAGATGTTGGAGGATGTATGTGTATGTATGTGTGTGTGTGTGTGTTTGTCTTGCTTCAGCTATTTTCTGTATTCACTCAGGTTCACAGAGTGTTTCCTATGGATGAAACTGTACCTAAGCCATCACAAAATCTGTGTTATGCTCCAAGTATTCCCTACTACATCAATTACATTGGAACAAACTTACATTTTTATGTAAGTTTTATAGCAGAACTGACTACTTGAAATTACAAAAAAAAAAAAAACCCGCAATGAAATGAATAATCTTTCAGTATTCTGCAATGAGATGGAGACTGAGAAAATCTTTTATATCACATCAAGATTTGCAGGTTATTTCACTGTAAAGAAAATAATTATTGAACTTTAACTTGTTGTCCATTTATATCACAAAAAAGCAAATAATCTAAATTTGTCAACCTCTCCTTATATGACAAATGCTTTCTATAATACAGTACTAAGTAGACATACAAACTTTCCCTTTATCAGAAAGGTGGTGTTTTAACCACAAGAAAGAAAATAATGGCCTTTCAAGAAGAGATGAGCTCTGAAGGGAGAATTCTGAAAATGAATAACTGAAAATGATTCCATCTTTAGGTAATTTTTTGCTGAAGATGATATGTGTCACACATAAAAACTCTCATACCTGCACACATTATATTGGAAACTGAATGTTCCAATCTATCTAAAATTTTTCCACATGAGTTTGTCAGTAGATTTTGAAACCAATTGTTAAAACTATATAAGAGCATCACTTCCAACTGGTTTGCAGGGAAGTCATCAGGGAAGATCAAAGTTTACTGGCCAAGCTTAAAAAACAAACAAACAACAAAAAACTCCTCTGCATTGTGAGGGATAGGATTGAAAAATGAGTGTCTAGATGTATTATGTTCAACCAATGATCTACTTATTCCTTTTGAAAATACACGTCTTTGTAAAGTATCTTTTTCAGACTTGACAGCCAATAAAACCAAGCATAGAGCTAAACTAACCTTGAAGACAGACCTTCAGAGCAATCCACTGGAAGGTGTTAGGCTTAGATTTTCAAAAAATTTGAAAGCACATTAAATCACAATAATGTTGCTCAGTTATCAAAAGCTAAAAAGATTTCATACCATTAATAAAAAGAATAAAATCATTTTAGAGTTTTTTGCCTTTAATTCAGCCCTTTTGCTCTATGTCTAATATATCTGTACACATAGCTTTTAAATAAATAAAATTACAAATCAATATATATAAATACATGTTAAACATTTTTACTGGTAGACACATGATCAAAACAGACTGAAGACCACTGCTAGAGTTGATGGTGAGATGAAGCAGTTGAGACTGCATCTGGCTGCAAGTTATCAGAAATCCTACTTTAGATGGTTTGGTTTTTTTAAGTAAAAGAAGCCACAGTGTAGGGCAGTCCCAGGCTGGGACTCATGAAAGGTCCAGACTCCTTCCATCTCTCTACAGAGCCTTGTTTAAAATATGGACTCCACCTCATGCACACAAGATGGCTGCTGCACACTTAGACATCATGTTCGCATTCCAGGCAAGAGACAAAGGAAAAGTGAAGGAAAATAGACAGACCATGCATATTAGCTGAAGGCTTGACAGATAACCTAGGGTTAGGCACCTAAGGGGAAAAGAAAGCCAGGGAGGTCCACCAAGGCTCCTACTGTAGTGTACATACATCAGGTAGATGACAGAGCCAGAGGTCAAAAGTTGGGCATCAACAAGAGCTATGGTAGAGAAGTGAGCAGAAAGCCTGATTTCTAGATGACTGTGTACTGGATTGGCAGAGAGAAGCCACAGTAAGCCTTTTTCTAGAACGGAAACAAAGCAGGTGTGCAGTGGGGTCCTCACCGCACAGCAGCCTGGAGCCTGCTCTGCATCTGAAAGCACAGCCCTGACGATGTCATCAGCACTTCTCTGGAGACTCATCAGCTCAATATGGAGAAAGACTATGGAAAGAGCTAGCTAAATAAACATCTTTCAAGTCCTACTCCATCTCATATTTTTTAACCCGTTAACTCACTTTTTTTTTTTTTTTTGCAAACAATAGTAAATCAGAGCATCTATGGCTTTAGCAAACTAGATTGGAGCCTACTTCAAAATATTCTTTGGGAAAACCCTGATTGGAAATGCTGAAAATTATTCCATGAGTGGCATCATTCATTCACCCGGGTAAAGCAAACTCAGTGATTTTAGGATAACGACAGTCCACCCAAACAAAGAAATAAATATAGAAAATCCACAGTTTAGAATGGTAGCCAAGTTCTCTCTAGGATAATTTTATCCTGATAAGGAAAAGTTATCCTGATTTGTCTTGTGTCTGATTTTCTCATATACAGTATTTTCAAAGTTTTTGCTCTGCAATAGTTAGAATTAGCTACTTTGTTGAAACAGCAGAAACAGTAACTTTCAAGGCCAAGATTATACATTTCTGGCAATAGCGTATCAGACTATTTTTTATTGCTCAAGACTCAAAAGTCTTGTGCATTATTCATTTACTGCAAACAGAGCATGTAATAAATTACTGCTGAGATGCAACCACTTAGACCAACACAGCTCATATTTACTCTGAGAAATGATTTCTTCTTTAGAGCTTTTTTCCTTTAAGGTCACTGTCCTAGGCACTGACGCGTCTCCTAATAATGTTTATTCTTTACCCTGTTGCACACTTTACTGTGTAAAGCTCCATTCCACAAATTGAAACATAAACAGAAATTTCCTGTCTTGGACTTCAGAGGGTGACAGCTCTGCAATAACTGAAGAGGTGTCTTTGGGGTTCCCCCGATACAGAGCACAAGTCTCCCTCCAGGCCACAGAAGCCCTTCCTGCCACTTCCTTGGAGATGCACTGCATTGCTCATCGCTTTCTCCCTTTCAAAATTAAATCTCTCACCTGATTTCAAAAATCTCCTCCTGAACCCTGCATACCCCTGCAAAGGCCAAGGTCTCTCTACCTCATTCTCTTCAAGCCAAAATTCTTAGGTAGTAATCTATACTATCTTCACCTCTTGACTCCCACTCTCTCCACCAGCTCCTGGTCCATCAAAAAATGCTTCCATTTCTGCAGAAGCACCTATGGACACCTACCATCTCTGTGCCCTTGCAGGAACACACAGGTGCTCCACAGTGGCTCTCTTTCTTCATCAAGTTCTCCAAAGCTCAGCCTCCCTTCCAGCCCATAATGACCTCACACTCCTCCCTTCCCAGGCCTGATCCTGTGATCAGACTGTTCAATACCCTACCTCCCTTCTTAGAGTTCTCCTTTTGTCTTCCTTCCCTTCATGCTGATTCCCACCCCTGGAAGGATCCCTGGGGTCCCCTGCCTATCTGCTTCCTTCTCCAGTCACCCAGGCAATCTGCTCTCCATGTTCTGTGATGTGTACCAACGCCCATCTCCCATCTTCATGCCTTTCCTTGAGGCACTACTTCTAGCAGCACCCCTTGCCCCTGCCACTTCGCAGTCATTTGTGCCACCTGTCCTTAGAGAGAGAAATGAAGTACCTCCATGTACTTCTCTGATCAGTACTCACACCACGTATTTTACCCAACCTCCCCAATACACAGAAGCACAATTTCTCCCTGATGCTTGATGTAAGATCCTTGTTTCATATTTCTTTTTTGAGCATCTTTAATGCTACATGCATCATCAGATATTGATTTTTGAAGAGTTTTCTATGAAAAATTATCACAGGTATTTTTTGGTACATCTTGAGTCTTAAGTATGATTTTTTTATAACAGTGGATAAATTCTAAAAGGAATTTAACCAGAACACAGTCACCCAAACTGGTCAGCCACAGAATGAGCAAGTGTGAGGCCTTCTCTGCCAGTTCTGCCATCAGCCTGCCAAGAGCACACTGCTGTTGTGATGGTGACCTTTAGTAAGTTACTTAAGCTCTCTGTGCCCAGGTTTCTCACCTACAAAATAGATAATAATAATAGAACCTAACTTTCTAAATAGTGTGAGATTAAATGACACAGTGTATGTACAGTCTTCAGCATAGTGGCTGGCACATAGTAAGCATTTCATAACTGTTAGTAACAACTGTTCTGTATTCTAGCAAGTTGCCTTTTTCAACTCCATATTCAGTCTGCCATGTTTCCAACCCCAGTCTGGCCATATAACCACAATTCTAAGCCACTAATTAGAAGCCCCTGAGTCGTTCCTGGGTTTGCGTCGGCTAATGGCTCCTGGGATTAAGTGACAAGGAAGACAAAGGTCACAGGGATAACTTCCTTGTTCACAGTGGTCAATATTTGCTCAATAAATGCTTCGAAGCCAGAAATTCAACATTTAGAGGTAAATAAAATATAAGGTTCCCCCACAAGCAGCACAGAGTTTTTCATCTAGCAAGTGTTTCTTGAACTCCTGCTCTGTACTGGGATCTAGGATCTGAGGATCCCATGGAGGAAGGACAGGCTCCTTATTTCACGGTTTTTAGATTCTAAGGTCAATAAACAAATAAGCAAAACCACAAAACCATCTAGTAGTGAGTGCAAAGAATAAAATAGACTTGACTGAGAGGTAGTGACAGGAGGTGGGGTTGGTATTTAGAGTGAGTGGTCAGGGAGGGCCCCTCTTCAGAGGTAGTGTTCCAGCTGCTATCTGGTTGATAAGATGCATCTTAGTCAAGTAAAGGTTTAGAGGCACTAAATGGGTCTACAGCCAATAGGGGACTGTGGCTCTTATTCCAGTTTTTTTCTTTGCATCACTTGAGTTCATTTTCTCACTGGACTTGCCCTCCGGTTGGCTGCCATAGCAACCTGGGCAGACTATTTTATTTTGCCCACCCAGTCACTCATCAGCCTACACTTAGTGCATACCCAATCCTAGCAACTAGTCATGGAAACATTACTGAGAACACAATAGACTCCATAACTCCTTACATCAGCTCCAAGGACTATTCAGCTGTAACTGAAAATAAATCAAGCAGCCTTGCCTCAGGAGAAATCTCAGTTATTGCCTGTCCTTCACAAATAATAAACTTGGCCTTATCAAACCAGTTTCTACCTTGCTTTCAACAAAGAGGTAGGGTCAGCCAACCCAAATGACCCATAATAGCCCTGTTTTTTACCCAACACTGTTTTGAGGTCAGCTCCGTACTCAAAATTCCCCGTGCTTTCCCTCTAGATATATTTGTATTTGAAATCACTCTTTTGATTTCAAATATTTCTGTAAGATATACTCCCGAAAGTTTCAGGCTATGTATGGTTTATTTCCATTCACCTGTGGTATCTAATTTAAGTTTTCCAATACAAGCTAATGACAGGATATTTCCATGTTTAATGAGCCATGTAGGACCAAAATAAGTCACCACACTATTTATCTTACAGGAAATGAGTTCAAGGGGGGGCTCTTGAGTCCAAGGTTTATGTTGTTCACCTCATATTGGAATGTAGCCAGGCAAGTGTAATCTTACATCTTTAATGATAATTTAGAATCATTTCTTCTGACACACATTCTTTCTGTATCTTTGCCGTCATTTCCTGAAGATCTTCAAATATTTGTCCTTGGTTTTTATTCTTAAAAAAAAAGAGCTAAAGAATTAAACAAATATGATCAAGTCTACCCCAAGATCTAATCAGTATCATTAGAAAGGAGAGAGAGAGGTCAGCCGTCATACCTAAACAGAAGGCAGGGAGTGTGTTCTGACTAGTCTGACTCTCCTGGGAGTCTGAGCTTATTTCTGGGTTGAACAAAGCCTGCCTTAAGAGGATTGTAGAGGGCACTGGATAGAGCACAGAGGGAAGATGACAGAGTCCCGAAGAAGAGATTGGTGAGGATGAGCAGGTATTACATGGCCCGGAGGGAAGACCACAGAATACCCACTTACATGTCAGCAGCAGAGTAACTGCAAACTGCCTTAAAACCAGATGCCAATGGTCCAATTATCTCCCACTTTCCATCTCAGGCAATGGCTTACCACAGATGCAGCTATAGAAGGGTCCCTGCCCTGAAACCCCTGGACAGCTGCTTGCTGCTACACTACAGGAGTAAATGCACTGCGGACTACAAGTGATAGGTGATTTTTCACTCCCATGGCCCAAAGGTAGAGATGGTTACAAAAATCTAAAAGTTGGGGTGGTGGTGGTGAGGTATTATGATTTCAGTATGAAAATCTTGGCTCTAAAGAGTTGTATGGGAGTTCTTGTCATGGCTCAGTGGTAATGAACCTGACTAGTATCCATGAGGACGTGGGTTCCATCCCTGGTGTCTCTCTGTGGGTTAAGGATCCAGCGTTGCCATGAGCTGTGGTGTAGGTCACAGACACGACTCAGATCTCACATTGCTGTGGCTGTGGTGCAGGCCAGCACCTGCAGCTCCAATTCGACCCCTAGCCTGGGAACTTCCATATGCCATAGGTGCAGCCCTAAAAAGCCAATAAATAAATAAATTAAAAAAAAAACCTATGGTACCAAATAAATTTTCTGAAGCACTGAAAATCTATAAGCAATAAGGAAGCAAGGTGGCCTATAAAAGAGACCAAGTGGAATCCTATGCCTAACGGAGTACAGCTGGATGGTAAGCGCCCCCATTCCACCAAATATTTATGGCATTTTTCAAACTCTTAGGCTTTCATCATATCTCTGGTTGATCTCATAGCTCCGTATTGAAACAGCTGGATAATAGTGAATTTTAGCATATTTGGTCCTTTGTACGTCCCTAGATGAGCTTTTTATTTCCCATCCTTTCTACTCAAGAGGCTAGCAACTACACAGCAATCCATCATTCATTCATGAGTAAACATTTTAGAATGCCTTCTACACAGAGAGCACCATGTTGGGAGGGATTCAAAGATAAATCAGAGGTGCTAAGGGAGCTTATGATCTGGCAGGAGAATAAGATTATACATGATTGACTACAATACAAAGGAAGACATTCTCTTTGGTAAAAGAGAGAATCAAATTGTGATGTGAGTTGGGTAGTTTTATGTCCTTGCAATTATGGTAAGCATTTAAAAATAAAATAAAAATCTCTATCAGTGAGATTAGATAATGCTGAGGCAACTCCCAAATCTACATGACTTAAAAGCAGCACTTTATAGTTATGTAAGATAAGATCATTGGAGAAAACTGGGTGAAAGGTACAAGGAACCTCTTGGTACTATTTTTGTAACTTTCTGTAAATCTAAAGTTATTGAGGTATGAAAAGAACAAATAAACAAGCAGACATGTGAGTGAGGGGGTACAGAATGTTTCATTTCTTGCTCATGCCACATGTTCAGGCAGGCTAGCTATGCTCTGCAGTCCTCCCTCAGCAACAAGCTGAGGGAGACTCCACCTCTGTGCCTCCAGGAAGCAGGACAAATAACATTGGTGAACAATGCCCTGACTCTTAAAACTTCCACCCTGCAGAGGCACACAACGCTTTGTTTAATTGGCCAAAGCAAATCACACAGCCACATTTAGCTTCTAGGGGACAGAGATGTGCCCAGAGGAAAACCAAACATATTTGGCAAATAGCACTAATGACAATTGTCCTCAAGGACACAGACTGTATCATTGGGCACTGGTTTTTTAAAAGTTTTCTATGAAAAATAATTGCAGGTATTTTTGGCACGTGTTTGGTCCCAAGTGTGATTTTCCTATAACAGAGCAGTTCTAAAAGGAATTTAGCAGGAATACAGTCACCCAAACTGGTCACCCACAGAATGAGCAAGGGTGAGGTCCTCTCTGCGGGTTCAGCTGCCTGCCAGCCAAGAGCACACTGCTGTTACGAGAAGGCCTTCCTGAAGGCATTAGAGGGAATCTGGATCAATGTGGGTAATGCTGGCAGGAAAGCACTCTCAGCTACATCGGATCAGAGTCTGAATTTTAAAGTAGCCTAACATCTTCAGTGCCAACATTAAAGACATTTTGTGCTACTCTTCAGTGTACGCTGCTACGGAAATGATCAAACAGAAAGCCGCAATGAGACCAACCCAATCCTCTTACCCATGCAGTCTGCTCATAAAGTCAAGGAAGCTTGGCTCAGGCAGCTAAAAGGTTAAGTGCTGAATGAGGACTGTGGAGCCCAAGTTGGGCAACAGAGGGTAGCAGGGGTAGCATGATGGGAAAGAACCCAGCAACAGGGTGACAGGTGCTGAGAACAAACCTCGGCTCTGCCTCCTAAAGATTGTGTGACTCCGAGCAAATCATTTACCCTCTTCCAGGCTCCCTTCCTTCATCTTTAAAATCAGAGGAGTGCACCAGATCATCTCTGAGCCCTTTCCTAATCCAGAGCTGGATCACTTGTGTTTGAACAGCAGCTCTGTCCCTAACTAGCAGTGTGACCTCAGCAAGTGCTTAACCTCTCTGTGCCTCAGTGTTCTGTTAAATGGACAGTAATGGACTTTGCTCATAGAGTGGCTGTAATGAATAAATGAGTTAACGTATGTAAGGCCCTTAGAATTGGACCTGGTATGTAGTAAAGTTTAAATAATAATAACAATATTATTATTATTAATCAAAATGGAAGACACAGGAAAAAAACCTTGAGAACTATCAGCTCTGTGTCCTGGACTAATTCACAAAAGATACAAGTATATTTTAGATTGGTTTCCCAATAAGTATGGGTTTAAAGATAAAAGTTAAAGGTATGGGTGTTATAAATCCAAAGAAAAAAAAATGTTAAATTACTACTTTAGCCTCTTGACACTGGAAAAAAAATCCAATTCTCTTCTCCCACACTTGAAAGAAGGGCTACACTACGTCAACCTAATCAACACTCTGCCTGATTCACCCTTACCCTCTGGGGCACAGAAGATGCCTCCCAGGCCGAGGCCTTCTGAGGCAACATTTCCCCAGTGTTACTACTGATGATCTCTGTATGTCCTGGTACATCTGATTACACTCAGTACCACAGCCTTTTGAGAGTCACAGTACATGCCAAGCACCTAAGGAGCAAGAATGGGAAAATCATAATCTGAAAATATGGGTGTAAGCACCTGAAAAGGGTCATTATATTTATAAATAAATTTATATTTTTATAAAGATGAAAAGATAGCTTTTATAAAGATAAAAATAATTATGTTTGCTCTTAAATTTATGAATAATTTATAATTATTTGTAATTATCTGTAATAAACTATAGACAATCTACTTATCTTATTTCTTATTTTTCTATGTATTCCCAGAGCTCATAAATGGTCACTGAATCCACTTCCTCACTTATTCCCTCTCACCTTAGAGCACAGGAAAAGAACTATATAGAGTAAATGAGGATAGCATTCTAAAAAGATTACACACCAGGAAGTGTCTTTATAACTGAGGTACACAGAGCGTGTCTGGAAGAGAATATTAAGAAGGGCCTCAAGTGAAAAAAGAATGGTAAGATACATCTGGGTAACTGTGAAACTGAAGCTTGAGCAAATATTTCTCAAGAAGCAGAATCTACAAACTTAGAGAAATGGCTCATAACTCAGAGATTTATATGAAGATGAGACATTTATATCCACATGGATTCATATGGGAGCTGTAAGTCTAAGAGGGACAAAAAGAATGAAAAGGAATATAATAAATACTGACATCCCATGGTGATTAACAAATATTTATACTAGTAATGTAAAAATTTAATTATAGGAATGCATTCAACAGTAGTGAAAAGGTTAATGACATGATTTACACATTAGTTTTAGAGAACCTCCATGCTGATAAATAATATGGTAAGTTCCATTTATTCAGAGCACAGACAATAAGAAAGGTCATATGGACATGTTTATCCCCAAAGCAAATGCTAGCTCTGAACCACTGCAAGATTCTTCTAAACAATATTTCAGAATTTTCTTTTGGTTAAAAATCATTTCATTAAGAAGAACCAAGTTGGAGGAAAAACACCATCGAATTTCAAGACATTATAAAACTACAATAATAAATATAGTATCAGCTTATATATAGACAGATCAATAGAATAGAATAGAGAGTCCAGAAATAGACTCTACACATACATAAACAGCTAATTTTCAATAAAGGCAATTCAGTGGAGAAAGGAGAGTCTTTCAACAAATGGGGCCAGGAAAACAATATTTACATGCAAAAAAGAGGAGGACTACTATCCATACTTTATACCACATACAAAAGCTAACTCAAAATCAATCACAAAGCTGTATGTAAAAGCGGAAATTATAAAACTTCCAGAAGAAAACATAGGAGAAAATCTTTGTCACCAGGAGTTAAGCAAAGATTTTTAGATATAACACCAAAATCCATAAGAGAGGGTAATCCATAAAGGAGAATACTGATAAATCAGAGATGATAAAAAGTAAGTACTTATGCTCTTCGAAAGGACTGTTAGGAAGTAAAAAGAAAGCCACAGGCTGAGAGAACCAAATCATATCTGATAAAAGAATTGCGTGCATAATATATAAAGTACACTCAAAACTCAATAATAAGGAAAACAATAATATGAGTGAATAGTTGAATAAATACTTCACCAGAGAAGATATGAGGATGGCAAATAGGCACAGAAAAGATGCTGCACATCATAAGTCATTAGGGAAATTAAAATTAAAAGCACAATAAAATGCCACTACACATATGCTAGAATAACCAAAATTAAAAAGACTGACAGGCGGTGCCAAGTGTTATGGGGACGTGGAGGAACTGGAACTTTTTTTTTTTTTTTTAATCTTTTGTCATTTCAGGGCCACACCCGCGGCATATGGAGGTTCCCAGGCTAGGGGTCTAACCAGAGCTGTAGCCACCAGCCTATACCACAGCCACAGCAACGCGGGATCCGAGCCACATCTGTGACCTACACCACAGCTCATGGCAACGCCAGACCCTTAACCCACTGAGCAAGGCCAGGGATCGAACCCACAACCTCATGGTTCCTAGTCGGATTCATTTCTGCTGAGCCATGACAGGAACTCCTGGAACTCTTATATATAGATGGTGGGAATGCAAAATAGTATAAATTGCTTTAGAAAAACATTTTGTCAGTTATCACAACTTAAAACTGTACTTACCTTATGATTCAGCCAGTCTACTCTCAGGTATTTACCCAAAAGAATGAAAGCTTACATCTGTATGAAGACTTGTTCATAATGCTCATAGCAGCTTTATTTGTAGTAGCCAAAAACTGGAAACAATTCAAGTGGCTATCAAAAGAGATGGATAAAAAAATTGTACATCCATACATGGACTCAGCAATAAAAAAGGAGTGAAATATTTATACACATAGTGTGAATGGATTTTATAATTACCCTGAGCCAAAAGTAATGAGAATGAAGCTGAGAGAATGGGAATGAGAGGCTACTTTTTGCTGACAAGATAATAGAAAAATACACAGAAAGGGAAGCCATGAAAGAATTTCATCCCACCCTTTGCAGGATGCACATACAAATAATTCAGTAGATGTCTTGGCTGCTTGAACTCCTCCAATATATCAGCAATTTACTTTTACTGTATCTTAGAAAGTTTTCTTTTTTATGACTGCCTCAAGGAGTTCCCGTCGTGGTCAGCAGTTAACGAATCTGACTAGGAACCATGAGGTTGTGGGTTCAAACCCTGGCCTTGCTCATTGGGTTAAGGATCTGGCATTGCCATGAGCTATGGTGTAGGTTGCAGATGCGGCTCGGATCTCACGTTGCTGTGGATGTGGCTTAGGCCAGCAGCTGTAGCTCCAATAAGACCCCTAGCCTGGGAACCTACACATGCTGCAGGTACGGCCCTAAAACTACAAAAGACAAAACAAAATATCCTTAGAACTTTCAACTATTGACATTGCTTCTGCCCCCATATGAATAACTATTTCATATGAAAATTCTTTAGTTGTGTTAAGACTGGATCACATCCCATCCTATTGCTTTTTTTTTTTTTTTTTGGTCTTTTTAGGGCTGCCCCCATGGCATATGGAGGTTCCTAGGCTAGGGATCGAATCAGAGCTGTAGCCACCAGCCTATGCCACAGCCACGCCAGATCCAAGCCACGTCTGTGACCTACACCATAGCTCACAGTAATACCGGATCCTTAACCCACTAAGTGAGGCCAGGGATAGAACATGTGTCCTCATGGATACTAGTCAGATTCATTTCTGCGGAGCCACAATGGGAACTTCACATCCTATTGTTTTTCTCAAGGTTTAATAATTATGATGATGATGATGACAAAATTAATTACACAGCATTGTATTAGTTTCCTATTAATGCAGTAACAAATTACCACAAATTCAAAACAATGCATTTTATTATGATAGGGGTCTCACTGAGCTAAAATCAAGGAGGGGTCACGTTCCTTCTGGAGGCTCTGGGGGAGAATCATTTCCTCGCCTCAATTCCTTCATCCCATCACTCTGATCTCTGCTTCTGTAATCACATCTTCTCTGCCTCTTACTCCTTCTTATAATGACCCTTTCAATTCCACTAGGCCACCTGAATAGTACAGGATCATCTCCCCCTATCAAAGTCCTTATTAACCACATCGCAAAGATCCTTTTTGCCATAGAAAGTGACATTCACAGTTTTCATGGTTTAGGGTGTGGCCATCTTTGGAGATGGATGTAAGTATTCTGCCCACACATCAGTTAACTTTTTTTTTTTTTTAGCATTCTCTGCATTCACCATGTACACAAGCATGCTGCCAAGTACATTATAGGCATCATCCCATTTAATCATTCCAACAGTCCTATGAGGTGGGTCCTATTGTTGTCCCCATTGTACAGATGAGGACTCTGAGGTTTAAGGATATTAAGAAACTTTCCAAGAAAAAACACACCAAAGTTTGTTAGCTCTTAGAACTCTTCATAAGTCATAGTTTCCAGGGTTTTACTCTTGGTTTCATCTATGGATGTGCTACAATTTGTCTACTTGGAATTAATTTTGCTACTTGGAAAAACTGATGAAGCCAGGAGGGTTGACATCCCAGACAGAGAAAATGATATGAATAAAGAGGTGGAGACAGGACAGGGAAATTCCTCATTGAGGAGAGGCAAGGAGTCCATTATATCCAGAGTAAAAGGGGTATGTTGGGGGAGTGTGGGTGATAAAATCAGAACTGGGGATGGAAGCTGAGTTGGAAGAGGATAAGCATTTGGATTTAGGTAAAGGAAGGGTTACATAGACGAGAAGTCAGTGTGAAGCCAGGGATGACACAATCATAACAGAGCTTTAAAAGTACTAAATGAAGAAGAGGAAAGTAAAGAGGGAAAACATATAGAACTGTACAGAATATACAGAAGGAGGAAAGCTATCAAATTCTCCTGATAAGCCATAAAAAATACTTGAATAGAGACATATCCATTCCAATCAAAAAAATTTTTTTCATTGACTTTTTCTGGATGGGTCATCCCTGACTTAGGAGGGTGCAACTTAGCGATTTTTCAAACTTACAACAATGCAAAAGCGAAACACACTCAGTAAAAAACACACTTCAATTTTTGAATTTTGATCTTTTCCCGGGCTAGCAATGTGCAGTACAATCCTCTCTCATTTTGCTGGGCAGGGAAGTGAGCCACAGCTCCAGGTCAGCAATGTGATCACAAGGGGAAACTATAGCTACTCTTAAAACTATTCTGGACCCATATAATCGCTCTGTTCTCCACTTTCAATACAGTATTAAATAAATTACATGAGATATTCCACTCTTTATTATAAAATATGCTTTGTGCTAGATGATTTTGCCCAACTATAGGTTAATGTAAGTATTCTGAGCCCATTTAAAGGCTAAGCTGCAATATTCAGTAAGTTAAGATTATTAAATGAATTCTCAACATGTTATTTTCAACTTACGATGGGTTTATTGCAATGCAACCCCTCTGCAAATCAAGGAAGATTTACAGTCTAAGAAAAAAATGCCAAGGGTCATGTAGATGAATAAGGGGGCAATGTGACCAGATATACATTAAAGAAAATTGAGGGGGAAATCACACCACCTTATTATATTTTATAATAATACATGACCAAGCTACAATAATTAAGATGATTAGTGTAGAACTAATGTACTAATAAGCAGATCAATATAACAGAGCAGAAAGCTTAGAAACTGATATAAGTAAGAAAAAGTATTCGTATATTGTATTTACATCATCGAAGGATGATAAATAATCAGTAAATGACGCTGAGATAACTGCTTAACTTGGAAATAAAGGTGGGTTTCTACATCCACTTGTTTTCTTAATCAAAACAAATTCAAAATTGATTAAATGGTGAAATGTACAAAATGAAACATTAAAAGAAACAGAAAAATATTGAACATATTTAAACTCAAGGTAAAGGAATTCTTTTTAAATGTAAAAATAAGGGAAGAAAGAAAATGATAGATTCGATCGCACATGCAGAATAACACTTCTTTATGTCAAAACCACCAGTAAAATATCAAATATTGAATAAAAACATCAAATAAAAAGCTGATAAATATTAATAAAATATATGTAGCAGAAAAAATGTCCTTGACACGTAAAGATTTTTTATAAAGAGACACACTTCAGTAGAAATGCAAGTAAAAGGTCTGAACTAAGAATGTGTAAATAAATGCAAATGGCAATAAACATAACAAAAATATGGCTTTATTAGTAATAAAAATTAAACAATTGCATTTTACCTATAAATTGATAAAATTATTTTGATGATAATACCTTATACCTAATCTTTAAGGATAAACAGACAATCTCAATAGTGCTGTTGGAAATACACATTAGTTCAAACTTTCTGAAAGGAAATTTGGCAATTTTTATTAAAAGTCTTAAGAATACTCACAACTTTTGACCCAGAACTTCCACTTCCATGAACTCATTCAAAGGAAATAACCAAAAAAGTGCACAAAGATTTAAATACAAGGATGTTCAAATTCCAGGAGTATTTATTTTAGTAGGGAAAAATCCTAAATCTTCAATGATAACAAACCTGATATTATTATAGGACATGAATAGGATGGAATACTAGGTAGACTTTATGCCAATGAAGAATAATTAGCACTATCAGAACATATGTCAAAAAATATCCAATAAAGAGAAAAAATAAGTTGCTATACAGTGGATGATAACAAATGTTTTGTCATCTGCGTGTGTGTGTGTAAACAACTATTGATTACTTCATTTATCAAAGTTCTCCAGGGCACATAACTGTTCACCAGAACAATAAAGTTTGATTTTATGTGAAAATTGTGAGGGTGCAGAAAAAAATTACATGTAGTATTTCGGCCATTACAGACATATATGAGGATATTGACTAAAATACAGCTGTGCTTCTGACCTAGAAAATCTTCTATGAATCTGTCTCTGTCACAGATATTGCCATTATCCTCTACAATGGTTCAGTTTTATTTATTTAGCCCTTCCCACCAACTTTGTAGTGTAGTATTTATTACTAAAGAAGGAAATAGCATCCAACAAAAAGAAAGAGAAGCTTTCTCTCTCTCCCGCTCTCTTTTTTTTTTTTTTTTTTACTGGCAAAATATTCCAGATTTCTCATTGAAATTCCTCATATGATTCAAAAAGAAAGACTAAAAATGATCAATAGAATTAGATTATCAAATGAATTCATTTGAATAGATAATATTTGGGTTTTTTTTTTTGCTTTCTACTATGTTTTCACATTCCTAACAAACATTTGCAGATGAAACTAGGTTTACACTAGAAATCAATGTTCTATGTATCTATTACTACAAAAACACTTTCACTACAGGAACCCAGTTCATCCTCTAAAAATATTTAAAACACGTATTAGTTTGTCTTTAGCTCCATCCCATAAAATATGTTATGATTTCCTTTCATTTTTACTATAACTATTGCTATTCCAAAGTAATACCTGCTTAATGTAACCTGTCAAACGACTCAGAGAAATAGAAAGAGTTGATAATTTTCCTCCTTTCACCCAAATTCAATTTACCTGAGGAATACATACCAACCACCCATTATTCTTTAGCACCTTCTAAAACACTTGTTTTACTTTGGTTGAACAGGTTTAAAAAAGGCAGAAGTTCAGACCTAGAGCAAAATATATTATAGTTTTGCAAAGTATCAATCTACATAATTATAAGAAAACCAAAAGAAATAAACCCAGTGACTCAACCTTTATTAATTCCAATCCAACAGGAAATTTTTTCCATAAATTAAGGCTAAAATTTTAATAAATTCAATCTGACCCACAGGAAAAATTCAGCTTTTTTTCTCCCTAATACATACAGTTCATTTTACACAATGAATTTCTTTTGTAGAATTATCATTCACACAAATAATAACTATGAATCTGTTTCTGGTGTTCAACATGGAGGGAAAAAAAACTCTTAATTGGTTTTACACTCCCTTGTAAGCTTAACCTTTCCTCTCTAAGATTATCTAAATTCTTAGTATTCTACAATTAATCTTTCTATCTTTTATTTAACTCTCTCAAACTCTTCAAAATAGTTATTCAGAATCATTTCCATACTCTACTACTTTCAGCCTTCAAAAATCACTGCTTGCTTCGTACTTCATGTGATATGGTTCTGTTTCTTCTGACACTTCTCTACTCCAGGATAGGTCCATCCTCATCACAGGAGGAAACCTGGACTCAGCAGACCTTATTGACAGCAATGTTGGATGTTGCTGAGCTCACGTAACCACTGTCTTCCTTTCCCATTGTTAAAATAATAACTGCATTTACTGACTTCGAAAAGTTGTGACGCTTACATAAAATAGAGTCCAGAAGAGCCACAAACTGAAAAACTACCACTCTCTCCTCTCCACCTTCCACTGACTTAGTGGTTAAGAACACAGGCTTTCAAGGCAGCCTGACTAGCTCTCTCTCCAGCTGTGTGATCTTGGGCACACCTTATCTTCTCTGTGCCTTAATTTCTTCAACTGCAACCTGAAGATTAAAAAGCACCTACCATGGATGGCTGTAAGAACTAAATGTGATAACACGTGGATCCAGCATTCTCAATTCTGAGCACATATCTCGAGAAAATAAAACTACTATCTCAAAAAATAACTGTATTCCCATGTTCGCCACAGCATTATTCACAGGAGCCAAGATACAGAAAAACATGGAGTTATCACCGTGGCACAGTGGTTAATGAATTCAACTAGGAACCATGAGGTTGTGGGTTCGATCCCTGGCCTTGCTCAGTGGGTTAAGGATCCAGTGTTGCCATGAGCTGTGGTGCAGGTCGCAGATGCATTGCTGATCCTGCATTGCTGTGGCTGTGGCATAGGCTGGCGGCTGCAGCTCTGATTAGACCCCTAGCATGGGAAGCTCCACATGCCGCAGGTGCAGCCCTAAAACAACAACACGACAAAAAAAAAAAAAAAAAAGATATAGAAAAACATGCGTCCTTTAAGATAAATGGATACAGAAAATTCAGCATATATACACAATGGAGTATCATTCAGCCTTAAAAAATAAGGAAATCCTGCCATTTGTGACAACACAAATGAACCCAGAGGACATTATGCTAAGTGAAATAAGCCAGACACAAAAAGACAATTACTGCACGATCTCCCTTACGTAGAATGTGAAAAAGTCAAACTCATAGAAACAGAGAGTAGAAAAGTGGTTATCAGGAGCTAGAGGATGTGGAAAAGGGAAGAGGTTCAAATTAATGGGTACAAAGTAATAAAAAGAAGCAAAAATGTAATAATATTTGAAAAGCACTTAGTATTACTAATTTTTATATTACTTCAGCATTTCACTTTCTTTTTTTTTTTTGTTAGGGCTGCACCTGTGACGTGTGGAAGTTCCCAGGCTAGGGGTCGAATTGGAGTTACAGCTGCTAGCCTATACCACAGCCACAGCAACATGGGATCCGAGCCACATCTATGACCCTCACCACAACACCGGATCCTTAACCCACTGAGCAAGGCCAAGTATCAAACCCACATCCTCATGGTTCCCAGTCAGGTTCGTTAACCACTGAGCCACGACAGGAACTCCTCAGCCTTTCACTCTTAAAACAAATCCAAAATTGAAATAGTCTACATACCCAGCCCTCAGAACATTCACCATTTTTCTTCTGTAATTCCTCTTCCATGAACTCACTCTCTAGAGAAAACTTAATATTTCCACATGATTAAGGAAAAATTTTAATAAGTAAGCAGCCAGTCTTACAGCCCCCAGACACTAATCTCTTTCATTAGAAACATCTGACAATAAATCACATGGAACTTTAAGTCATAAGCACAGATATTTGTTTAATGCCATTCATAAATATAATTTTCACAAATAATAACTATATGGAGAGAGAGACCCATTGAACCAACCATCATCAGAGCAATTTAAGTACTCTACCTAGCATTCTTTATATGGTGTCTTTGATCTACCTCTTTCCATATGTGACCTTAAGCAAGTTAATCACTACTCTTTTGAGACCTGTTTCCTCATATATCTAAAAAGTATGGATAATAATATATATTTCATGGCAGAAATGAGAAGATTAAATGGTTAAAAATGCTATGTAGAATTTGATAAGTTAAAGATATCTCATTGCTATGTAGAATTTCATAAGTTAAGGAGATTAGCTATATAGTAACCATTAAAAATAATGGTTTAAAAGACAATAAAATAAATTGGATAGTAATAAAATTTTTATTAATGCAAAAAAGAGAAGAAACAAAATGACAAAGTAAAAAAAAAAAAAGATGAGATCAATAAACAACGAAACAAAAAAATGTGTCAGATATAAGCCCAACCATATCAATAACACCATAAAAGTGTCTAAACACTCTAGTTAAAAATAAGAGACTGTTAAGACTGGATAAAACAGTCAGATTCAATGGTACACTGTCTATAAGAAACATGCTTTATAAGGTAAAAAGATAAATTAAAAGTTGAATGGACAAAGATAGACATGCTAACAGTAAGCATAAGAAAGCAAGTAGAGGAGGCACCTTCAAAATAATGAGTATCAGCATAGTTTTACAATTATGCAAGGGTCAATTTATCATAAATGTGTATGCATCTAATAACAAAGCTTCAACTGTATGAAGCAAAATCTGAGAAAACTTTAAGGATAAACAGAAAAACCTACAATCATAATCGAAGATTTAAAAATCTCTCTCTCGGGAATGATTAAAATAAGTAGACCAAAAAAAAAAAAAAAAAAGATACAGAACAGCCTTCCTGAACCAGAGCTGTGTGAGAAATTTAGGCACTTAAAGATGATTTGAAACAGGGCAACCACAAATCAAAACAGAACATTACGTCCACAAATACTGAAAAGAAAAAGCACTCAAGCATAAAATAAATGGAAACCATCCAACCAAAAAAAGGTAAAAAGGGAAACATAGAATCAACTGGAAAACAAGGTCTAAAATGGCAATAAATACAAATCTATCAATAATCACCTTAAATGTCAATGGACTGAATGCTCCAATCAAAAGTCACAGAGTGGCAGAATGGATAAAAAAGCAAAAACCTAGGAGTTCCCTTCGTGGCTCAGTGGTTAACGAATCCGACCAAGAACCATTAGGTTGCAGGTTCGATCCCTGGCCTTACTCAGTGGGTTAAGGATCCAGCGTTGCCATGAGCTGTGGTGTAGGTCGCAGATGTGGCTCGGATCCCATGTTGCTATGGATGTGGTGAAGGCCGGCAGCTACAGCTCCTGTTAGACCCCTAGCCTGGGAACCTCCATATGCCGTGGGTGTGGCTCTACATAAAGGCAAAAAGACAAAAAAAAAAAAAAAAGCAAAAACCTACAATCCGCTGCCTACAAGAGACTCACCTTAGGGCAAAGGACACATATAGATTGAAAGCGAGGGGATGGGAAAAGATATTTCATGCCAATGGACAAGACAGGAAAGCAGCAGTTGCAATACTCACATCAGACAAAATAGACTTTAAAATGAAGGCCATAAAGAAAGACAGAGAAGGACACTATTTAATGGTTAAAGGATCCATTCAAGAAGAGGATATTACAATCGTCAATATATATGCCCCTAATATAGGAGCACCCAAGTACCTACAACAAGTACAATCAGACATAAAAGCAGAAATAGATGGGAATACAATAATAGTAGGAGACCTTAACACCCACTCACATCAATGGACAGATCCTCTAGACAGAAAGTCAGTAAGGCAGCAGAGATCCTAAATGACACAATAAAAAAGTTAGATCTAACTGACATTTTCAGGACATTACATCCAAAAAAATCAGAATATACATTCTTTTCAAGTGTACACAGAACATTCTCAAGGATAGATGACATACTGGGTCACAAAGCTAACCTCAACAAATTTAAGAGTATAGAAATTATTTCAAGTGTCTTATCTGACCACAATGGCATGAAACTAGAAATCAACCACAGGAAAAGAAATGAGAAAAAAACACTACATGGAGACTAAACAACATCCTACTAAAAAACAAATGGATCAATGAGGAAATCAAGAAGGAAATTAAAAAATATCTTAAGACAAATGATAACAAAGACACAACCACTCCAAATCTATGGGATGCCTCAAAAGCAGTGCTCAGAGGGAAATTCATAGCAATACAGGTCTTCCTCAAAAAAGAAGAAAAATCTCAAATTGACAACTTAAATCAGCACCTAAATCAATTCGAAAAAGAAGAACCAAAAAAAAAAAAAAACCCTAAAGTCAGAAGAAGGAAGGAAATCATAAAGATCAGAGAGGAAATCAATAAAACAGAGATTCAAAAAAATAGAAAAAAAAATCAGTAAAACCAAGAGCTAGTTCTTTGCAAAGGTAAACAAAATTGACAAACCTCTGGCCACACTAACCAAGAAGAGGAGAGAAAAAAACCAAATAAACAAAATGAGAAATGAAAAAGGAGAAGTCACAACGGATATTACAGAAATACAAAAAACCATGAGAGAATACTATGAACAATTGTATGCCAACAAATTTGACAACGTAGATGAAATGGACTTTTTAGAGAGTTACACCCTGCCAAAACTGAATCAAGAAGAAATAGATCAACTGAACAGACCAATCACTAGAAATGAAACTGAGTATGTCATAAAAACACTCCCTAAAAGTAAAAGTCCAGGACCAGATGTCTTCACAGGCGAATTCTACCAAACATAAAAAGAAGAACTCATACCCATTCTCCTTAAACTTTCCCAAAAGACTGAGGAAGAAGGAACACTCCCAAAGACATCCTATGATGTCAACTACACCTTAATTCCAAAACCAGACAAAGATACCATGAAAAAAGAAAACTATAGGCCAATAACTTTGATGAATATAAATGCAAAAATTTTCAACAAAATTTTAGCCAGCTGAATCCAACAACATATAAAAAAGCTCATACACCATGACCAGGTGGGATTCATCCCAGGTGCACAAGGATGGTTCAACGTACGCAAATGAATAAACATCATATACCACATCAACAAAAGCAAAGTCAAAAACCACATGATCATCTAAACAGACGCAGAAAAAGCATCTCACAAAGTCCAACATCCATTCATGATCAAAACTCTTACCAAAGTGGATATAGAGGGAACATAACATAATAAAAGTCATTTATGACAAACTCACAGCCAATATAATACTCAATGGAGAAAAGCTGAAAGCCTTCCCACTAAAATCTGGAACAAGACAAGGATGCCCACTCTCACCACTGTTATTCAACATAGTATTGGAAGTCCTACATATAGCAATCAGACAAACAAAAGAAATAACAGACATCCAAATAGAAAGAGAAGAGGTAAAACTGTCACTGTATGCAGATGACATGATACTGTATATAGAAAACCCCCAAATTACTTGATCTGATCAACAAATTCAGCAAAGTAGCAGGATATAAGATTAACCTTCAGAAATCAATCGCATTTCTGTATACTAACAATGAAATATTAGAAAAAGAATACCAAAATACAATACCTTTTAAAATTGCACCCCAAAAAACAAATACCTGGGAATAAACCTGACCAAGGAAGTGAAAGTCTTATATGCAGAGAACTATAAAACATCAGTCAAGGAGATCAAAGATGACACAAAGAAATAGAAAGATATCCCATGTTCATGGGCCGGAAAAATTAACATTGTAAAAATGGCCATACTATCCAAAGCAATCAACCGATTCAATGCAATCCCTATCAAATTACCCAGGACATTCTTCAAAGAACTAGAACAAACAATCCAAAAATTTATATGGAACCACAAGAGACCCAGAATCGCCAAAGCAATTCTGAGGAACAAAAACCAAGCAGGAGGCATAACTCTCCCAGACCTCAGGCAATATTACAGAGCCACCATAATCAAGACAGTGTGGTACTAGCACCAAAACAGACATACAGACCAATGGAACAGAATAGAGAATCCAGAAATAAACCCAGACACCTACGGTCAATTCATCTTTGACAAAGGAGGCAAGAACATAAAACGGGAAAAAGACAATCTTTTCAGTAAGTATTGCCGGGAAACCTGGACAGCTGCATGCAAATCAATGAAACTAGAACATACTCTCATACTATGCACAAAAATAAACTCAAAATGGCTTAAAGACTTAAATATAAGACAAGACACCATTAAACTCCTGGAAGAAAACATTGGCAAAACATTCTCTGACATCAACCTTACAAATGTTTTCTCAGGTCACTCTCCCAAAGCAATAGAAATAAAGTCATAGGTAAACCAATGGGATCTAATCAAGCTGACAAGATTTTGCACAGCAAAGGAAACCAAAAAGAAAACAAGAAGACAATTTACAGAATGGGAGAAAATAGTGTCAAATGATGCAATGGACAAGGGCTTAATCTCTAAAATATATAAACAACTTATACAACTCAACAGCAAAAAAGCCAACAACCCCATTGGAAAATGGGCAAAAGACTTGAATAGACATTACTCCAAAGAAGATATGCGGATGGCCAATAAGCACATGAAATAATGCTCAACATCAATGATGATTAGGGAAATGCAAATCAAAACTACCATGAGATACTACCTCACACCAGTCAGAATGGTCATCATTAATAAGTCCACAAACAACAAATGCTGGAGGGGGTGTGGAGAAAAGGAAACCCTCCTGCACTCTTGGTGGGAATGTAAGCTGGTACAACCACTATGGAAACAGTATGGAGGTACCTTAGAAAACTATACATAGAACTACCACATGACACAGCAATCCCACTCTTGGGCATATATCCGGATAAAAACCTCCTTGAAAAAGACACTTGCACACACATGTTCATTGCAGCACTATTCACAATAGCCAAGACATGGAAATAACCCAAATGTCCATCGACAGATGATTGGATTAGGAAGATATGGTATATATATATATATATATATATATATATATATATATATATGCAATGGACTACTACTCAGCCATAAAAAAGAATAAAATAATGCCATTTGCAGCAACATGGATGGAATAAGAGACCCTCATGCTGAGTGAAGTCAAGTCAGAAAGAGAAAGACAAATACCATAAAATATCACTTATATCTGGAATCTAATATATGGCACAAATGATCCTTTCTACAGAAAAGAAAATCACAGACTTGGAAAACAGACTTGTGGTTGCCAACAGGATGGAGGAAAGAGTGGGATGGTAAGGGAGTCTGGGGTTAATAGTTGTAGACTATTGCCTTTGGGATGGAAAAGCAAGGAGATCCTGCTGTATAGCACCAGGAATTATGTCTAATTACTTGTGATGAATCTATAAATGTATGTATAACCAAGTCACCATGCCATGCCGTTGAAAAATTGATAGAAAACTGTAAACCAGCTATAATGTAAAATTTTTTTAAATGATTTGATGGCTTAAAGACCTAACTGTAAGACAAGACACCATTAAAATGCTATGTAGAATCTGATAAACTCCTAGAAGAGAACATAGGCAAAACATTCTCTGACATCAATCTTACAAATGTTTTCTCAGGTCAGTCTCCCAAAGCAACAGAAATAATAGCGAAAATAAACCAATGGGACCTAATCAAACTGACGAGCCTTTGCACAGCAAAGGAAACCATTAAAAAAAAACAAAAACAAAAAAGACAACTTACAGATGGGAGAAAATAGTTTCAAATGATGCAACAGACAAGGGTTTAATCTCTAAAATATACAAACAACTGATACAACTCAACAGCAAAAAAGCCAACAACCCAATTGAAAAATGGGCAAAAGACCTAAATAGACATTTCTCCAAAGAAGATATACAGGTGGCCAACAAGCACATGAAAAAGTGCTCAGCATCACTGATGATTAGAGAAACTCAATCAAAACTACTGTTAGGTACCACCTCACACCAATCAGAACGGCCATCATTAATAAGTCCACAAATAACAAATGCAGGAAAGGGTGCGGAGAAAAGGGAACCTTCCTGCACTGTTGCTTGGATTGTACACTGGTAAAACAACTATGTAAAACAGTATGGAGGTTCCTCAGAAAACTAAAAATAGAACCACCATATGACCTAACAATCCCACTCTTGGGCATATATCCAGACAAAACTTTTCTTGAAAACGACACATGCACCCACATGTTCATTGCCACACTATTCACAATAGCCAAGACATGGAAACAACCTAAATGTACATCAACAGATGATTGGATTAAGAAGAGGTGGTATACATACACAGTGGAATACTACTCAGTCATAAAATAGAATAAAATAATACCATTTGCAGCAACATGGTTGAAACTAGAGACTCTCATACTAAGTGATGTAAGTCAGAAAGAGAAAGACACCATATGATATCACTTACATCTGGAATCTAATATATGGCACAAATGAACCTTTCCACAGAAAAAAAAATCATGGACATGGAGAACAGACTTGTGGTTGCCGAGGGGGAGGGAGTGGTATGGATTGGGAATTTGGGCTTAACAGATGCAAACTATCTGGAATGGATAAGCAATGAGATCCTGCTGTATAGCACTGGGAACTATGTCTAGTCACTTATGATGGAGCATGACAATGTGAGAAAAAAGAATGTATGCATGTATGTGTGACTGGGTCACCTTGCTGTGCAGCAGAAAACTGACAGAACACTGTAAATCAGCTATAATGGAAAAAATCATTATAAAAAATAAAAATAAATGGTTTGAATAACAATATTTTTTTCAAGTTTCCCCAAGATGGTACATAACCAGCACTATTCTAAATCCAAACAATTAATACCTTAAGGCACTAGGGCTTAGTTATCTGCAGAATCAGAATTAGTTACAAAGGGTTGATAGAGATGATATAAAACACATTAGATAACTTGACCTAAATGGCAATCACAGACTTTACACCTAAAAATGGATTGGGGTGGTGGTCACATGGTTTTACTCATCAAACTATATATTTAAAATGAGGGTATTCTGTTATATGTAAATTATATCTTGACACATTTCAGTGAAAAAAAAAAACACAATAAGATTCCACTATACATTCACTAAAATGTCTGAAATTAAAGAATATGATCAGAACAAATGCTGATTGACAGAGTTCCCATTGTGACTCAATGGGCAAACCCGACTAGTATCCACAAAAATGCAGATTTAATCCCTGGCCTTTCTCAGTGGGTTAAGGATCCAGCATTGCTGTGAGCTGCAGTGTAGGCTGCAGAAGCAGCTCGAATCTGGCATTGCTGTGGCTGTGGTGTAGGCCGACAGCTGCAGCTCTGATTGGACCCCTAGCCTGGGAACTTCCATATGCTGCACCTGTGGCCCTAAAAAGCAAAAAAAGAAAAAAAATTCTGATTGAGGATGTGGAACAACTAAAACTTCCATACATCCATAGAGGAGTGCAAAATGATACAACTACCTTAGAAAGGAGGACTTCAGGAGTTTCCAATAAAAGTAAATACAAGCATATAAGCTACCCTATATGGAAGTATATACTCTTAGGTACATACTACCTTAGAAAGGAGGAGTTTAGGAGTTTCCAATAAAACTACATACAAGCATATAGGCTACCCTATATGGAAGTATATACTCTTAGGTACATACTCAGGAGAAATAGTTCCACAGATCCACAAAATGATAAGTGTCAAGAATGTTCAGAGCAGGTATTCATAAAAGCCAAATAACAAGGGTAGAACCCAAATGTCCATCAACAAGTGAATGAAGAAATTGTGATCTATTCATATCATAGATTATTGCAGAGTAATACAAAAAATAGCAAACTCTCTTATGGATAATAACATGGGTGAATCTCAAAAGCATCTTATTAAGCGAAAAAAGCCAGATACAACATCGTTCCTTTCATAGATGTTCAAAGACAGGCAAAACTATTTTGTGTTGATAAAAACCAGAATAACGGCTGCCTCTGAGAAAGGGGGGTTGACTGGGAGAAGTGTCATGAAAGAATCTTCTGCATGACAGAAATATTCTTTCTTGATCTGCGTGATGGTTACATGGATGTGTATACATTAAACTGTACAAATAATTTATTTTTCTGCATGTAAATTATATTTCAGTATTTATGAGAGGTTAAATGGTTTCATTAAGTTAAATCACAGAATCAGCCTGACTCTTGGATGATGTTTAATAAACTACAGCTATTATTGTTGTTCAGTGTCTGCTAAGCAAATGTTTCTACACACCCTTTGGAAAGACAAGCTAAAACAGATTGAAAAAGGAAGGCATGCGTGATTTGAGAAGACGGATTTTTAGTACAATGTCACTAAAGATATCGAAAGAAACACAAAACTTTTAGAACCTATGTCCTATAAATGGTTAGATAAACTTTATAAAGTGTTCATAAGCTACATAGCCATTGGAGTTTTGCCACTAGTGTCATTTATTTTCAAGGTCTTCAATTTAGAAAGCAACAATTACAGGAGAGTATTGTTTTTACAAACATGTTAAAGGCATTAGGGAAAAAAGAGATTTATTTTAAGAAAATAAATGGGTTAAGATTTAGGTCGAAATCCCAAAATGATTTGTTTGTCCTTAATTTGCTCCATGAAGAAAGCTGCTTTGAGAATCTCAGCCTCCTCCTGGGACATCCTTACTCCCTGCCTCTGCAATAATACAGGCTGGTTCAGCAGAGGAGTGAGTCCTGTCTGGGCAAAAGAACAAAAAAAGCCTGTGGGTGTTCTCACAGCACAGGTCTTAGAAAGAGAATTTTAGGGATGGAAAGTGAATGAAATTATAATAGTGGCCTTGCTATTCATATGAGAAGAAAAAGAGGAGTTTGTGATCATTATGTAGAAAACACTTCTTAAAATGGAAAAATACAGAAGTAAAAGGAGCAAGGTGCAGTGATGAAGCACATGACACCTTCTGAATACAGAAGAATTAACTGAAGTACCTGGAAATTTTAGGATTTACACTTTTCTGCTTCTAGAGGTCTTCCTGTAATCTCTCCAGGACTCCACTGAAGAAAACTAGCCATTCATTCAGTCCCTTCCTCCCTCATTCATTCAATGTACATGGTCTGAACGCTTATATGCCAAGCATTGTCCTAGGCCGTGGAGACATAATAGCGAGAGTTCAGGGAACATAAAGTTTTCAAACATTAAAAATGAATCAGGTATTCACATGTGAGTTGTTACCACCAGGTTTCTGTATACAGAGTTGCTAATACAATTTTTGCTTGCCTCACCTTGTCAGTCAGTAAAGGTCAAAACTTCTGTTTTTAGAGAAAGAACAACACTGAGTCTGTGAATGTGGAATGGGAAAGAAATTCTAACAGAGTGGGAAAGGGGGTGGGAGGACCTCTCGAGTTTTCAACTAGAGCAATTAGTTTCTTCCACTTTAAGCTCTGGGGGGAAGTCCCTATGCAGGGCCACTCTTTCTCTCATACCCAGTTTCCACTGTAATATGGAGGAACCTGAGCAATCCTTTTAGTATGTGATGCATTTATTCTCAGTCTCTGAAGATTGCACATTATATTGTTTTGTGAGCCACCATAATAAGGCCAGGAATATTCGTATTTCCATTATCACAACTGGAGAAACACATTAGGGCCAAAGTAGAACACTAGAAACTTTACTAACCATGACTATATTTTATATAACAGTTTTAGCTGACTTTAAAACACTGTGGCAAGGTCTTAAGATATTCCATAATCATGATTCAATCATATCCATGGTCAGCTCAGACTGACAACACAGGGTACCTACCTGGAGTAACAGCTCACCTGAGAAATGACAGTAGTTAACACTGAGTAAATGCTTATAATATGCCAGGCTCTGTTCTAAATGCTTTTACATGTAACAACTCACTGAAGTCTCACAACAACACACTATAAGGCAGTTCTACTGATTCACAGATAAGGAAACTGAGACCCTCAGAGTTCAATCAACTCGCCCGACTTCGCACAATTAGAAAGTGTTAGACCAGGATTCAAACTCAGGCAAAGCTTCCAGATACTATGTTCTCAGACTGCAGCCTGTCAGGAGAGACTGCTGACTCTTCCTTAGCTCCTGATTGAGACTGAGCAGCCTCTGAATGACTCGTCCAAAGATCAGCAGTGTGCTACTTTCTTATCCAACCCAGTGCACTATGATGCTTTAAAACCTGACCAAGGTTATTCTTATCACGAGTCAGTTATATGTGAGCCAACCCAGAGAACCATAACAGGGTATAGAAAAACTATATTATTTTCTCTTGCTCAAAAAGTAATGAGTCCTCCTAGCATAGTCAAATTTATAGAGACAGAAAATAGAATAGTGGTTGACAGCGACTGGGGGGAGAGGGGAAAAGAGAGTTAGTATTTATTGGGTAGAGTGAGCTCCAAAGAGAAATAGTAGTGATGACTGCACAATAATGTGAATGTACTTAATACCACTGAACTGTACAATTAAAAATGGTTAAGATGGTAAATATTGTGTGTATTTTTTCCACAATTATAAATAATATTTTCAAAAAGACAGTCATGGAGGTAATTAAATAAATAATAAATCCTCTTTATGTTTTATTTAGTAAACTATCAAAGGTTAATATCAAAGATCTTTCTTTTGCATCTTATTAGAACTTGTCAAACTTTAATTTGTTCCCTAATTAAGACAATTTCAATTACTTTGTATGACTGCCAGATAATGAGTTTATAAGAATGCAACTGTACAGTCCAGTTATATTCAATCAGTAGAGGAGTTTCCATCTTGGCTCAGTGGAGATGAACCTGACTAATAACCATAAGAATGCAAGCTTGATCCCTGGCTTTGATCAGTGGGTTAAGGATCCAGCATTGCCGTGAGCTGTGGTATAGGTCGCAGACACAGCTCAGATCTGGTGTTGTTGTGGCTGTGGTATAGGCCAGTGGCTACAGCTCTGAGGGGACCCCTAGTCTGGAAACCTCCATATGCCACCCAGTACGGCCCTATAGAGACAAAAAAAAAAAATCAGTAGAACTAGTCAATACTTCTCCAAATCTAAGGCTCTAATAAAGTAAAATCTATAATCAAAGTAAAATGTAATCACCTAATACATGACCCTGACATTGTGGATTCCCTGTACGAATTAAAAACTAAAAATTCAAAGCATTCATAGTCTGCATTTTTATAGTATTCATAAAAGCATTTGCTTGTGATTCCTAATGGGTTTCTCCGTATATATATAATCAATCTTATGGATGACCATTACTTTAAATATAAGCTCAGTGTGATGTATGATTTTAATATTAGTACATTACATTTGCAATGAAGTGCTATTATCTTTGAAAGTGTTTTACATTGATTCTCTCTTCCTGTGCCTACATTTCACTTAAGAGCAACACCATGCAAGCCAGAAAGAAATAATTCCTGTCTTTTTCAACTCTAAGTTCTATCTGTACTTCATAACTTGCTCTCCATGGCCACAGTTTCTGCCCCTCCGCATCTCGTGGGACTGCTGTGGAAGCCTCTCAACTCACCTCCCACTCCTTGTCTGCTCCCCCTCCAACCTTCCACATGCCAGAGTGCTTTCTTAACACCGGTCTGAGAGAGCTCCTATCTCCCTGAAAAAAACCTCAAATGACTCTCTATTGTCAAAAGAATAAAATCTACGGCTCTTAGAATGCCATCCAACAGCTTTAGGTTTCTCACAGTCCAGTCTTATCTACCATTCCATTCTCCCGTCCCTTCTCCATGAGGGTCAGGAACAACTGAAACCACCCATCATTATCCCATCATGTCAACTTCACAACTCCTGGACTCTCTCCCTAAGAGGTCCTCCTGCCCATTTTCCCAGCCTATAACATCCTTCAAAACCCAGAAAAAGAAACTAGTTCAGGCAGCTGCCATAGACAATTTTAAAGAAGACAGAGAAGAAGAAAAAAAAAATCTCCTAAATTCCAGCACCATACAAAGCTGTAGATTAGGAACAGCAATTAGAACTATAAACATACCATTGACGAAGCCAATATATTTAAAAATCTTAACTTGGAACAACTGCAAAAACACTGATAACTCTCTGCAGTAAGATGTCAGTACATCACCAGCCAGGGGTGGGTCACTATGAGCCATTAACCAGATTAGGACATAACAGAAGGTCAGCAGTATTGCATAACGAGGATGATGGAAGGGAAGAACTGGGGACAGAACTGTGATGTCTTCCCTAACCTTCCTGGTTCCCTGGTGCTCTTATGAGGAAGGAAACAGAATGATCTAAAGCATAAATCCTGGCCCAGCTTTGCTTCTCTTCCTCCCCATTTTTCACCCATAGCGGACATCACTCACCAATCCCAACGTTCTTCTCATCCCAGCACCTATATCCATGAGTCAGCACATGCACATACACACGTACACACACACATACCACTCATCTGCTACCTTGTTCCTGAGGGTTTCAGTACTCACCTCAGAGCACCTACTCAGGCACCTTTTGCCAAGCAGTTCTCAAATATTTCCAAATAAGTAGACACAACGGGAAAATAAAAGCAAATGTGTATCTGAAGGGTTCATAGGTGAAACCTAGGTATATGATGCAGGAAGTTTATTTAAAGTCTCAATTTTGGGAGTTCCCATTGTAGCTCAGCGGTAACAAACCCAACTAGTATCCAGGAGGATGCGGGTTTGATCCCTAGCCTCACTCAGTGGGTTAAGGATCCAGTGTTGCCCCAAGGTGCAGTGTAGGTTGCAGACTCAGCTCTGATCTGGCATTGCTAGGGCTGTGGCACAGGCCAGCAGCTGCAGCTCCAATTCGACCCCTGGTCTAGAAACTTCCATGTGCTGCGGGTACAGCCCTAAAAAGCAAAAAATAAATAAATAAATAAATAAATAAAGCAAGTCTCAATTTTGAAAACTGTATGTGAATTTTCTCCTCAGTGCATCCATTTATTTTACAACAGAAATAGTGTTTTAAACAGCTTACTACTGGAGAAAATTGATTTTGTCTAGTCCATCTCTGAGTGCCCTTGATCCTTAGCCAAGTATATGCATACCTGTATGAGAAGCACAGTTTGCCCAATTCTGAAAGCCACATGTACTCTCAGAGAAGCAGCCTTTTTGCAGAGTCTAATTTCACTTATGAACCAGAAATCAAATAGAGGCTTAAAGACAAATGCAAATAAACAGCTCTGGACCCCTTCATCAATGCTCTAGAAACCTAGAATCAGAGGCAAAAAGGAATGGGTTCCTCTTTGAAGAAGCAAGAAGGGAGAAATATGGTTTTAAGTTGGGCTGTTCTCTCTGAATAGTTTTCCCCTTAGCTTTTAAATCTCAGTTCCAGGACCATTTCCAGTAAAAACATCTTTTTCTAACCTTCCCTTCCATTACGATGCTTAATATAGCATCGTGTACATCCTTCTATAGTATTTCACAATAAAATATAATTGATGCTTTATTTAGCATAATACCTGACATGTACATGCATAATAATGAATAATTAGTTCCCATCTCTTTACCGTTGTCCTCCATGAGCACATTATAAAATATTTTTGTCCTACCAATATTGTTTTACAGAACATAATGACTAATCAATGTTTCCATTTTATTAATCAATGACATTTTACCTAAGTATGCCGTAAAAATAATAAATAGAAAATGTTTTGTTAAAGTTACTTGCTAATTTAGATTGCAAGTGTTTTGCTCAGATACAATGTTTAGCCAAAGGTATAAATCCCCTGTGTAAAAACATGTGTCCTTACAAAGTCATTCATGGGGCTTAGTATATAACAATTCCCTGATTTTATCAGGAAATCATGGAGTCCTGAGTCAAAAGTAATATAAAAGCTATTTGAAGGAATCTAGTTCAACTTCTCACTTAAAGATTAAGTCTACTTTTGAACATCCCTGATAAAATAATCATGCAGTCTCTTCCTGAACCATTCCAGGAACAGAGAATACCCTATTTCATGCTACATTCCCTTTCGAGCAGCTCTAACTCCTGAACCACAGACTTTCCTGCCATATGAAGAGAGAACAACATACATAGGCAGGCAGGGCTGAGCAGAGATGGAGGAAGCTGGCACAGATTATCCAGCCCAGCAGTCAGGAAGTGGGCCCAGTGCCTGAATTCATTTACAAATCCCATACGAAGACTTTTAGCCAGGCCATCTTTGCTGGGAGCTACTGAAATAAATTTTTTACCAGGCCCAAACCTGCTTTTAAGTTCCATTTCATTGGATCCTCTTTCATCTTAAGTAACTGCTGAGACTTTAAGAGGCTAGAATTGAATTGGAAAGACTGTAATGTCTTGTTCTCCACAAAGTAATGAAAAATTAATTCGTCATTATTATTCCTATTACTAATAGAAAATGAAGATCTGACTTCTAATGGTCTGCACCTCAATGCAGCATCTACTTTTGGGGGCAGAGCTGCCAGGTGAGTTGCCAGGTGCTAAAAAGGAGGAACTGTTAGGGGGGCTATTGTGTCAAAACTACTGCATTTTATTATGTAAATTCTCAGGATAATAGAATGCCTTATTAAGGACATCTATCCAATTAACTTTTAAAATGCTAACAGAATTCATTTATCATCAGATGGTTTTAATCAAAACTGTCAAGAATTGTTTTTATTTTTTAAGTTAGCATTCTAGAGTTTTTAAAAGAAATTTAAAGTGGTATGACATAAGACAATTTTTTTCTGATTATTTTATAACCTATAAAAACAGGAGCAAGAACTTACACTGTCACTGATTTAATATTGATCAAAGGATTATGCATAAAAAATCCAAAGCCTACTTCTAATGTCTATGAAGTTACTGATTCTGTGAACTTTGAAAGCTTATGAAAACGTGCTGTGATCCCAATACGTTATTATGACCATTTATGTAATCAAAGACAAAATAAAATAAATCATCAGGAGTTTCTGCTGTGGTTCAGTGGGTTAAGGACCCCACAATGTCTCTGTGATGATGAGGGTTCAATCTGGCCTTGCTCAGTGGGTTAAGGCTCCAGTGTTGCTGCAAGCTGAAGCATAGGTTGCAGATGAGGCTCGGATCAGGTTTTGCTGTGGCTGTGGAGTAGGCAGGCAGCTGCAGCTCTGATTTGAGCCCTAGCCCAGGAACTTCCATATGCTGCAGGTGTGGCTGTAAAAAGAAAAAAAAAATTAAACGATGAAATCCTGACACTGATATACTTGACCTTCTGCTGGGGATTGTAGAGACTATTGGGGACATAACACCTAGTTCAAGGGACCTGCAACTAGACAAGGGGAAAGAAACATTCTTGCACTTGATACAATACAAACAAGTATGTGTATGCAAATCATCACTGATGCAAGGATAGGAAGGGCCCCAGATTCTTAGCTAACTACTTCAATAGGAAGAGTGTGGTTTAAATAAACATTCCTGAAAACGCACATGTGTTACTAACTAGGACTAGAACCCCAACATCTGTTCCCCAATTCTGAGCAACCTAGCAGGATTTCACCAGAAGACCTCTTAGCTATGTCTGGTTTCTGGTCTTGACTGGAAGCAAATAAGGAAAATTATGCAAGTTAGTTGTCACCACTACTCCGATTAACTAAATGATAGCGCAGTCCTCTGCTACCCATTAATAATAGGACAGTGGATCCTAAACTAATCTAAGGAAATATGTATTGTCACAGTTCCTGGCTGCTTAGCACTAGGTGCTAAATGTTAACTTCCTTCACTTTTCTCTATTTCCTTTCTTTACATTTTTACATTGAGCATGGTAAAAAAAAAACCAATTAACCCTTTGATATCCATATCCAGACCAATGCATTTGCAAATCACAGTGCTCTTTGTGCATAGAAAACCGTACAAATAATCTCATATCTAAGGAAAAACCCAGAGCTAAATTCTTCTCTAAATCAGATAAAGTTAACATGAGTGCATGGGAAAATCCCCAGACAGAGGAAGGAACATTTGGCCACAGGCCTGCCTCAGCCCACAGCCTGATTTCAGCCAGTCTGGGGCTGAGAAAGCTCCAGGCGGCCCTGTACAGAACCCTCTGAGAACAGCTTCTATCCCGTGAGCTCAAAGGCTTGCTGGGGTCACCTCATTTAGACAAGTCACTGGAGGGTTAAGGATCTAAGCAACTGAAAAGATGTGAATTATAATTTCAAAGGGAAGTGAAACCAAGTACCAGGACTCACTCTAGATTCTAGAATTTAGGAAAGCTTTCATACCTACTTCTCTGTTCCTCTTTTTTACAAATCCATTCCTTTACAGAGAGAAAGGGATGGAAATAGAAATATGGATTTTTTTTTGCTTCCTCCCTCTGTGTATTTCTCTGTTCCTTAACTCTCTCCCTTTTCCATGTCTTCTCAACTCCCTTCCCTTTTTGTCTAACTGTGTCCATTCTAGGAGTCAAGCTTCCTTCCTCCATCACCATCCCCACCCCAACACTGTTGTCCCCTCTCTTCTCCACCTTCATCTCTCCCCCCTCTCTTCTCTAGTCTCTCCAGCTGAGACTCCTATTATTTTCTTCTCTCCCTGCAAGATAAAGCTGAATTTCATGTCCTCACTTTATTGTCTTGTAAAAGTGTTATTTTTCCTTACACTAGATTTCAAAGGCAGAAAGGCAGTGCGGTACAACAGAGCGAGCATGAGATTTGGGAGCCAGAGATGTAGCTTTGGCCTTGCTCAGAATCCACATTTCTAAAATGAGGATCACTCCATAAAGGATATTAGTGTTTCATCCATTCTAAAGTACTTAGGGAATGTTAGTGATTATTATGCAAATAAAGAAAATTGATAGGGAATTATTAACAGTAAGAAGAATATCAAACATTTATACAGCCCTTCCTATGTGTCAAAATCTACAAATATTAGTTCATTCAGTCTTCAAACTACCATAAAAGGATGGCACTAAGAGTTGTGCAGAGAGAGTGAGATTTTAAGAAAGGAGAAAGTGAGCTCATAAATAATTTTTTCTCTTGCAAACATTTCTTTTACTATTATTGTTACAACTTCAAAACAAGGCTATAAGGTTGACCATTTTCATTTCACTAAGAGAATCAACTAAATTAAATCCCATTTTACTTATACATAATCATCTGCTGATTTTTTTCTTCCTTGAAGAACAGGGCCCTTCCTCAGCGGAAAAAAAAGTTCTAGGCTCTTATGATCAACTGATTAACAACCCTCCCTTTTATGAACCGAAAATTATGTTTCACAAGATTCATAGCAATGTGATTATACGATGGAACATATCAACATCAATTCAATATTCAAAAAACATCTTCACACAAACCATAACAGTGCAAACATAGTCATTATGTGTTAAGTGAGATAGTGAAAGATTGACCTTGATGTCCTCTGTCTTGCATAACAGCAAAGCTTTTGTTTTCAAAATATTGATAAAGAATCCTTTTAGAGATCAATGTTGCTGGACATTATTATAACCCAGCAGTTAGATAACTACTGAGCATAGAGAATACTACACTAAAAAAAGTAACACAGATGGTCTTGATTGCCCACTGCAAATCGTCCCTACTCCTAATACATGTTCACCCTCAGGAAAGGATATTTCTGGGACTCATTTTTCTAGAGAGTACATTACCTTTCTTTAAAGAAAATATTTTAAAATTCCTCCACATTACTCACAAAAATGAAATCAATTCTTACCTCTGAGACTTCTGATATCCAAACATCCAAATTATAAATGGGAACTTCCTGGCCTTTAAAAGATTATATAGTTTCTAAGAAGCAATACTGGGCATTTATTCTTTCTCATACTTACAGTAAAATGAAATAGGAATACTTCTCTAATGCCATAGATTCAATTTAAAAATAAACTCCCACGAGTTCAATTCTGGTAATGCAAACATGCTGGAATGAAATTTAGCCTTGTATTATCTTTAATAAAAGGTTTGCTAAACAAATTAATAGCATTAACAGCAATACCTCCAAAGTTTCCATATATGATAGTGCTTAGGGGCTATAATCTGGTTGGAGTAGAAACCGGTTGATTTAGGATTCTGAAGCTGCATTTGCACAGGAAGCTCCTTGTTTTTACTTTGATGATGTGTATAAATAAATAAAAATAGTACACATTTTTTAAATATTGTATTATGTTTTGAAATTGAGAAACACTAATTATTCACATTAGAGAATATCTGTTATGATTTTAGATGGCTGTCTACTCCATCTTTCCAAAAGTGATAATCTATTTATGGAAGGCTTTTTTTTTTTTTTGTCTTTTTAGGGTCGTACCCACAGCATATGGAGGTTCTGAGGCTGAGGGTCAAGATCAGAGCTGTTGCCACTGGCCTTCACCACAGCCACGTGGGATCCAAGCCGAGCCTGTGACCTACACCAGAGCTCACAGCAATGAATGCCAGATCGTTAACCCACTGAGCAAGGCCAGGGATCAAACCTGCATCTTTAAGGATGCTTGTCAGATTCATTTCCACTAGAGCCACGACAGGAACACACCTAGTTATAAAAGACTTTTAAACTTATAGAGCTAGCCTGTAAGTAGCTACAAGGCTGCAAGGCTATTAATTTAACCTTGGGGGGAGAGGTGAAGATAGAGCACAGGTGCTGTGATAGCCTCTTTGTGAGAGAAGCTGCCTCTTCAGACTTCCATGCATTCATGGGGCAGCCTCCTAGAATCACTGCCTTTCCACCGATCAGGAGATTCAGAATAGACCCCATCTGCCATCCTCCCTCACTCCAGCTGGCTCCCACGAGCACACCTCAGCCCTGCTCCAGTCACAGATCACTCTTTAGGACAAGAAGAATAGAGGGGGGTTACCACTCCAACTGCACTCTACGTAGCCAAAATGTCTTCCCGTGTGGCTTGCCAGAACCAGCTTCTCCCCAGCCCCATTCTTCCTTGCTCTCCCGCAATTCCCTGCTGCCTTTTTAATTGAGATTTGGGTAAGCACAGCAAGCATTTTCTATTTAAAAAACACCTAGGGCCCAGGAGAGATATTTTCTCTCTTTTTTTTTTTTTGTCTTTTTAGGGTCACATCCATGGCACATGGAGGTTCCCAGGCCAGGGGTCCAATCATAGATAGAGTCGCCAGCCACAGCATTGCTGGATCCAAGCCCTCATCTGAGATCTACACCACAGCTCACAACAACGGTGGATCCATAACCCACTGAGCGAGGTCAGGGATCAAACCTGCATCCTCAGGGATGCTAGTCGGGTTGGTTAATCACTGAGCTGAGCCACAACAGGAACTCCCAGTTTTTCATTCTTATTCTCCTAGGCCTCTCTCCTGCATCTGACAGAGCTGACCAGGCTTCCTCTTGGTAGTTCCTTACAGATGTACAGCCATTTACAACTTGCGTGTACCTCCTCACATGATCTCATTTTATCTTTGCAACAGCCCTGTAAGGTAGGCAGGACAAGGGTATCATGTATATTTTATATATGAAGAAACTGAGACATAAAGCAGATTTGCCCTCATTAACAGGATATTAATTAGGTGCCAAAACCAAGACTAAACAAATCTGCTTTCTCTATTAGGCTCATTCTACACGATGTCATCTTGGCTTCCATGATCCTATAATCATGAGGGTAGGTACGATCTGATGTCCAGGCAGTCTATAAGACCTGGTGCCACATACACAGAATCTGAGGGTCAGGGAGGTTCAATAACCAGCCTGATGCCTCTCAGCTAGTAAGAGATAAGGAGCACTTGCTCTATTCTTGGACTTTTGTTCTTCCCGTATTGTACAATATCTTTCAAAAAACTAATTTATTTCTATGGCTTCTCTTCTAATTTTCTAAATCTACAGTCCTGTGTTCATCTCCAAAATTCATCCCTTTATCCACAGTGCCAAGGGGAGATTTCACTCAAACAGCTTTTCATCATTTTGAGCTTCACATGACAAATACGACTGCATTATCCTCACCTCTCCCACCAGTTCCCCCTCCCATCTCTCTAGAGCAACATCCTTCTCGCAGCCAAAGGAAAGGAACCTTAGAGTTAATTCATTCCTCCCTTTATTGCCCTTGCCCTATCTGTCACAAAGTCCTATCGAATGTTCCTGGAACTGCTCATCTTTCCACCTCTTTCTTCCCAGATACCTTCCTCTTTATTCTCAAGGTTATTTACTCAAGGCCCTGAAACTGATGTTATTGGGTCAGCCTGCTTTTACCAAAAGTTCAGGTGTCAGGATCATCCCCACTGAGTTCGTCATCTATGCCACTGTTGGACTAATCTTGCTTAACACAACTTCACACAGTCACTTCTCAGTTCTCTGGGAATTGGTCTCAGGACCCCGTGTGGATACCAATACCCATGGGTGCTCATTTATATAAAGCAGCCCTTTATATCAATGGGTGTGGAACCCAAAAATACAGAGAGACACAGGTATGACTTTCCTCACTAGTTTTTATGGATTCTGGGACTTTCCAGGAAAGGTCCCAGAATCTATATAAAAGGAGTCTATAGAGTCCCATGAACAGCTATCAAAGCCCCTGAACCTGTCTCTTCCCCCCCAAATAGATGGGTTAAAATGACCTAGTCGTTGCTTATCTCCATATTACCACCCATGTCTCTCACCTCACCTAAAACTGCCTTTTTGTCACTTCTGCTTCTTTCTGTTCTACCCATCTTTACAAGTTATATTCCACCTCTTTCAAGAGACCAGATACTCTGGAACCCATAAAATTATGAAATCCCTACAGCGCTTTTAGCTTGTACCGTCTATCCAAGCATCAGGCTGTATTCTGGCCCCTTCTCTCTCTTGTAACATCCATCTTTCCATTCCTACTAAATCATCTGTGTCACCTTACAAATATGCTTAATTTCCCCAATAGTAAAAAATACATAAAACTTTTGCTTGATTCCAACCCCAGATAATTATGTCCTATTTTTCTAGTCTTCTCCTTCAAAAGAGTTGTCTCTTATGTGTCCTTTCCTAGTTTCCCTAAAACCCATTCCAACCAAAGTTTACCTCAACATTTCATAATAAAACAGTCTCATCAAATTCATGGCTTCCTCACTGTCAAACCCACTGGTTGATTCTTAGTCCTCATTTTAACCAACGTATAAGCAGCATTTAACAGAGGCAACCCATCCCTCTTAGCATATATTTCTCTGCCTTTCAGAATCACATGTTTTCAATTCTCTCTATATCATTAGGCCACTTTTACTCAGTTTCCTTCACTAAAACTCTTTTTTTTCCCCCTTTTAGGGCCACACCAACAGCATATGAAAGTTCCTAGGCTAGGGGTTGAATCAGAGCTGCAGCTGCCAGCCTATGCCACAGCCACAGCAATGCAGGATCCGAGCCCCATCTGCAACCTATACCACAGCTTACGGCAACACTGGATCCTTAAACCACTGAGAAAGGCCAGGGATTGAACCCACGTCCTCATGGAACCTAGTCACATTTGTTACCACCAAGCCATGACAGGAACTCCTAAAACTCTAAATATTTGAGTATGTCAGGATTCTTTGACCTCTTCACTGTCAAAACCCACTCCTTCTTGGTGATCTCATCTCTAAGCAACAAACTCTAAAATTTACATACTTAGACCAGACCACTCCACAACCCAGCATCTACTCTGCCTAAATGATATCTCTGCTTGGCTACCTCACAAGCATTTCAGAATTAATATCTGCAAAACCAAGCTCCTGGGTTCTCCCTAAAACCTTCCCCTCCCAAAGTCTTCCCAGTCTCAGCTAGTAGCAACTCCATTCTTGCTTTTGCTCAGGCCAAGAACACTGTCATCCTTGACTCCTTTCTCTCACAAACCATACACAACCCATTAGGGATACACCATTGGCTTTACACAAAATAATCTAGAATCCAACTTCTTTTACCTCCTCCAATGCTATCACTGCAGTGCAAGCCACTATCATCTCTTGCTTGACTGTTACAATAGCTTCCTAGTTGGTCATTCCTGTTCCACATCCCTCCCCTCCACCACCCCTCCTTTTTAGATTCTCAACATTAAATTTAAAATTTAATGAGTCATGAAATTTAAAATAAAACTGTACTCAAAACAAGTTCCTCCCCTACTGTAAACCTTCTAGTGGCTCCCATCAAACTCAGAATTAATATCCAAAACTCTTAAAACAGTTTACAGGACCTAATCTGTCCATCAGCCCTCAGCCTGTCTTCTACCATTCTCCCCTTGGTCACTCCACTTCACTGCCCTCTGTTTCAGGGATTACTCTTACCAAGCAAGGGCCTTTGCACAGACTGTAGCTTCTACATAAATTAAGCTTCTCCCAGACATCTGCATGACCTACTCTGTTATTTTCTTCAAGTCACTGCTTTAATGCCACCTTATCAAAGAGGTCTTTTTTGACTATCCCTCTCACTCCGCTACACTGTGTTAAGTTTCTCCATAGGACTTACCATAACCTGACATATGTTCTTTTGTTCTCTGTCTCCCCTCCCTCTTCTTTATTTCCCTAAAAACACATACACACACGCAATAGGATATATATATTATGGAAGATAGCCTTTCATTTGTCCTTTTCTATACTGTATCCTTAGGACTTAGAATAATGCCTGGCATATAGCAGGGATTCAATAATAATAGTACCATCATGAATGAGTTAAAGAGTATTCTCTTTCTGAATTTGATAACAATGGTTGCCACTGAAGAGAGACAATGGTTGGTTGGAAGACTGAATGTGAAGAAGACTTCCTTTTCTCTATACACGCTTTTGTACCTTTAAAAAGTTAATGTCATGTGCATATACGCCAAAACAGAATTTTTAAAATTAAAGTAAAAAATTATTTTAATGAAAAGAGTTTACTTTGGGGTTAGCATTAAAATAAAACAATGGACGGTCATAAATAAAATAAGCCATCTTAGGGCTGTGTGTCAAATTCTTGCAAAGAACTGTCACTTCCAATAGCATTCCTTGGCTCATTTCAAAACAAGTCAGTGGTAATAAACATAGAAGCAACTGGGCAAAGAACACAAACTTGGTTAAAATAGAGAGATAGTTAGTGACTCCAATATCAACTACTCTAAAGCTTCTTAATTAAAAGGAATATGGAAATTTTCAACAACAAAAACACGTATGTAAAAACAGAGTGGAAATACACGGTTGAAATTCTTTTCATGTTCAAGCCAAAATAAATTTCTAAATGAAAGAGAAAAAAAATTAAAAAATAAAATAAAATGAAGGTTTTTAAATAGCAGTGCTACTATCTACCATATCAACCACCTTTTGAAATGTTGTGCCATTTGCAAAATTAGAGTTGAGTGCTTTCTAGAGTTCCTGGGCATAGTAAGTGCTGTGCATATGTTGTTGATTCAGAATACAAAAAAAGTAAAATGTGTTTTATGAGCATTATTTTTTTTTTTGGTGAACCAATGGGAATATATTCTTTTATAAGGGTTTATAAGTATTTGGTATAATAATGCATTCTTAAATTCTACAAGGACTCAGCCACAAATATCATGGCTTGTAAGTTTTAAGTATCCACTATTTCCCTGTTTTTGAAAATCATGCCTCATTTCAACTTTTCTAGAACTAGTCTTATTCTCAAGATATACTAAGAATAACATTTTAAATGCTATACCATGAGATATACCATGAGATATAAAGTTGGCTTCAAAGAGCCCATCTTATCAGAGAAGTGAAATGGGATTTTTACCTGCTATTGAGCTATCCCAGGCTTCTAGTCTCCCATCCTATATGTTTTAGATTTTGCAACTTAAGAATCACTGTCCATTTTAATTATTTTAAAATGATCACCACAGTAACTTTAGTGAACTTTCATCATCTCATTTAGATACTAAATTAAAGAAGCAGGAAAAAGGTTTTCCTCGTGATGCGAACTCTTGAAGATTTATTCTCTTAACAACTTTCATATATAACACACAATAGTTAATTATATTTATCCTATCGTACATTACATCCTGAGTACTTACTTATCTGTAAGTATGTACCTTTTGACTGCCTTCATCCAATTCCCGTCCTCCTCCCCTACCCACCTCTGGTAACCACAAATCTGATCTCTTTTCCTATACATTTGTTTTTGAATTGACCAACAATACTATATGAGTTCCTGTTACACAACATAGTGATTTGATATTTCTATACATTTCAAAGTGATCACTGTATATTTTAAATAAATACAGGTTAAATGTGAATTGAGAAGCTCTTCCCTCTCTTTTCATTATTGTCACTAGAGCATCTTCCACAAGCAGTGAGTCTCTCTAGTTCATGCTCTTCTTATTGTTTTTTTTTTGCCCTTGAATGTTTATTTAAACAAATAAAACTGGCTGGCTGTCTTTCATCTTTTGACCATAGTCTTGATTTTTGTGGAAAGCATTCCTGGGTGGATATATTAGTCTCTTGAAATATGTCTTTTATTTTCACTGCCACCTATATTTACAGTGCCTTTTCAAATCTCCCTTAGTCACCACTGAAATAATTTCCTTTAACTTTGAAATAAAAGCACAAATAACTAATCCAAGGATCACTGAGTACTATTCAGTCAGTTATTTTTATGAAAAAGATAGAATGAGTTAGACAGATAGATAGATAGATAGATAGATAGATAGATAGACAGATAGACAGACAGACAGACTTTGTTTCCCCCAGCTATGCACTTTGAGCAAGCTATGCTGGTATTTATATATCCTATGTTGACCTCAGAAAACTAACTCATGCCCATGTAGTTAGATCATTATAATACCTTTCTAATCAAGCTTCCAGCAATAACTTGGGAATGAGGACAAAGAAAGGAACACAAAAGGAACTGACACAAAAGGAACTGTTCAACTCAACTAAATCGTAATATGAAACAGACAGTGCAAGTTCTAGGAAACCACAACCTGTGTTTATTAGCACAGATCCTTACACAAAGGAGGCATTCAATAAATGTTTCCTAAAGTGAGTTGAATCACAAGATTTCTCACTTTACAGATAATAAAAACATTCCAAATCCAGATTATGCAAGATAGACAGTATAATGAGGAAAATAATCCACAACTCTATTCCAAACTCTGAGTCAGAAGTGGATTAATAGCCTAGAAAAGAGATGGGAGCAGGAAGGTCTATGGTGTATTTGGACAATGAGTAGGATGGGTTTCCTGGAACAGTGAGCTCATGAAGAGGAAGTAATGCTGAAAACTTTAATAAAATTTATTTATCAATGTATTTTTAGGGTATGTGTTTCTAAATTTTAGTTTAACCTAATTTAAATTCCCTATATGAAAAGATACATACTATAATTACTGCCAGAAATGTTATTGATTATATTCACAGGCTATGTCTAGAGAAATAAATTGCATTAGAAACTGTTATTTTTCTTATAAGTTCTATAAAATGTTATAAAATCAAGAGTAGTGTTCCTTTCCATTTTGACAGAACTCTAGCTTTCTTAAAAGATGAAAGAAAACAGAAGATTGAAATTTATACTTTCTGAAGGGGCTTTCTGGGAAGGACTCAAAATTTTTTAAAAAATGTATACACCTATCAAACACATCCACAAGTAAAGACAGTTAATCCAGCCTCCATGGATTTTATATGAAGATTGGTAGTGTGGATGGTACAATGTATAACATCAAATAGAATAAACATAGTATTATATAAACATTCTGAAAGATATTTAAATCATGGTAAATTAGTTTTTTCCAATAGAGTACATTCGGTATTTGAAATACATAAATTTATGAGCACTATGGTCCAGTAAACTGGGAAAATACCTCTCTCCACAATTACCTAGAAATTTAATCAAATTATCTATAAGTCAATATCACTAAAGCAAATCATATGGACCAATTTCTCCAGATCATTCTCCACTCTCATTCATTTTGCCTTCCACGCATGAATGAGTTAAATTTCCAATGAGTTAATTTCCAGAGTGGACAGTGAGTTAACATCTTACCACTACATTTTGTTCAAACGTTCTATTTTAAATTCTTCCTTTAAACAAAGGGCCATTCTTCTATCCTTGTGTTATTGTATGTTCCTTTTGGAGAGTTTCCAAAGAATAAAATAACTGATCATGAAAAAAACCAAACTATTGCTCTTAACATCCTTTGTATAAAGTTATTATATGATGGCACTGATTCATGATTAACAATCTAACGTTGTAGCCTGCACATGATGTATTAAATGTTCCCTTGGCAACAGACATATCACATGCCCATTATCAACCTTAGACATGAAAAATTCAAGTTTTAGAAGAAAGTGTTACTTTCTGTTAGGGACATTTCCATTCTACAAAAGCAACAGAAGCAACGAGAATACCTGGAAATACAGTACTGAAGGAGTTTTATAGCACAAATTTAATGATGTGTAAATAGACATTCATTCCAGGACATGACTGAGAAATATTTTTGGAAATATTTCTTCGGGAACTTTAATTATCATCAATGTATAAAAATAAATAACAAAATTTCTTTCCAGATGTCATGATTGGTGGTGTTTTTCAGAAAAAAAAAGTTTTTAACACATTAATATCTGTCTTACATTTTATAATTCCATTTGAAAAAGAAACACAACCTGTTTACAGTGTATCACACTCAAAGTCTAAATTACTTCTTAGTATGATTTGAATCCCTAAGAGCACCATTCTTTTTAAAAGTAAAGCCCTGAGTTAATAGGCTGCCTCTGGATTTTGTCTCTGATTAAGCTGAAGATGCACCTGCTAACTCCGCTTATTGCAATAGAACTGCCAAAATAACAGACAAGAAAGCTGGCCTATATTTGATTTGGATTTTTCAAGATCTAGTTACTATTTAGATATCACTTCTGGTATCTGGGCCTCTTAGAATGGCCATACAGTCTACAAAATAAGAAACATACAAATTTAAAACATTAATCAACAGCTATATGAGAAATTCCATCAATAGCAATTATAAACTTAGAAATTCCTTTCCCCTCCCTTCATTCTCCTTCCATTCAAACTTAGCATTACATTTGTTGCCTAAGATAGGAAATCCCGAATATATTCAATAAGGTAAAATATTTCTATAATAATAGTGATAATAACATTAGACATTACAAATGCCTATTTTGTCAGTTGGTCTAAACATTTTATATATAGCAGCTCATTTTAATAGATAGTATGTTACTGAAGAGAGGGCACTTAGTTTCCACTCCCTAGTTAACCTAGTTGACACCAATGAGAGGTTAACAATGTTTATAAAGAAATGATTTACTGTGATGATGATGAAAGGCTCTGTACTACTCGATACTCAGGGAAGATGGTAATGGTAAACCAACGAAAAATACCTTCTTTTGTCTATTAGTTTGTGCCATCTTCTTTTGCAATTATAGAGAGTATTGTTTTCATTTAGATGAATTTGAGAGGGAGGTTAGGCAGCCATTCTTAGTCTTAAATCCTCCCCTCCCCCATATAATAACTAATACATGACAAATGGTTTTCTGCTTTTGAGTCTTTTTTCTTTTTTCTTTTGCTTATATGTTCCCTTCTTTTTCTCTTTCTTTCATAATTTTGATGTGTTTTATTCAATGCATTCCCTAAATCTCCTTCTTTAGCTCAAATATTTTGTATTAGAGAAGAGTTAAGTCATGACCCTTAACAGAGGCAGTGGCTTAAGAAAGCCAGTCAGCTGCCAAAAGCAGCATGCCAGTCCCATACCCCTTCCCCTTCTGCAGGAAAAACCAGCACCCTGCCTTTAAAAGCTACATTTCCAAAACCACACAACTCTCATTCTACCACAGCAAAGCTTGCTTAGGGAAACAGCACAACGCAGCACCATCTAGTCCATCCCCAGGAAACACAGACCTACCCAGGCCGGCAGCCCCTCCCCCAAAACTCTCCTCAGGCATCCTTTGGACGGGATGCTCCAAGATTCCTGGTTCCCGCTGGGCACCCGCGCGCTCCAGCTCAAAAGGAAAGTCTGGCAAAGGGAGGACCACCTCAGGGCAATTTCCAAACGCCCGGACAGGTTCAGACTGATGGTAAACTCTGCCTCGTACACTCTCCGCCACTTAAGTCCGATAACACCTCAGCCAGACGGGCCACTCTTTAGATCCAAGTTTCAAAGCTCCCTGAGAGATGGGAGCATCCGGGCGATTGGGAAAGGAAGGTTCGGGGCGGAGGCCACCACAACTCCCAACCTTCCTGCAACCCTGTTCCTCCTGAATTAGACACACCTTGGAGTTTCTATTTAGTTTGCGGGGAGCAGGGGAGCTAGAGGAAGAGAGGGGTAATGGGAGAGAGTAGGGTGTGGCGATTTGTGGAGGGAAAGGGTAAGGGAACGTTAAAACCACATCTCTGCTCTGGACCTAGCCGGGTCTAGGGGCAGCAGGCCTGCCCGTCGCTTTGTTGTCAGCGTTTCCAGTCGCTGGCGCGCGCCTTTCGCGCAAACACGCCCCCCCCAAAATCATTGCCACTGGCCATGCGGGCCCTACAGCCCCCAATCCCTTGCCAGAAGGAAGAAACTTGTGCACGGGCGCGCCAACAGCCAGGATGCTGCGGTTTGCTGCTGAAGACAATTTTGAAAGCCAGAAAAATAATCATAATGAAATAAAAAGATCAAGAGTATTTTTTCTTTCGAGCCTCTGGAAAAAAATAAAATTTCTGTCCCCTACCAGTCCGCTAACATTTACAGTTGCTGGTGGCGAAGGATTAAGGTTGGTGCTTAATGTAGAAAGCTTGAGGTAGGTGCACAGACGAGCTGCAGAGAGGTAGACAGCTGGGGGAACCGAGCCCCCGACGCCATTAGCCAGGCGGCCTTACCTGTGGATGCAGTTTCCATAGCAACGGGCGGCGGCCGGGCGGGGCCGGAGCCCAGTTCCAGCTGCGACGCTTCGCTGGCCCAGGCGCCCAACCCAGAGCCAGGCTCCCCGGCTTGCGGCGGCGGCTGGGCCCCTTTCGGCGTCACAGCTTCGTCCTCCCCCTCCCCCTGGTCCCCGAGCCACTGGGACCTGGGGCTGGCCAGAGGCAGAAACTCGTCTTGGGAATCGGGCGGCGCGGCCATGGCTGGCAGTTCCCCCGGCTGGGCGACGGCGGCTTGGAGGGGCCGAGGTGCAGTGGCCGGACCGGCAGACGGGCGCTCCCTACTGTTGTCCCCGTTGAGACTCGGGGCTTCCGAAGCTGCGGTGTCAGTGCCGCCGCCGCCGCCGCCGCCGCCGCTGCAACTCTGGCGGAGCTGCTGCCTGCCGCTCTCTGCGCTTCAGCTCCTCCTCCTCCCCCCTCCTCTTCCTCTCGGCCCCTTCGCGGCTGCTGCCTGCGCTCCTCCTCCTACTCCCGGCGGCGCCGCTGCTTTTGCTGTTGCTTCTCTACTCCCAAGCCTGTTATTACGCAGGTGAAAAAGGCCTGCTTGGTCCAAGTCTTCCTCGGCACACGTCAGCCCCCGGATTGTAATAGCAGGCCCAGATTTGAGGATGTGCTAAATCCTCTTGAACCTTCCTCTTATTTGGGGAGGAATCAGAGCGGCTGAGCAGGTAGAAGCAGTCCCCAGCTGAAGCGTGACTGATTGGGCAAGCTGCTCTCCCAACTCAGAAAGTTAAACCCTGACTGGTGTCCTGGGACCCGATGATAAGAAAGGAAGCTGGAGCCCTCAAGCCCACAGTTCTGAGGGTGACCAGTATCATCTGTGGAGAGTGCTGGTCTTCGCTGGGAAGGGGGGAGATGAGTGTTGACAGATGGGGACAAGAGAATCTGCAACCCCAAGGTTAAATGCTCCTTGAACTGTTCCCAAAACAGCTGAAAATAATGGAGTACAGGAAACAGCAATTAGGAGAGGCTAAAAATAAAAAGAAAAAAAAGCTTACCAGACTTCATTCCTACCAGCATTCAGGGCAAATAGGCTACCAATAGGTTTCCTTTCAGAAACCCTGAGCCAAATCCATATAAATTGTAAACTGTCTGTGTAGTCTATTTTATTTGAGCAGTTGGACATTCCAGGAAGATTGCTGCTTTTTTCACCCTACTTTACAGTTCTCTAAGATGTAAGATATTTGACTGATAACAGAAACTCAGAGGAGGGAAATGACTTGGCTTATATAATGCATTATTCCTTTATTTAGATGAATCTTTTTCAAACAAGACTTGTATTTTATTGGTTCCTAAACTGTCTATAAGACAATGTGGTTGGAAAAAAAACACAGAGTCCAACATACAGGGTGGAGGAATAGGCCCATCCGCTGCTCCTTCTCTAGAAAAGGTAGGGCATGGGGTAAGATAACTGTAAGGCTTTGCGGAACTGCTAAGCTATCCTATAGAGTTTTGTACCTATTGCTTACATATTCAAAGACTATCTTCAGCACCATGCAGATGCTCCTCAAAAACACTTAAAAGCTTAATTTTGCCCAATCCATTATTCTAAAGTTCAGTGACAATAAATTAGAGGAAATGTGGTCACTCAATAAATATGGCCTACTAGTAACAGATAACCCTGGGGATATGCTGACCACTAAAGTTATATATTATTGATATCTTCAAAAATTATGATGGACATGTTCATTGGCTTGATTGTGGTGACAGCTTCACAGGTGTATACATATGTCAAAATTCATCAAATCATTTACTATAAATATGTGCAATTTAGTGTTTGACTATTATACTTAAACAGAGCCCTTTTTTTTTTTAGGGCCACACCTGCAGCATATGGAAGTTCTCAGGCTAGGGGTTGAATCAGAGCTACAGCTGCCGGCCTGTACCAGAGCCACAGCAACGCGGGATCCAAGCTGCACCTGCAACCCACACCACAGCTCACAGCAGTGCCAGATCCTTAACCCACTGAGAAAGGCCAGAGATTGAACTCACATCCTCATGGATGCTAGTCGGGTTCATTAACCACTGAGCCATGATGGGAACTCCTTGACTGAAAAGTTTAATTTCCATTTCCATTTCCCATTTAATTTAAATTCTATTTTGATAAATGATTCTATTTTGCTCTGCTGAAAAGAGGTGTTCATACTGTTTAGTTTCGGTAACTTTCACAGCTATCTTTATTCATTAGGTTCTACCACTGTACTGTACAAATAATTATCTATTTGGGTGAAGAAATTTTCAAGTTTACATTATGGTTTGAAATTATCAATGTATACCAGTATCATTTATTTTACACTTGCACCCCTGTGAACTGAAAAAGCTTAACTAATTAGAAGATGTATAGGCATAACACACAGTCAACAATGGGACTCCAGGGCTTGCATAGATGCTCTAAGTTATGAGTTGCTCTAAAATGCTTTTGAGACAAAGAAAAATGGGGTTGGCACTTTTAAAGAATGCATAGCAAGAAGAGTTGAGACAAAAGATCTGTCAGGTTTTGTCTTAAGCTATTGTTTTTCAGAAAAGAAGTTTTTGTTCATTTTTTCAAAAGAAGGAATGTGGTGAGGAGCCTTTATTTTAACACTAGCTTCTTAACTTAGACCAAACCTTACATCACGGGGAAAGGGGTGTGGGGACAAGCAGAAAGAATACCACAAGGAACACTTTAACCAACATGAAGTCCTTCCCAGCCTCAATATGAAAGTTACTTACTCATTCTGTGCCTCAATTTCCTCAACTGTAATCTGGACATTTTAATAGTACCTTCTACAAAGGATGTGGGGAGCAGTAAATGAACTGACACAGGTAATGCATGTTATTAATTAAAAAATAGTAGCACATGCCAAATTATTTCCAGAAAGTGGTTTCTAATGGTAAGAGCTCTGCCCAGGTATTTATATTTGTAAAGACCAAAGAGTCAACAGTAACCACTTCAGGCATTCAAAGCAAATTAGATAAGGAATGATTCCCTATACTGAGTGACTAATGGTCTGTTTCTACTAGTAGTTCCTATATTCTGAAAGGCAAACCTTACATAAAGATAAATATACTTCAAAGGTTCTTTTAAATAGCTGGAAAAAAACTCATATGTAAGCATGCACACAGAGTTCAACTTGGAATAGCCTATATCAGGAATGGCAAATAGAGTTCAATAGCAGATTAGTAATGAATGCCTGGGCACTATGTTGAGTAAAAGTCTTATATCACATTCAGATTCAGTTAAAAAAAAGAAAAAAAAAGAGTGTCCAGCAAGATAAGCAATAGCTAGATTCAGGCAAGTGAAGAAGGCTTGGGAGAATACGCCAAATATTTTCCTTCTCCGGTTTATTTAAAAGCTTATAGCATTCAAACCCAAGGCTCCACTTTTGAACCTTTTTAGGAAAGAATGCATTTGTGGAAATACTCCCATCAACTTAGTAAGATAAGCATTTGGCTCAAGATGAGACACACTGGAGCCTCAAATTTCTCTGAAATCATTATGCGTGGGGTTGGTTCAGGACTTAATTTGTGTATGGAGCACCCAGTTCATTTTGCAACATAGTTTTCACGCTTCCACAATGTATAGAAGCTCTTGAGTTTGACAAGGAAGAGTTCGCCAATTCCCAGTGCAGTGAAAGAATGTTTAGATTAAAACTGATTTATAGAGTCTACAGGCTGGTGCCCAAGACAGCTGTGTTCTCCAGGAGACCACTACAGCATTCACAAATGTCACACAGCATATTTGGAACACTCCAGGCTCCTTCTGCCCATGGGGAGTGGCTGCTCTTACTTAATCTGTCATCCAAGGGGATAAAACATAGATACTTCTAATAGGGGTGGGAAGAAGAGAGCTGATTACTTTTCATTGAACCCAGCTTTGGTTTTCTTACTTAATTTGCACATTTGAGGAAACTGATTTTTTTTTAATTTCTTTGGACAAAAACATGAATTCAGAGGTCTATAACTTGAATTCTCCATGATTTGGACTCACAAAACATCTTTTAAGAACTCTGAGCTTGAGAAACAAACTGAAATATATACATGATAAAGGCTAATGTTCTTCAAATAATTCTTTTCAGTTTACAATCTCATTTAATACACACACACAACTTTTAATTTCCAAAATTTGATGAGATATGGTATCTCATTGTAATTATTAATTTTTCGTTATTTAATGACCAATGAATTTGGAGTTTTTTCATGTTCTTCTTGATAATTTGTATTTCTTTTTGAAGTAACAGCTTTATTGAGATATAATTTGCATACAGTACAATTTAAAGTAGATAATTCAATGGCTGTGAGTATCTTCACATGCTTGTACAATCATCACCATGATCAATTTTTTAATTATTCAAAATTAAATCAATTTTTTTTTGTTTTTGCTTTTTAGGGCCACACCTGCAGCATATGGAAGTTCCCAGGCTAGGAGTGGAATCATAGCTGCAGCTACTGGCCTACAGCACAGTCACAGCAACCTGGGAACTGAGACACGTCTGCAATCTACACTACAGTTCATGGCAACACTTGATCCCCAACCCACTGAGTGAAGCCAGGGATTGAACCTGCATCCTCATGGATACTGTTGGATTCATTTCCACTGCACCACAGTGGGAACTCCACCACAATTTTAAAACATTTTCATCACTTCAGAAAGAAACCTCATACCTCTTTCACAGTCACTCTCCACCTCCACCATCTTATATCCCAGTGACTAATCTACTTTCTGATTCCATAAATTTGCCTATTCCGGACACTTCCTATAAATGAAATCATATAATCTGTGCCCCTAAGCATAAGATTTTCAAGTTTTATCCATGTTATACCATGTGTCAATACTTTTGGGTTACTATAAATAATGCTGCTATAAATGTTTCCATATGAGTTTTTATGGGCGTTTTTTGCTTTTATCTTGGACATATAGCTAGGACTAGAATCCTGGATCATATGGGAACTCCGTGTTTAATTATTTGAGGAACCGTAATATTGTTTTCAAAATCAACTGCTCCATTTAAAAATCTCACTAGCAGTGTAGGAGGGCTTCAATTTCTCTACATCCTTGTCAACACTTGTTATTATCTTCTTTTTTTAAATTACAGCCAACACTTGTTATTATCTGCTTTTTTTTATTACAAATAGTATTACACTGTGGGTTTTTTTTGTTTGTTGGTTGGTATTGGGGGTAGGGAGGGAGTTGGCCACACCCATGGCATGTGGAAGTTTCTAGGCCAGGGATGGAACACTCGCCACAGCAGTGACCCAAGTCACAGCACTGGCAACACTGGATGCTCAACCCATCGCACCACATGCCCATCTTTAAACTGCGTTATTCTTCTTTTAATATTGAGTTGTAAACGTTCTTTGCATGTTCTGGATACAAGTCCTTTATCAGATACGTGATTTGCAAATATTTTTCTTCCATTCTTTGGACTGTCATTTTACTTTCTTGATGGTGTTCTTTGTAGGACAAAATCGTTTAATTTTTATGATGTTCAATTCACCTATTTTATCTTTTGTTACTTGTGATTTTGGTATCATATCTAAGAAACCATTGCCTAGTCAAGGTAAAAACATCTACAGCTACGATGTCTTCTAATAATTTTATAGTTTTGAGTCTTATATTTAGGTATTTGGTCCATCCTGAGTCAATTTTTTATACCTTGTGGATAAGTCACCTTTCTTATTTTGTGAATTTCCTTTTGCGTCCCATGTTTACTATCTAATCAGGTATTTTTTTCTGAAATACTTTAATTTTATCTATCTATCTATCTATCTATCTATCTACTTAGGGCTGCACCCGTGGCAGGCATATGGAAGTTCCCAGGCTAGAAGTCTAAATCTTCTGATACTATACCCAGTGCTCTCCACCTTAAAAGTCCTGACACAATAAAGTCAGTTTTTGAGTTTGTATGCAGTATGTCATTAACAATAGCCCAGATCAACAGAGCTCAAGGGAAACTACAGAGGCAGTCAAGATTAGTGATCACAAACTACATCCAAAGTATTCAGAATTTAAAGCAAAATCACCAGCATCAAGCCAAAGGTTTGGAAAGGTACTGAGGTACAATGCTGAAGTCAGAACCCTGGACAGCTCAGTATAAGCATTAGCCAAAAACCAGCTTTCCTCTAACTTTAGACTAAACACTGCAACCCTAGATTAGTGGTTGACTCACACTTTATGGAGTTAGCTCCCATTTAAGAGGCTCTGTCCTTATTTATATGATCCCAACCACTCTTAGGGAAGAGGGTCATGCTATCTTCCAAGAGTCTGTAGTCTTGTCAGATGGTAGGTCTTCATTTTTGGCCCTGACAAATATGTTAGGAAATTCCTGGTTCCTGGGGCTTCTTTGGGATTGGGCTGGTCTGAGGAGAAAATGTTTTCTTTCTCTCTTTTCCTGGAGCTCTTTATCCATAAAGTTGTCTTTCTATCAAATTTAGAAACTAGGCAGGTACTCCACTATAAGTGGGGACCTGAAACAGTACTTGGCAGAAGCTTACTTTTACATAAGAGTGCCACAGGAGGATTTCTCATTGTGGCTCAGTGGGTTAAGGACCTTAATGTTGTCTCTGTGAGGACAGGTTCAATCCCTGGCCTTTCTCAGTGGGTTAAGGATTCAACATTGCTGTGAGCTGTGGTGTAGGTTGCAGACACGGCTTGGATCTGGTGTTGCTACAGCTGTGGTGTAAGCTGTAGCTGCAGTTCCGATTTGACCCTAGCCCAGGAACTTCCATACGCTGCAGGTGTGGCTGTCAAAAGAAGAAGAAAAAAGAGTGCCAAAGGAAGTAAGTGGAATACTGAGATAAAAAGGGCACAGAGCCAAGTTGTATTTATAATTCCATATATACCATGATACAAGTTTGACCACTGGTGTCACAGAGCAGATAGGACCACACAAACTCTGTGGCTTACATGCACTTATGAATTGTCCTGAAATTGGTCATCTATCTCACTGAGCCCTGTTTGGTTACAGGCATAAGACAGTGAAAAATCAAGATAATCCTATCATACCTGGGAAATTAATCTAAGTGAAAGTCCTGATGATAGTAGAAGTTTCCAAACAAAACTCCCTAGTGTAAATATGGTCCAGGATACCTACACATAATTAGTAAAGAGAAAGAAACATTTACTTCACTTGAGTAAATAAGCAAAAAAGAGAACACTGGGCTCTGTCTCTTTAAAACAGACAGCATTATAGAATATGTCAAGGGGGTTAGCTTTCTGCTATTAAAGCGATAGGCCAACGATCTTATGTAAAGAAAGAGTTGCTCAACAGAAACATCTAGATGATACTCTGGAATAATATAATTCTTCAACAGAATTGTAGCTTCCTGTACAACTTTACTTTGGAGACTTTAGAAAGATCTTACTGCCAAATGTTCCTCCTACTCAAGTTTGTCACTGGTGCTGGAAATTCAACATTTGACTTTATAAATTTGGAAGGTTAATATTGCTGTAAATGGCAGCATCCCCCCAAAAAGCAACTCAGTATTTACAGTATTAATATCTTACAGTGAGTTGACAGACAGCTTTACTAAACTTAGCTTAGATTTTGATAAGAGGAAGACACTAGAGCCAACATGTCACGCTGCCTAGGGAGAAGAGCTCACAGGATTGCAATTGCAAACTCCTAAGAGTCAGAGTGGAGTTCCCCTGTGGCACAGGGGATTAAGGATTAAGCATTGTTACTGTAGCATCTTGGGTTGCTGCTGTGGTATAAATTCAATCTCTGGCCCATAACTTCCACATGCTGCAGGTGCAACCAGACCAAAAAAAAAAAAAAAGAGAGAGAGAGAGAGAGAGAGAGAGAAAGAGAGAGGAAGACCTTTAACTTCCCCAGGGATGAATACATTTTGGAAAATTATGGACATGCTCAACAATCCTTGCATATTGTAATATTTGTAGCAGAAGTTACCTCTACAATTTTGAAAATGCTTATTTTCTACTTTAAATTTTTTCTTTTCTGAATTATCTGAGAAAAAAGAAGTTATATTAAAAGTTTCAGCATCCTTTAGATATACAAATAAGTTTTGCTTGTAAATTATACATACAAGTTTGTCTTAGGTATTAGGGACCAATTCCTAAAGGAGCACTATCAGCTGTCAGTAAGCCAGAGGAAGGTAAGGATTATATATTTGACTGCTCAGGAAAACCTCATGTATACCCTTTAATGAGCAATGCAGGTCTAACGTCTTACTTCAAATTCTGATACTTGAAAAAAAAAAGACAAATGAAACTATATACATAGTAATTACCAAGTGAATTTTTTAAGGTAATGGATTTTTAAGATATTGATAGGAAAAAATGTAATCAGATGGTGGACTGCTTATAATCTGTTCAGACAACCATGATCCTGGAATATCCTACGGACTGTGAACCAAGCTTCTTCAACAGTTTCAGTAACACAGTTTATTCAATAGATATCCTCTTTGTTTGTTCATTTATAAATTTATTGAACACGTCCTCTGTTTGTCAGGTTAGGATAGGCTATGCTATGGTAACACATTAACTCTGAAATTTCAGTGGCTTAACACAAGAAAACTCTTACTTATTCTCACATCTAGTACAGTTCAGAGGGAGCTCTGATTCACATAAGTGATCAGGGGCTCAGGCTTATGGAAACTCCATTAACTTGCCACTAGACCATTTGGAACACAATCCTTGCAAATTGTCATAGAAGGGGAAAAGGGAAGAAAGAGTGAAGTACTCTCATCTGTTCCTACATACCTTATACTGAAAGTTTCACATATCACTTCTTATAAAACATTGGTCAGGACTAGTCATATGCCCCAAGTCTAATGGCAAAAGGATACTGGGAAATATAAAAAAGTACATGAAACATTTGATGAGTCCTATAAACTGTGTTCAAATATTTGTACCAGGCACTTTGGTAATACAAAGATAAATCAATTTTTCTTTCAGCACCTGGAAGGGATCAAACCAGTGCCACAGCAACAATCTGAACCTCTGCAGTGACAATGCCAGATCCTTAAGCTAGTGCACCACAAGGGAATTCCCTAAATCATCTTTTCAAGATGTTTATAATCAAACCATGGAGATAATAAAACGTGCCTGTGAATAGTCAAAATCCAAAGTAGAAGGTGATTAGCACTAGGAAAAAGGCTCTGATAAAATGTTACTGCACTCAGAAGATATAAACATTACTGCCATCTGAAGATATCAAGAAAAACTTTCTGGGAAAAGAGGTATTTGAGCTAGGTTTTGGAAGTTGTAGGATTGTACATGAAGAGCTGATGAATAGATATCATTTTGTTCTAAGGAATAACCAGGGCATGGAAGATAGAAATTATAGGGCACTTACAGAGAAGAGTGATTAAGTATATTTTTCTAGAGTAAAGGTACATAAAGTGGGAAATAGAAATAAAAAATTGGTTGATCTCAGATTGTGAAGGACCTGGAATGCCAGGTTAGGGTGTTTGGATTACTGTTTTTGTAGATAAAAGTTTTAATGAGACATACAATAGGAATACATATCATTCAGGAAAAGATAGCATCAATTAAAATGGATTTGAAGTGAAGAAAATTAATGGTAAAAAGGCCAGCTAGCAGGCTATTAAAGTTATTCTGATGAAAGGCACAGGGAAAGATGAAATAATGATATAAATGGTAGAGACAAGTATTAAAAATATTTCAGTCACTTGAATTTGGTAGCTGACTGAATGCAGGAAGAATAAAAATTGATCCAAAAAGGTCTATAATTTGGAGGACAGATAATTCATAAATGTCACTAATGAAAACTTTAAAACAGGAAGAAAACCTGATTATAGAAGAATACCTAGTTAATGTTTGGCCAAGCAGAATTTAATGTGCAGATGTGACACTTAGGTGAAGGTATCTAAGAAATAGAAACGTGAAAAGGAAGTCAGGTCAAAGCTAGTTGACTGAGATTCAGGAGTTATCTAGGTAAAGAGAAAAATCCAAGTCATAAAGTTGGATGAGTGTGCCAGTACATAGAGAGCTGAGGAGCCAGCCAAGAGCACATCCTTAAGAAATACATATTTATTTAAGAAGAAGAAAGAAAGAATATCCAGGAAGGTGGGAGAAGAATCACACCCCAGGGAGGAGTTTCAAGTGTGGGCACCTTCAACAATGTTTAATCCCACAGAGAGCCTGACGATGATGATAAGTGAAATGGCCATTGAATTTGGCCGGTAGGAGTGATGGGAAGAAAGGTGATACTTGCTTAAAGAAGTAAAGGGATTAAAGGAAAGTGTGGGCTTTTAGAAAAGGTCAGGAAAAAATTTATAGGTTAAGGGGGAGGATACAAGGGAGAGGGAAAAAACTGCAGACTGAAGAAAGACAGCCAGTGGATTAAGATGGCATCAGCACCTGACTCTCCTCACTTACCATACCTACTGCCACAAAAGAGGAAGCTATCCACTTCCTCTCTTTGTCTTGTCTATATACTAAACCATTTCCTCTGGACGAGCAGAACATCACTTTCTGGTCTGTTCCCGCATACCTTGGATCCTGACTGATTCCTTGGAGCCCTGAAAGTTCTTCTTGAAGCAGATACTTGATGCCAACTTCTGATACACTGGCCTCCCTCATGGTTCACAGCTCACACTCACGTCTAGATTTCACCAGCTTCCATATGGTCTAGAAAAAGCTATAGCTAATCTAGTCTCTCCATAGGACCCCACACCTGTATAAGCCTTGGAGGGAAAAGGTTAAATCTGGAATGTAGGCGAACTTCCCTGTTGGCCTAGCAGTTAAGGACTTGGTGTTGTTACTGCAGTGGCTCAGGTTTGATCCCTGGCCCAGGAACTTCCTCCTGCCACAGGCACAGCCAAAAAAAAAAAAAAAAAATTTGAATGTAAGGAAACCTAATTCTATTTCAGATATAGAAAAAAAGAGAACACAAGGCAAATGAAGATTGAGAAAAAGTTGGAGCTTGAGATGGGGGAGGTTCATGTCAGGTGGTAAAGTGTAAGGCAGAGTCATCTGCAAAGCATGAACATGGCAACAGCAGGGTTTCAGAGGAAGAAAGTTTGCGTGTATGCCTAATATTCGTAATTTGTATTGCTTTTCTAGACTCTAATTCTTCAAATGGAGAATTCAAAAATTAGCATAGAGCTTTCTGACTGCTCTTTATCAAAAGCATCTTAATATGCTCTCTCTCTTTCTGGAAGGCAATACTGTCAAATGAATAATCAACTTGAACTTTCATCGAAGCATTTTAAGGTATTCTATTTCTAAAAGTTCTTCAATAACTCTGGTAGAGCTGAATGTTAAATGGCCACAATAGTTATCCCACTTAGTACGAATCTTAACCAAAACCAACAGACAAACAAACAAAACCACATGAGACTGATTTTCCAGATGGAAAGTAATGGATTGGTTAGGGATTCTCAAGTTAGGCCAGATTTGAATATCTATTGTATTACTTACTAGCAGTATAGTATAACAAGAAAAAGCATGAAGGCCTGTGGCATCAGACTTCCTGGGTTCAATATATGATTATTCAGTCTACTCGATTCAGGAAAATAACTCCCCCAGACCCTCACTTTCTAATACCTGTATTAATAACAATAACTTGTACAAGTACAGTCATAATGAAGAACTCATAGTACTACTGTGAAGATTGCATGAGGTGGATCATACATTTAGGGTTAAGAGCATGATCTCTGCAGTCTTGCTGCTTGAATTTGGATACTGGCTCTGCCATGGTCTAGCTGTGAAACCTTAGATAAGATACTTTCTGTGCCTCAGCTTCCTGATCAGGAAAATCAGAATAACAGTATGTTTTCCACATAACTATTGTGAAGATTGAATAACATGATAATATAAAGGATTTTGCACAGTGTCTGATGTATAGTGAGTTCTTAAAAAATACTATTATTATTTTGTTTTCAGTACAATGCCTGACATATAGTCAGCATTCAATAAATGGTTATAAATTATTCTAATGGGAAAGTTTTTAGAGTCTCTTCAAGACTATTTTGATCCAAGAGTTCCTGCTCAGTGGTAACAAATCTGACTGATATCCATGAGGACATATGTTTGATCCCTGGCCTCGCCCAGTGGGCTAAGGATCCAGCATTGCTGTGATCTGTGGTGTAGGTTGCATACATGGCTTAGATCCCATGTTGCTATGGCTGTAGTGTAGGCTGGCAGCTATAGATCTGATTCAACCCCTGGCCTGAGAACTTCCATATGCCATGGGTACAACCCTAAAAAAAAAAAAAATAAAAGGACTACTTTGGTCCAGTAATAAATACTGGTTTACCTAAAGTCTAACTGACAATGCCATCATTCCAACTACCATTAATGGGATACATTTTCACACAGTTGTAGAAAGCTGGGCTTCTGAAAACTAAATTATCCTAGAAATAAAGGTCCGTATAACACTGCACCTGAGCAGGACACATATAAAGCATGAATAGCTCCAAGATTTTAAGTAAGTGCTCTGACACAAACAAAAAAGTGAAATAATCACAAGCTGAATAAATGTGATGAAAATAAGTGGATGCAGAGCCACAGGCAATGATGCCCCTACTTTATTTCGAAATGCTCAGAAACAACAGTGCTGGACTGCCTCCTGCTGCCAGGAATGCTGCTGTGAAAGAGCACTGTAAAGACTGATATGTGTTGACTAAAAGTTATTTTGGTCCTGTAAAAATGAACTTCTTCCTATATATTGTGTTAAACAGGCAATCACTGAGTTCTTGAACTATCTTTTTTCTCATTTATTTATATGCACATTTTATAGAAGTGACTATCATATAGTAGATAATTAATATACTATGGCTAAAAAAAAAGAATGAAGTGTGAAGAGTCCCACTAGAAGAAGACACATTGGGGATTGTTTAGAATAAGCAGGGCTGTCACCTCCATGAGACACAACACCACATGAGCCCTGTGATATCCACCCAAGGTCTCCACCAAGCACCTCCAGATGCTCTGATATCCTGGGTTCTGGCATTGATGCACAGTTTCTTTCTTGAGATGAAGTGGCTGAGACTTCGGGTTTCCATTCCCACTTGTCCTGGTCTCTCCTTCAGATACGGCTCCCTTTCTGGGGACTCAACCTTCCCTAGTTTCACTTCAGCCTCTTTCACTTTGCAAGTCTCCACTTACTTCCCAGATGAACCAGAGTCACTAGCATTCCAGTCCTTGGGTTTCTGTTCTCTATGTCTATCACCCATGGGATAGAAACCTTTGTGCAGCTGTGGCACCTGCAGGCTCTAAAGTTAACCTCTTGGGAATATATACAATGCTCTTGGATTGGAAAATCAACGTAGTCAAAATGACAGTACAACCTAAGGCAATCTACAGATTCAATGCAATCCCTATCAAATTACCAGTAGTATTATTTGTAGAACTAGAACAAAATATTTTAAAATTTGTATGGAAACACAAAAGACCTCAAATAGTCAAAGCAATATTAAAAAGAAAAAAAAGGAACTGGAAGAATCAATCTCCCTGACTTCAGAATATACTACAAAGCTATAGTCTTCAAAATAGTATGATATTGGCACAAAAATACAGATCAGTGGAACAGGATAGAAAGCCCAGAAATAAACCCAAGTACCTACGGTCAATTAATCTATGATGAAGGAGGCAAGAAAATACAGTGGAGGAAAGATAGTCTCTTCAGTAAGTGGTGCTGGGAAAACTGGACAGATGTGTGTAAATCAATGAAATTAGAACATTCTTTAATATCATACACAAAAATAAAAGCAAAATGGATTAAAGACCTAAATGTAAAGTCAGATACTATAAAACTCCTAGAGGAAAACATAGGCAGAATGCTCTTTGACATAAATCACAGCAACATCTTGTTTGATCAACCTCCTAGATAATGACAATAAAGACAAAAATAAACTAGGACCTAATTAAACTCAAAAGCTTCTGCACAGAAAAAGAAACCACTTAAAAAAACAAAAAGAAAACCCACAGAATAGGAGAAAATCTTTGCAAATGATTCAGACAACAAAGGCTTAATACCCAAAATATACAAACAACTCATACAACTCAACAATGAGAAGACACAAATAACCCAACTGAAAAAATGGGCAGGAGTTCCTGTCGTGGTTCAGTGATTAATGAATCCAACTAGGAACCATGAGGTTGTGGGTTCTATCCCTGGCCTTGTTCAGTGGGTTAAAGATCTGGCGTTGCCATGACCTGTGGTGTAGGTCGCAGACGCAGCTCAGATCCTGCATTGCTGTGGCTGTGGTGTAGGCCAGATGCTACAGCTCCTCTTAGACCCCTAGCCTGGGAACCTCCACATGCCACAGGCGCGGCCCTAAAATGACAAAAAGGCGAAAAAAAAGAAAAAAGAAAAAATTGGCAGACAACCTAAACAGACATTTATCCAAAGAAGATATACAGATGGCCAACGGGCATATGAAAATATGCTCAACAAGACTAATTATTAGAGAAATGCAAATCAAAACTACAATGAGGTACCACTTCACACCAGTTAGAGTGGCCATCTTTAACAAGTCAACAAAAAACAAATTCTGGAGAGGATGTGTAGAAAAGGGAACCCTCTTTCACTGTTGATGGGAATGTAAATTGGTACAACCATTATAGAAAACAGTATGGAGGTGCCTCAGAAAACTAAATATAGAACTACCATATATCCAGTAATCCCACTCCTGGGCATATATCTGGACAAATCCTTCATTGAAAAAGAGACATGCACCCCTGTGTTCACTGCATCATTATTCACAATTGCCAAGCCATGGAAACAACCTAAATATCCAATGACAGATGAATAGATTAAGAAGATATGGTACATAAATACAATGGAATACTATTCAGCCATAAAAAGGACAAACTAATGCCATTTGCAGCAACATGGATGGAACTAGAGATGCTCATACCAAGTGAAGTAAGAAAGAAAAAGACAAACACCATATGATAACACTTATATGTGGAGTCTAAAATATGACACAAATGATCTATCTAAAAAATAGAAACAGATCATGGACCTGGAGGGCACACTTGTGTATGCCAGGGGGAGGGGAAAGAGAGGGAGTACGGACAGGGAGTTTGGGGTTGGTAGATGCAGACTTTTACATTTAGAACAGATGAGAGATGGGGGTCCTGCTGTACAGCACAGGGAGCTGTGTCTGGTCTCTTGGGTTAGAACATGATGGAAACAGAAAAGGAAAAAAAAAGAATATGTGTGTATGGGTGGCCGGATCACTTTGCTGTACAACAAAAATTGAAGGAACATTGTAAATCAACTACAGTTTAATAAAAAATAAAAAAATAAAGTTAACTTCTTGTGTTCTGTAAGTCCCTGCCAACTCTGTCTATTAACCCCCAAGACACACAGAGGAATACCACCCCTAGCACATGGACATGTTAAAAATCATAGCATACCTAAATATTTTGAAGACTGAAGTCTATTACCCTTTTCTCCTGTTTCTCTTATAACTTTCTTCCTCAGCCTTCCAAAGAAATTTGAAAGAAACAAAAGACTCCATCCAACTTCTTGGCGTGCTCTAGACTGAGCTAAGATCTTTGACCCAAAGACTTCAGTACAGCTGACTTGAAATTTGGGCTTCCTCATAAATCACCTCTTAGGGAGGGCTAGAGATTAAAATCCCCAGTTATTAATACAGTCTCCTTCTTGGCTGCTATGATGAGGCCATAGCTTAATTGGGGTGGTTTTTGAAGGATACCTAGAGGTAGTGGCTAGGTCTTGAAGCTTCAGTGGCAATATTAGAGCCATAGCTTAATCTTGGCCTAGATTGCTCATTTAAATTAGCTCATTCATTTGGACTGGAATAAAGCCACTCTAGATAACGGGTTTAAGGAAAGTCTGAATAGTCAGTCCATTTGGGCTGCCACCTAGGTGGATATAGCTGTGATTCTGTACAGATTACTATGCCTACATGTTGAAGCTGATTAGTGCCCCTTAAATACCAGTTCAGGTTTCTCCATAATTTTCAAACTTGCTGGCTGTCTTGAGCACCATCTTAAATGATATACTTAGGCTAAACTGACTCCAGCTTTCTCTTTCTCTTTGAGTCTAGGCAGGGAAGCCACTATGCCATTTACAAGCCCCCACTGGAGAGAGAGAGTGGAAAAATCTAGCTCTGGTGTAATGAGGCCCCTACCAAAGGATGAATCTCATTGGGAAGGAACCCCAGCACCTGCTTCAATCACTCTACAGTTCCTCAACAAATTCTACCAACCTAAGACGTTTTGAAAGCTATACACTTTGACTGATAACAAAAGACCACATCTATTTCTCCCCAATATTTCCCCAAATGTTATTACACTTTGAAAATTTCATGGAGCTCCATGGCCACTGCATTCTATGTGAATGGCATCCTCAGGAGCCAAACACTGCAGCAGACTTAGTGACCCCACTGGAACTTAAACCATAAGTGGCCAACCTTGAGAACTACCTACTCCTGATAACTACTGTTAAAAGGCTGTAATCCCAAGTATAATAAATATCCCACTTTTTCTTATAGGTCTCATAATCTGTGGCCTACCTCAGAGCTGGTATTTTGCTCCCTTATCAAGGTCTCTGACTCTCCTGAACTCTGTCCAAAAACAAGCAGTCAGGCAAAGTGTTCCTGAGATATGCTGGAAGTCTCAAAACTTCAGTATACTTGGAGTACCATGAGAAATACCATCCTGGTGCTGGAAACCCCATTTCTGCTGGGGTATGTTCATCCCTCTGAGAGTACAGATTCAGGTATTCTGAGACTTTCCTTCCAACCAGTCTGTGACAGTGCCCCAACTGAGAAACACCATTCTGTACATGATGGATTGAGATGCAATCACATTCTGGATGATTGCCACACAATTCCAGGGAGTTCTGGTCCACTCTTTCATATGACCTTGAATTACTGCTGGCAACATTGGCTTTTATGAGTTGAATCAACCCAAATATGAGACTGTAAAAGTCAACTCTCCAGAATCACCTTCCCACAAAACATTCCATGATATGCATGATTGGGGCAGACCACCAAGCTCTAACAGTTTCTAGTACTTTTGGGATTTATGGAATATTATGGCATAGATGGGGGAGGGATATATGTGTAAATATTCTTCCTGCCATACTTTTCCATCTTGACTTCTAAGCTTACCAAGCTGCTTAAGAAACATAAGCAAGCATCATTCAAGGCCGAAAAGGCATTTGAAAACCACTAGGATGTTCTACCCTGCATCTATTCTAGTTCATCCACTACTATCAGGGTCTTCCCTCCCCACAAGCATATTGTTCTGAACATGCTATAGAGGAATATTTCTCAAAGTATGTTCTAGAGACCAACTACATCAGAATCACTTGACACGTTTGCTTAACATGTTTATTCCTGGGCCCCACATCAGACCTACAGAGTTAGATTTACGGAAAATAGGCTCAGGAATATGCAGTTTTAAGAAGTACCTCATGAGTGTCTGCTGTGGCACAGTGGGTTAAGAATCCAGCATTATCTTTGTGGTGGCACAGGTTTGGTGGTAGGTTAAGGACTCAGCATTGCGACAGCTGTGGCCTAGGTGGCAGCTCTGGCTCAGATTTGATCCCTGCTCGGGAACTTCCAAATGTCGCAGGTATGTAAAAAAAGAAAAGAAAAAAAGAAGTACCACCTCAAATTATTCTCTTGTTTTTTTCTTTTTAGGGCTGTTCCTGTGGAATAAAGAAGTTCCTGGGCCAGAGAGCTGAATCAGAGCTGCAGCTGCTGACTATGACACACCCACAGCAACATCAGATCCAAGCTGTACCTGCGACCTATACCACAGTTCAGAGCAATGTCGGATCCTGAACTCACTGAGAGAGTCCAGGGATTGAATCTGCATCCACTAAAACTTGAAAAATATAGCTATAACAGCATCTTTCCTAACTTAGCCCTGATTCAGTATTTTAACAAACCTACTCCACAAATGTACCAATCCCTTGTCCTATCCAACCACCCAAAGTTATATGATACAAGAAATGAAGTTCTTACCCACTAAAACACAGAAACCCTGAGAGTGTTACCTGGAAGATGGCCATGTTTCCATTAATGACAAAAACAGGTTGTTGCAACAAAGAATAGCATCCAATTGTCCAAAGATTAAGTCGAAGGTCAATTCACTGGTTCTACATCTTTCCTTTACAAAGAGAAAATTTATAAGTTCATGTCACTGGTTAGACTTGCTTCAGGCTCAGTTAGATTGAGATGATCATCAGGGATCGGGAGTCACCTTTATTTCTCAGACAGAAATTCTCCCTTTAGTGGGTGAAATGACCATTGGCACATCATAACATTCATTGCACCAACTTAGTCCAGCCAGGAACAACAAGACTCATCTTTGCCGATTCTCTGAGGAGAATGCCCTGGGGAGGACTTTCACCATCCTGACTTGGATGATATGTGAGATTCTTTAGAAAGAGAGTTAGTTATAATGTAGGGCAGAGCAACCAACTTGTCCCAGTTTTCCTGGAATTCTTCCAATTTTAAAGCTGAGAATCTATGTCCTAGGGAATTCCCTTAGTTCCAGGCAAACCTGGAAGACTGGTCACCTTAGGTGGGGTCAGTCTTACTTTTTTATGTGGAATGAGTTCTCCACAGGAAAGAGCAATTCTGTTACAAAATGAAGAGGGAAGAGGGGCTGAGGTAGAGGAGATATTCACTTCACACTGGTTGGATCCACCTGGTGCCTGATGGAAGCATGGTTAAAGACCCCCACCAGCTCCCCTTTTCTATGGCAACACTGGGACAGGTTGTCTTTCAGATCAGGCTGGGGCTGTGTGATTGCGCCAAGCCACTACTTCAAAGAGTTTCATCCCCCACTAAGTTCAGCCAGGACCTGACATTTCTCGCTCATGATTCTTGGCACCCTTTCCAGGTCCTTACTTCTTTCCAGTTCCCAGCCTTGACCTGACTCTTCTCTCTGGTGATGTGGCACCTTACTCTTTGACTTTCATCCCTGGGTTCACCCTGGTCTGACTTTTTTGTCACCATACTTGTAGTAATTCTGATCTACAAGCTCCTCTGATGTCACTGCTACACCTTGCTTGGATTTGGCCTGATATTTTTTCAATAGGGTCTTCGCAGTCCATCTCTAGCTAAGGTTTGCCAAAGCCTCCCAACTCATGCAGCTCACCACTGCCCCCACTTGTTTTCAGGTGGAATTCAATGTGGCCGTCCATCAAAATCTGTCCCACACTGTGAGATGGGGGCTTAATCCTTATAGTCACAGCTATGAGCTCTCTGACTTCCGACACACACACACACACACACACCCTCTGCTCTAATCCTTACAGTTCTGCAGTACAGGCACTTTTACTCCCATTTCACAAATAAGGAAACTATGGCTTAGAGGCTTAGTAAAGAAGTGAAGTAACTGGCCCAAATTCACAAAGCCAATCAATTCTGAAGTCAGAATTCAAAACCTTGAGCTATTTCTGCTGTACAGTGCTGACTCTATTAGGCAACATGACAATGGTAATTAGTTAAAATGGTAAGATCACAAATGACAATTTCTAAAGACTATTTTTTAAGGTTCTGTTCAATGTTTGTATCTATCCTTATATTACTGGCATTCAACAATGTCAAACACGTGGAATTTTTCAGAATTTTAAAACTAATCTCTATCTCTACAACTTAAGCAGTAAAGAAATTATTTTAAAATGTGTTTTAAAATCGCTGCTCAGTAACTAATGGAGTAGCATATAGGCTTAGATTTCTAAATTCATTTACTTTCGATTATGAATATTACGACTTTTTTCTTCATGGGTCAAATATTGTTCTAAACCAGTGGTTCTCAGTGTGTGGCCAGTGACTCTCAGGGTTTGTGAGGTCAAAACTGATTTCATAACAATATTAAGATGTTATTTGCCTTTCACTCTCACTTTCAGATGAGTGCATGAGGCTACATGATCTGAGATTCTATAACAGCAAAAGAAGACAGGAGAATCCATGCATCTTCCCTCACATCAGACACTAAGATTTTTTTTTTTTTTGACCTCACCTGTAGCATGCAGAAGTTTCTGGGCCAGGGATAGAACTGCGCCATAGCAGTGACCTGCACTGCTGCAATGACCACGCTGGATCCTTAACCACTGTACCACAAGGAAACTCTATACACACTAAAGAATTTCTAAAACATGTAAAACAATGCTTTGTTTCTCACTAAAGTTTTTCCTTCAGAAAACAGTTATTTTTTGGAGTTTCCACCATGGTACAATAGGATCAGCGGCCTCTCTGCAGCACCAGGACACAGGTACGATCCACCCAGCACAGTGGGTTAAAGGATCTGACTTTGTCCCAACAAATGCTGCTCAGATCTAATTGCTGATCCTTACCCCTGACCTGGAAACTCCATTATGCCACAGAGCGGCCAAAAAAAAAAGAAAGAAAGAAAGAAAAGAAAAGAAAATTATTTTTCATAAACATATGTTGTTTATGTTAACATGAAGTGTATTTTTTAAATAAAAATTTTTGAGTTGTAATTTTGAATTAAATGGTATATATCAATTGGTATTCGATACAAAATAACTCACATAAAGAAAAGTTCTTTGGGGTCCTCAATAATTTTTTAACAGTATAAAAGAGACCAAAATGTTTGAGTACAACTGTTCTATTTAAGAAAGTTTTGTGGTGAAATTCTAAATTAAAAAAGCTCTCTCTGGTAAATATGCTTCGATAGTCAAGAAAACTGGGAAAGATTGGGATATTCTACAAATTAGTCAAATGTATTATTCTTACAAAGAAAATAAACACAATAAACTCGTGATTTGAAATACGTGTCACTCATTACCGCTGCTCATCAACGTCTGGCATAGCTCTATTTGAGTCACTGTATTTATGGGTCAAATAACATTCCCCATGCTTAGCAACTCATTTAAATTGAACTATGAAATAAAACTCAAGAGACAAAAAGTGACAAAATATAAGGATATTTTTAAAGCCTTGAAAAAATGAGCCTTTTTTTCTTTAAATGGAATATCCAGTAGGAAATTTCTTAATGGCAACTTAAAGAACTGAGGCATTCGAAACTAGGTTTGCAGTGAATTTAATGATCACTTCGACTGAATTAAGAAGACGTAAAAAGTAATAGGTGAAGAATTAGATACAAAGTGCATCTCAGGAAAGGAGAAATGTCTACAACTGAAGAACACAAAGATCTCAACTACAGATTTCATTCATCCTCTCTTTACCATTCACTGATCTACAACTTTAGAAGCTTAAGTCTTTTCTCACTTATTTTCTCATTGAACCCGATCCTGGGGCTGCCGAAACAGTTCTAAATGAGAATCACAACCATGATTAAACTTACTGAAAAGAGTTTTATGTGGGAAAGGCAATTGTGATTTATTTAAACTCATTATTTTTGGCCAAAAAACACATGAAAAGATACTCAACATTGCTAATTATTAAAGAAATTCCAATCAAAACTACCATTCTAGCTGGTATCACCTTACACCAGCCAGAATGGCCATCCTCAAAAAGTCTACAAAGAGTAAGTGATAGACAGGGTGTGGAGAAAAGAGAACTCTCCTATACTGCTGGTAGGAAAGTAAACTGATGCAACCACTAAAGAAAAGAGTATGAAATTTCTCAAAAAACTAAACATAGAACTACCATATGATCCAACAATCCTACTCCTGGGCATCTATCCAGAGAAAGCCATAATTCAAAAAGATGCATACACCCTAATGTTCATTGTAGCACTAATCACAACAGCCAAGACATGGAAGCAACCTAAATGTCCATTGAGAGAGGAATGGATAAAGAAGATGTGGTATGTATATACACAATGGAATATTACTTGGCCACAAAAAGCATGAAATAATGCCATTTGCAGCAACATGGATGGTCCTAGAGATTATCATACTAAGTAAAGTTAGTTAGACAGTGAAAGACAAACATCATATGATATCACATATACGTGGAATCTAAAAAAAACAGGATATAAATGAATTTATTTGCAGAAGAGAAACAGACTCAGATTTTTAAAACAAACTTACGGTTACCAAAGGGGAAAGGTGGGAGGGTAGGGATGGACTGGGGGTTTAGGACTATGTAATCACTATGTTATACACCTAAAACTGATACACTGTAAATCAACTATATGTCAATAAATAAATAACAAAAATAAAATTACATATATGGTCAATATTTTATTTCTACTAAACAGGACTAATCTAGAATATGAACTTTTTTATTTTTTTTGTCTTTTTGCCTTTTCTAGGGCCGCACTCGTGGCATAAGGAGGTTCCCAGGATAGGGGTCTAATCAGCACTGTAGCCGCTAGCCTACACCACAGCCACAGCAATGCGGGATCCAAGCTGCATCTGTGACCTACACCGCAGCTCACGGCAACGCCGGATCTTTAACCCACTGAGCAAGGCCAGGGATCAAGCCTGCAGCCTCATGGTTCCTAGTCAGATTAGTTAACCACTGTGCCACGATGGGAACTCCTAGAATGTGAACTTTTTATTACGGGAATCGCCAGCTATCTTCACTGAAGATCAAAAAAGGCAAAGAAGCATCTACAGCATATCAGACTTAGGTCATGCATGGAGGTAAATATTCTGCCAACAGGGATTTTTAAAATGAGACTGTAAGATTGCTAATATTATCTTTCAAAGATAGACTAACTTGGATGATTTTTAATGTGATTCTCTTTTTAGACAACAGGTGAATTAAATGATCAAGGTCTCCGAAATACAACAATTTACAAACTCTCGTAACTCTGATACAAAACCTATTGTCTTAGGTAAAATTCTTCTGCATATTTATAAAATACATAAACACAAACAAAAATACATATGAACAATACCATTACATATGTATTAACTTATATCATATGTTACTAATGTCTTCAAGGGCATGAATACCTTATTTTTGAGGTTCTGGATCTGATTTAACAGGGTCATTTAAAGTTAATTACAGGAGTTCCCGTCGTGGCGCAGTGGTTAACGAATCCGACTAGGAACCATGAGGTTGCGGGTTCGATCCCTGCCCTTGCTCAGTGGGTTAACGATCCGGCGTTGCCGTGAGCTGTGGTGTAGGTTGCAGACGCGGCTCGGATCCTGCGTTGCTGTGGCTACGGCGCAGGCCAGTGGCCACAGCTCCGATCAGACCCCTAGCCTGGGAACCTCCACATGCCGCGGGTGCGGCCATAAAAAAAAAAACCCGCGGCCATAAAAATGACAAAAGGCAAAAAAAAAAAAAAAAATAAAGTTAATTACAATCTCAAAACACTGTAAATCAACTATATTTTTTAAATGTAAAAAATATAGTTAATTACAATCTTATGTTCAGCTTGGTGTTCATCCTATATCTGCACAATTAAAATTCTGCGTCTAGTCAGCTGTTGTGTTTGCAGGTTGGTTATATAATGATCATTCTGGTATAGGTAGCAAAATGGTGCTGACCACAACTAGTAATTAGCTCAGAGCTGTCTGTATTGAATAACAGTATTACACGTCTTTCCAACACCACTTGTCAAGTGCACAGATGTGCACATTGGCCATGGTTTGTAAAGCAAATCAACTGTTTCTATTAGTAGGATGCCTCTAATTTCTACAGATACTTTTTTTTATAAGTTGTTGGTCTCTTAATTGCAAGTGCATCTCAAGTGTCCTGCATTTGTACCCTCTTCTTCTCACGATTTCTGATTTTGGTAGCATAATTGTGCATGGATGATTTCCTATCTTTTTTTTTTTTTGGCTTTTTGTCTCTTTTTAGGGCCGCACCCACGGCATGTGGAGGTTCCCAGGCTAGGGGTCTAATCGGAGCTGTTGCTGCCGGCCTATGCCAGAACTTCAGCAACACCAGATCCGAGCCGCATCTGCAATCTACATCACAGCTCACGGCAATACTGAATCCTTAACCCACTGAGCAATGCCAGGGATCGAACCCACAACCTCATGGTTCCTAGTCAGATTCGTTTCTGCTGCGCCACTATGGGAACTCCTCTACCATACTTTCATCTTTGCATACATGTGGCTAAGAGTTAGGCCTGTAGCAACAGTGTAGCAAACTTTCACTTTCCCAAACTGAAGAGTTCCTTATTCTGAGTAACGGAATACTCTGGCATTTTTCAGTGTCAATATACATTTTAAATTTCAAACATTTGGATTATATAAACACACATTTAACCCAAACTACAGAATTAGGTTTTACAAAGCAGATAATACCCCCTTTCTTTCCTTTCTAAGCTTGGAACCAACTGAGAAATAGACATGAGGCAGACAACTGGAGATTAAAATATCAGCTTTAAAAGTGGAAAAGTCATTGAGAGAATGGATGTATATCTGTAGAGAAAGGCTCACTAACATCCCCTGTTTCCACTAGATCTTACAAGAGCCCACCCAGGGAAAGCCTGGGTCTATTCAGGAGATTTACCTAAGCAGTTGCTGCCTCCCACTAGTCTGTGTGCAAATAGATAAAAACAGGAGCAAATCTCTTGTAGTAGATTGGGGGTGAGAGTGGGGGTATGGGGCAGGTTCTCACACTTGCTCTATTAACTTCTCAAATATTTTATTGTAAAATACTACAGATAGAAAAGAAATGAGGATAAATCTATACACAGTCAAACAGGCCTGGTTTGAGACATGTGGGGACATGTGGTGATATAAAGGTTGTGAGGATAGCCACTTTCTTTTCACAGTGCACGTCTGTGCACTTTGCCTTCCTAGTTTTCAATATTCTGGTAAGAATATCTTCATTTTCCTTCAGAGTATCAATCCTCTTATAGCCCCTGAGATTCTGGTGGGCCTGACCCCACCCCTCAACCCAGGCCAATTGGAGCATTCCAGTTTGAGCATGTGATCCGAGTTGGACCCATCCACCAGAATACTGGAATTTGTATTAAAGCTGCTAGGGGAAAAGGTACTCTCTTTCCGTTAAGGTCCTTGAGCTGGCAGAATGTAAGCCTAGAGCTGTGTGGAAATGTTTCTCTCCAAAAATGGAGCAAAAAAAAAAAAAAAAATGAAGCAGATGAAGACAGATCAGAATGACAGAGAAATTCTGAGTCCAGACATCATCATTTGAATGAATCCTGTGTATACAGCTTTGCCTAGGCCTATTCCTACCCCTGGACATTTTACCTGTTGCTTGTGAGGGTCAGTATTTTTAAAAAAATTTTCCTTATACGGTTAAATTGGATTTTCTTCACTTAACATAAAAAAGATTCCAGGTTAATAAGCTCTGTTGCCAAAAAAAATTTTTTCCCCATGGAAACCTAAAATTGTGCCACAAGAGGAATCTTTTCCTGGGAGAAGTATTATACCATCAATTCTTAGAGTGAACTATCATCTTACTGTTAATGTATTTACCAGTTTTTTTCGGGAAAGGACAGTGAGAAAAGGAACTCTTTTTTTTTTTGTCTTTTATCCGTTTAGGGCCGTACTGGCGGCATATAGAGGCTCCCAGGCTAGGGGTCTAATCAGAGCTGTAGCTGCCAGCCTACGCCAGGGCCACAGCAATGCCAGATCCAAGCTGCGTCGGCGACCTCCAGCACAGCTCATGGCTACGCTGGATTGTTAATCCATGGAGTGATGCCAGGGATCAAACCCACAACCTCATTGTTCCTAGTCAGATTCGTTAACTGCTGTGCCACTAAGGGAACTTCAAGAAAATGAACATTTTTATCAAGGATGCTTGTATTCTAAGGAAAATAAAGGGATAAAGAAGCTAATTTCTTTGTCACTGAATTGGCTTGTGGTTAGACCTTGATAATTTGCCAGGGTATCTCAACATGACTGATTACTAACAGCATCTGGGGAGCTTTTTTAAAATATAAATGTGTGAACCTCACTCTAAACCTACTAAATGATATTCTCTGGATATGTCCTTAGAATTTAAAAACATTCTACAAGCGATTCTAATAATCAGATAGATTTCCAAACAATCAAAATGTTTACAGTCTATTTTGGTCTAGACTAAGGTGGTAGTTCTTTGTCCTGGTGGAATTCATTCACTCACTTTTTCATTCAGGCATTATTTTGGGGTTTCTACTTTGTTACAATCCATAAGGATGCAAGGATGAATGAGAAGAAGCCCTGACTCACAAGGATCTCAGTCTGGTTGAAGAGACTCACCATAGATAAAGGTGCTACATCTTTAAAGGAAGCATGAACCAAGATCTCCGTGCAAGCTGGGAAGCGAGAACAGCTAATTCTGATGGGGTATTGAGTGAAGGTAGTGAAAAGGATTTGTAGGATAGGCAGGCAGGTAGGGGAAAAGAGCTTTAAGGGCCTAGGAACCAGTGGAAACAAAAGGGTAGAGTGGCGCAAGGTCACACAAAGCTCTGGAAATGGTAGGGTGTGGCTAGAGCATTGCTGCTAAGTGGGTCGTGGGGATAAGGAAGCAAGAGGTAATCTGAGCTTGCATTTTATGAAGTGCTAAGAATTTTGGTATTTTCCTGGGTAACGCCACTGATATATATATGCCATAAATCCTACCACCTTTATCCCCTTATCTTCTTCATGAAGTCACTTCCTTCCACGCCCAGCTTAAATTGCAAATCACTATTAACCTTCCTGTGAATACACTTTCAACCTATCTGCCCTCTTTCACTTTCCTGCATACACATTTGGCCAAATTCAGCTCATCTTCCATGGTAGCATACACACAGCTAACACTGGGTGGAGAAACACTGATAAGTGTCACATATTCCCGATCACTAAACTCAAGAAAGTAATACTGTTAGGCAATCATACTCTGTTGCCTTAGTCCACTCACTTGCCTGGATCATTAAATAACTTTTTTTCTCTCATCGAACCTCAACATCTTCTCAAATTCTTACACTCAGGTGACCTTCCTTCTACTTCACTGAGAAAACTGAAACCATGAGAAGATGGCTTTACGCACCTCCACTACCACATACACCTACCTGCCTACTTCTGTGCCAAACTACTCTACCTGGTCTCCTGTCCAGCTCTTAGCTAGGATTAACCCTGTGACCTGTGCATACCCACCTTCTCTCAACTCCTCAAGGATGTTGCATCAACCCTTCTCCCCCTATCTCCTGGATACTTTTTGGTCCCCACTGGATCATTCTCACCAGCATAGAGGCATGCTGTTATTATCCCATCTTGAAAAATATCCTGATTGACTCTACTTCTCCTCTAGCTTATGCCCCACTTTTCCCTCCCTCCCTTCTTTTTGAGCATTCTGTAATGCTCATGATCTCCAATTTCTCTCCTTCTGGTCTTCTTAAACCCACTCTGTAGTCTTTTTTGGCAGCTTCAATGACCTCAATGCTCAGGCTTTATCTTCCTTGACATATCATCACTCGATTTCTTTCATTTGGCTCTAGAATACCATACTTCCTGGTTTTCCTCCCACCTTTTTGTCTAAGATACTTAGTCTTTGCTGTTTCTTTCTCATCTCTCCTAACTTAAATATTCAAGTGTCCCACAGCTTAATCCTTCAATCTCTTCTCTTTTCTACTCACATCTACTCTTTGCAAATGTCATGGTCTAATGACTTTAAATATCATCTTTAGGCTGATAACAACCAAAATTGTATTTACAGCCTGGACCTCTCCTGAACTCCAAACTCCAACTTCTTACTTAGCTTCTCTACTTGCATTTCTAACAGGAATCTCAAACATAAAATAGCCAAGTCCATGTGCTAATATCTTCCCACTCCCTAAAACCTGTTTCATTTGCAGTTTCTCCATTTCAGAAAATGCCATGTCCTTCCTACAACTGCTTGTCTTTCATACCCTACATCCAATCCTGTATGCTTTTCCCCAGACATCATCATGACACTTGTCTTGCCTCTTTCTAGTCATTACTGAAATATAATCTACTGAAAGCGGCCGTCCCTGGACATCTGATTTGAAATTGCGTACACACACACACACACACACACTTACACATCCTGTCTCCCTTCTCTGCTTTACTTTTTAACTATTTTGTTCACTAATTGTATCTCTGATATCTAAGAGATTGCTTGGCACACATCAGAATTTCAATAAATATTTGTCGAATGAATGAATGCACAAATGAACAGACATTAAAGGATGGTGCAAGAGAAGTCCATCCAAGCACAATCTTATCAGATCTGGTTAAGACCACAACCCTGGAAGTAATGAGGAAGACAGGCTAGTGGGCAGAGATTAGTGGCTAGAAAATAATTTGGAGGCTATTAAAAAAAAAATTACATCCTGAACTAAGGCAGTAATGTAGAAGTAGAGAGAAGGAGAAGAGCTGGACCACCTGGGATAGATTCGAGGAAAGACAACCAGTTCTGGTGGGTATAGGAATGTTATTATGAGTTAACCTTCCTCATAGGATTGGCGATACCTTCTTGTCTCTGCCTGATTCAAACTTGGCTCTGCCCCTCAACTCTGATCTTATTTCTAGCTCTTCCTGCTCTGGATCCCTTCCTGTATGCATAACTTTGGGCAAGATACTTTCCCTTCCTAAGAGTACCTACAATTGTTTCCTGGGGCTGTTATAACAAATTACCACAAATTAGGTGGCTTAAAGCAGAAATGTATTCTCTCATAGCTATGAAAGCAGAAGTCTGAGAGCAAGGTCATGCTCTCTCAGAAGGCTCTCAGGAAGTAGTCCTTCACCTCTTCCTGTTTCTGGTGTTTGCCAGCCATCCCTGGCATTCCCTGGCTCACAACTGCATCACTTTAATCTCTGCTTCTGTCTTCACATGATTTTCTCTCTGTCTGTTTGTGTCTTCACATGCCATTCTTACAAGGATAGTCATTGGCTCTAGGGGCCACTCTAATCTAGTATGACCTCATCTTATTACAACCATAGAGACTGTAAATCCAAAAAGGTCCTATTGTGAGCTTCCATGTGGACCTCAATTTTGAAGAAACACTATCTTCCAGAGAAAGGAAATGAGCATTTAGAGCAAATTATCATTATCAATTTGGGTTTTATAAACCACAATCTTCATATACCATTTAGTTTGCTTAAAGTGGAAGAAACATGGAATTTCTTATAAGTTTGCAGACAAATAATTATGTGCTAAATTCTTGCTTCCCAAAGAAAATGGAGGATGGATAAGACGCTAAGCGTGTCCTAGAGGCTTAATACAAGGTGATCAAAATATGAGGTTGTTTATATAAAGCCCTTAGCACATCACTTGGTATTCATACATTCCATAAATCTTTCTTGAGCCCTTTCTGTGTGACAAACACTAAGACAGATGCTGGGAAGACAATGGAGAGAGATGTGATTCTTGCCCTCACAGAGCTAAGTCTAGTGGTGGAGGCAGACAGTAAGCAAAAATTCAGCAAAGACAGAGGTAAGCATAAATACAATTCAAAAAGAAAAAATTAATTTTCTCTGGTATAAAATTAATTTTCTCTGGTAAAGAGACTTTTCTCTCCTCCTCTTCTTTCAGAGCATTTCTTTAGAATACCTGTAATGGAAAATTCTCTCTTTGCCCCTTTTAAAAACCTAAGCTTCTTGTGAACTTTATAACCCAGGAATGTTTTTCTCAAGGACCCGGGAGCCATCTTTTTGAAATGGAATCATCAAAGAAGATAATGTCAAAGAAAACCAGAGACAGACAGAAGTTAACGTGATGAAGGTAAATTTTACTTAGGAACTATTGCAATAGGGGAAGAGAGACCTAAGTATAGAGATCCATTTTGCATACAACAAAGACAAGTGAGGGCAAGCTAAGGAGAAAGATTAGGAGGGGTCAATGGATAAAATATCAAAGATATAAGATAATGTCAAAGAAAACCAGAGACAGACAGAAGTTAACGTGATGAAGGTAAATTTTACTTAGGAACTATTGCAATAGGGGAAGAGAGACCTAAGTATAGAGATCCATTCTGCATACAACAAAGACAAGTGAGGGCAAGCTAAGGAGAAAGATTAGGAGGGGTCAATGGATAAAATATCGCTTAAAGGAAACATCAAGGATAAGGGTTTCTGGCTGAAAAGACTTAATAGGATTATTAAGAAAAGCAGACCAGGATGGTAAGATATTGAGGGTGGAGGAGGAGATATTTGATCAGATATCATGGTTGGGAGATTCCCCACTAAGATGACCAGCAGGATTCTTGCAAAAAACTGGTCTTACAGGGCCAAGAACAGAGGTCAAGGGTGAGGTCTAATCAAAAATTACTCAAGGCAGACTTACTAAAGTTTGATTAAAGAATCTTTCTCCATAGCACCCCATCTCCCAGTTTCTGTTGGAGGGTAAGAGCTAACTTCAATGAATATCTTGCTCTAAAACTACATCTGTTATAATAAATTCATATATGAGTTTATTTTTCTTTTGGATAAAGCCAACTGGCTAACACAGATGGTCACCCAATTACTAGGTGAATTTTGGATGAACAATGACTAATGGTGCTGTCAAGTTCTCTTGTTTGAGGCCTAGTTATCATTTGAGAACACATATGGGATGGGTTGTATCTGCTTGGCTATATAAAAGGATTAGGTTCCTTTCTGTCTGCCATCTCTGCAGGGAAGTACCTGTGATACAAATCGTATTCCATTTTAACGCTTATTCAGTAATACAACTTTTTTTCTTTTCTTTCTATCTTTGTGGAGAGGTTTTTCTGGGTTGCCAGGAGATTTTGGTTTTAATAATATTTCCCCAACAAGGGGAATGAGAATTCTCAAGCACTATTAGTGTGAAGAAAATTTGGGACAGCCATTCTAGAAAGTTATCAGATGGTATTCAGTGAAGTAAGTAAGTATGTTTGCCTTTACGCAATGATTCTATTCCTGATGTATATCCCAGAGAAATTATCCTTAAGAAAATAATTACAAGACTGTTCAATACCTAGGTGCCCATCACTAGAGGAACAAACAAAAGATAAAATGTGGTAGACATACATTATGTAATATTGTACAAAATATAGAAACAATGAACCACATGAACACACAGAAACAAAGATAGATCCTAAAATAGGACTGAATGAAAAAGAATCAGGATACAATTTACAGCATAGTAGCTTTTACATAAATAAAAATAGTACTGCCTGTTTTTCAAAAATAAATGCACAACTCAAGGTTTATAAGAAACAGATTTGCGCTTATTGGGATGGGGGTGGGACTGGATAGAAGATAAAACAAGGGCCTTATAAGGATAAATGATACTGTTCTGTGACATGAGGAATACAATCAACTTTCTGAGCCTGGGGTACAAATAAAAGACACAAAAGAAAGAAAGAAGGTAGAGGGAAGAATTTTCCCACACAAAAAACTGGTCAGCTCTCTAATGAATTAAGACCATCTCTGTTTAAATTCGCTGTCCTTCAATTTGCTACCTTAAAAGATAAATACAAGTAGAACTAGGATGGTAAAATGAGGAGGTTATGTTTTCTAACAGGTAGTTAATTCCTCTTTACAATTCTATTCTGACTTCCTTTTAAGAAAAGCTTATGCATTAATTACATGTTAACAAATGATGGACAGAGATTATTTAACTTTGTTTTAGATATGCTCATTAGAAATAGCATTCTGTTGGTCTAATTAAAACTTTATTTCAGGACAACTCCTAACTTTTAATTGAATGATATATATTCATTGTCAGACATGAGTAATAAGAGGGCCCCTGCTGATGACTTTATAAGCACCACATAATTACCTCTTCCACTGCCAAAGTAAATCCAAAGTTGTGATGCCTTCCTGTTTTCATGAAATATCAAATTCAAGCATGTGACAGTGGATCTTCACAGATGATCTAATAAAATCATTAACTGGAAAGTATTAATTTGCATGAGGATCAAATGTCAACAAGAATAGAATATAAAAATTAAATTAGCATTTGAAATCTCCAGACTTTTGGTTCTTTGGAATTAAAGTTGAAGGCATTACAAAGCCAGATTTTAATTAGATGTCTCCACTGTTCTCTACCAATAAGAAAAGAGTTTTGGAGAAATCAATTTAACCACCAATTCAAAAGGTTTTAATTAACAAAGATTTTCTTATTTAGGTCTATAAAGTCACCTTTATATTGTTTAAATGATTCTTCTTTAATCCAGGTAGTGACACAGTAAGTATGCTATAATCAGTAGTAATGTACCTTGCCAATTTTTTTCAGGTTCAAGATACCTTTATCCATAAATAAAGCAGATTTAAATTTACAGGTTTTGACCTTTCTCTAGGAGTATGAACAAAGAAATGAATGAAATGAAGTATTATTTCACTTAGAATGTTTATTTTGCTTGACTTTTAGTGCCTTCAATTTCTTTTGTTTCTTGTACAGACATATAAATCCATGTCATAAAGAAGCTTTAAAATGAGAAAAGGAGATTAACAAAAATGGTAACTGATTCTGTATTCTTCCTATGGTTTTAACTGTAATCACCTTTTGCTCCAAATACCATCTGGCATATGCTAACAACAGGCAATTCTTCTTTTAAGAATTTAAGGACAAAGAATTTAGTTTGGCAACGCACCAATGGCTCAGTCTATACAGGAACTCTGACTCAACTGCTGACCAAATTCTTGGGCTTTACCTAGAAATACACTCATAAAATTACTCATTTATATAATATAAAGAAAACTGTGTTAGCTCTCTTCCCATCTTTTACTGCATAGGAAAGTCACAACAGATTTCTAACAACATCAAAGTAGATAATGTCTATACTTATATGCAAAAGAGTTGCATCTCTCAAAAGAAGAAGATTGATATAGATAATCCACCTAATTGATTTCTGACCCAATTTCTTAATCTAAAAGTTTAAATTTCTAAACTATTGTTCAGTCTTTACACTCTAAGATGAAAATTTATCCAGAGAGGTCATCTTGTTCAACTAGATTTTCAGAGACTATAATAATAGTAGTACAGATATCAGATTTCTTGGTACTTTTTTAAACTCCTAAACCACAACATCTTAATTTTTAATTAATTTTAGATGGAAATTGAAATTTCTGTGAAGAAAAAAAGATGTAAAACTCGTTGATACTTTTTTGTTTACGTATGTTAACCAAAGGTCAATATTATAGATAAATTTGAAATGAAAATATATTTAAAAACCTGCACCCCTATATTCTGCATGAGCAAGTTTTAAATTATAGTCTGTTGAATGAGGCAGCCATCTGGTGATGGAAAAGAGTACTACAGACATTATTTTGCAGGAATTGAATGTCATAATATTCTACACAAATCAACTTAATCTCAAAAAATATAGTAGTGCTGTCCAACAGAAACATAACAGAATCACATATGTAATTTAAAATTTTCTAATCGCTGCGTTTAAAGGGTAAAAAAAAACCCTGTAATTTTAATAACGCATTTTTATTTAACCCAGTATATCAAAAACATTATCATTTCAACATGTAATCAATACTTTTTTTTTTCACACTAGGTCTTCAAAATACGATGTGTGTTTCATAGCACATCTCAGTTCAGACTGGCTACATTTCACGTAGTTGTGGCAAGTGGTTACCAAGTTGGACAGTGCAGATGTAGGGAATGAACCGAGAGCCGGAGATACTTTGATTTGCCTAAGTTCATTGAATTTCCTAGCTCTTCTGCCCGCTCTTAAAAGTTCCTCCCTTTCCCTCCTTTATACTTTATTTTGTAAAATTTTTTGTCTACTGTATAATTTGGAATACTTAAATGGCCCTCAAAAGCCTATCCGTGCAATCAAGAAGATCTTAAGAGGGTCCATGTCTTCTCTGGAGGGTACCAGGGCGTTTGCCTGCTCTGTCTTTGGGTTCGGCTGTCTTGGCGCTCAGCGGCTTCGGGCCGCACTCAGCTACACTGAGGGAGGGCAGGAGAGGCGGCGGGCCGCCAGCGGGACGGCGGCACTCGGAGGACTGGGATCGGTTCAGGCCGTCTGCCTGCCTTGTGACATCACAGCGCCATGACTTTTGGGTTCAAGCTCAGTGAGACTCCGAGCTTCCCGGCCGCGAAGGTCAGAGATTTTCAATGCGAAAGAGCGAGGGACTGGAAGAAGTAACGACTCAAGTCGTCGCTTCCGGTCCGGCGAAGGCGTGTGTAAAGATGCAGGCAGGGACCAAGACATCCGTGAGCGAGAAGCTCCCCACCAATTCCCAGGAGCACCAGCGGGGTCTTCCGGGTGGACCCCTACCTCTGCGGATTGGTTGGAGCTCGCCGCCATGTGATCCAGAAGCGGGTAGGCCATGGCTTTCCCCTCCCCTTTCACCTCCTCCCCACTTGGAGGTCCCGGGAGGCGGAGAGTGGGTTTCCCAGGCAACCGCAGTGGGTAGTGTGTACACAGTAGGCCCCAGGGATAGAGGGTGTTGTGCCTGCTGCAGCAACACAGGGATTAAGAGGTGGGAGTGGAGTCTGCTCTGTCTCGGACTGCCTCAGAATCCATCCTCTTTCTGGGATAAGGTGAGTGATTGTCACTTGGTGGCCTTTGGGCATATCTCACCTGTAGGCTGGCGCTGGCTCCTCTCTTCTCCCTCTCTGGTCACACCAGGAGGAAGGCAAAAGAGAAGCAAAGTTAAGGTCAAAAGACCCCGGTAATGGTGCAATGGAAATGATGATAATGAGACAGTGACATGGCTTTTTATCTGGGCCGCTCACCTAGAGCGGGAAGGGCGTTTGTTTGGCCCATCAGTAATAATGGATGGGTTCAGATCCCTTTATACCCAAGGGAGGAAATCATTTGACCACAAAGGGCTTCTAGTTTGTAGAAAGGAAATTTGATTTTCTCACAATAACACCCTCCTTAGCTCTCATGGCAGAGAGAAACATGGTCTTTTATACAGGAATTATTGTTATCCTCCAATTGGTCATGTACAGAAAGTATTTCAAGTTATATCATATAGGACCCTGTGGCATAACAATTAATTCAAACTATTCAACAAATTTTTACCAAACACCAAGCATGTTCCGGGCACTGTGACAGGTCCATTGTCCTTGCCTTCAATGAACATGTAACCTGGTAAGGGGGAAAGACCTGGAAGCATCACAATACAGTGGGACAGGAGCTGTATATAGGGCATATGCATGCCTTAACTGGAGTTACAGGAGGATGAGAATTATTACAATACTACTAGAGAGAATTAAAGTCTTCACACAGAAGATCCTTGATTTAAATCTTTAAAGGTGTATGTCCATAAAGTCCAGGGAAATTTAAGGAGGGGAAATGGTATATGCCAAAGTACAGAAACATACCATGCTGTTCAGAGAACTATAGTTCTGACCTGAGCCTGAGGTGCTCTTGGGAGTTTATGGTTGATGAACTTGAGTGGTAGGCAGGAGTTAGAGTTTGGAGACCATGAATACCTTCCAAAGGGAATAGTGTGAGTAGATTTACCTTTCAGGAGGTTGTTGTCACAGTAGTATAGAGGATGGATTGGCACGAAGCGGCACTACAAGGAAGGCATCAGTTAAGTTGAAGTGATGAGAACCTGAATCAAAGCAGAGGCAATTGAATAGAATGGAGGGGGGAAAAAAACCTTGATCGACATTTAAGCAGTATATGAAGAAAGATTTAGTGAGTGAGCAAAAGTGGGAGAAAGAATAAAAGAGGGGTTGAACATGAGTCCTAGGTTTCTGACTTGGATGATTAGAAGAACGGTGCCATTTACCCAGAGAAAACATGCATTAGAAGAAGCAGGCTGGCTGGAAAATATAATGAGTCCAGTTCTGGGCAAACTGAAGCTGAGACACTTTCAGATGGAGCTTTCCATGTGGGTACTGGGACAGTTGCACAGACAAGAGGAAGATAAAAACTGCAATTTTTCATCAAGAAGGAAACTATTAACCAGAAAATTAGGTTTTAAATACAAGTAGAGAGAAGCCAAGGAGAAAAAAATCAAACCAAAGAAGAAAATTTAAAGAGTCACCAGCACTGTCAAATTCCATCTCAACGTCAGATTAAGTTGAGAGCTGAAACATGTCCAGTGTCTTTGGCAATTAGACTATCGTTGACTTGGGAAAGGAAACTGAAATGGCTTAAGGTGTCTCCACTGAGATTGCACTGAGTTGAGAACGGAACAGAAGTACTGAAGTGTTGGTAATTACTATTTTTGCTAATGTTTGCTAATGCTAATATGGTGCTAATGACTTCTGTCTAGAAGTTTTTCTGTAAAGGAATCTAAAATCAGCTATTCGTAGAATATAGGATAGGAGAACTTTTTTTTTTAGGATAGGAGAACTTTTTTTTTTTTAAAAAGCTAGTAACACTCTAATATTCATATATGGAGAGAAAAGAGACCCTAGAGAAGGAAAGATGGGACTAAATGAAAAGGAGGAGGATTTGTCAGACCAATGTTCTGAAAGAGACTGAAGAGGATGAGATAAGTACACAGGAAAAGGGATCAATTTTGGACAAGAAAAAGAATATTTTTACTACAACAAGAATCAGAATGAGAAAAAAATACAGTTGACCCTTAAACAACATGGGGGTTAATCCACAAATAACTTATAGCTGGCCTTCCTGTCCTTGGTTCTTCCACATCCTCAAAGATTTAACAAGACATGGACCATGTGGTACCCTGGTATTTACCATGGAAAAATACCCACTTAAAAGTGGGCCTGTGCAATTCAAACCCTCATTGTTCAAGTGTCAACTGTATATTTTAAGAAATAAGGGAATTTAAGGACTGTATATCCAATGGCATAACTATTCTCTATGAAGATAGGGACAAGATCATCTGCTGAGAGAGAGAGAGAGAGAGAGAGAGAGAGAGAGAGAGAGAGAACTTGAGAAGAATGGCGAAAGGTTAGAATAGTCCTGATATCCTGAATCCCAGATCTCTGTATCTCTAGTCCTGCTCTCTAGGAGAGGAAGTTGAAGAAGAAAATCTAAGTCTGTTGTTGAATCCAGCTAAAGTTAGACGCCATGCACTTGTAGTGCCTTCAATTCACATGTCCAATTGGTCATATGAAATATTAACCCTTCAAATCTCAAATCCTGCACTGATTCAGACACCTCTGCTTTTGTGCTCCAGAGCACAAAGCAGAGGTGTCTGAATCAGTGCAGGATTTGAGATTTGAAGGGTGAAAGCTATAGAAATTCCTAGTGGCTCCTGGTTCCATGAAGGAGCTAGAGAAGTTTCTTAGATGGGTGGGCCCTGAAAAGAGCTTTCCTAAGGTGCAGGAAAGTGGATACAAGCTGAGCACTGGGACACTCACTTGTTGATGGACTCAAAAACTGCCTTGGCTCCAGTTGTGACTGGAGAAAGCATAAATACCAAGAAATACCAAGACTTGTAAATACCAAGAAAGTCCATAATTTAGATGTATTTATGCATAATTTCATAATTCAGATATATTTATGAAAATTATAGGATTTGAGGGTTTTAAGTTGAATTTTGTTTTGCTAATTAACTACTGAATTACAATAAGGTTTTTCCTAAGTGAGGGCATTGGTGAAATGAAGATAAGTTGACGTAAGAGAAAAGGTTGGTATCCCAAATGTGTATATTTCTCTATCAAGAAAAAGTAGTCTCCTTGAATAAATGGAGAGTTCTACCTTGTTCTTGAGGAAGAATCAATACTGTAAAGATGGAAGTTCTCCCTAAATTAATCTTTAAAAACAAATCTCAATCAAAATCCCAAGTGAATTTTTAAAAACTAAATGCAAAATAATCATAAATGTTATTGTGAAAAATAAATATGAAAATAACCTGGGAATTTCCAAAAAAAGAAAAATGAGGTGGAAATTTACAATATAAATCACAGTGATTAATATAGGATAATGCCATAGGAATAGATTGAGCTAAGGGAAAACACAAAAAAGTCCACAATTAAGCTCAAGTATATGTAATAATTAAGTCAGTAATGAAGGGAGCAGTTGATATCCTTGGATGGGACTAGAAAACTTGGATCATTATTTGATGACTTTAGAAGTGCTAAAGGGAGGCATCTTGTGTGGAGATGGGCAGGCTTTTCCTTTGGTACTCACAAACATTAAATGTAGGGTTTTCTCTTCCAATGGGAAGAGGGACTACAGAGCCCTCCTTTACTTGGGGTGCCATCCAAGTGAACCTAAGTAGGGAAGACTGTGCCCTGCTCTCTGTATGGGCCTCTGATGGAAAATCTAAATTCCTTCAGGTAGTTCTTTGCTAAGTGCTCTCTTGTTTGGCCACTCCTATGCTATGATATCTGGGGCTTGTCCAAGAATGGGGTAAAGACACAGTTGCCAATTGGAAGCAGGGAAGGAATGATCAGTATTACGTGCAGTATGGATCCTTCATCTCATCGCTGCTCCACATCCTCCCTACCACCACCCTATTCCAGCCACCATCCCTATGTTATTACAACTGCTCCTTGACTGATCTTTCTCAATATCTTTGGCCACCAATGCTCTTATCCTAGCACTGCTACACATCCCTTTCTTATTTTCCTAGCTCTTTATCATTCTAGCAAAACATGGGGAGAGAAGGGAGATAACCACATGGACTCAAGACATCATCTTTTTATTCTTAAAATTTTATGTGTACACCTGCACATGTATATAATTTTGAATAAATGATTAAAATAAGCATATAAATACTTCAAAATATAAACATTCAAGTAAAATTTCCTTAAGTATACATATAGAAATCACATAAATCTTAGATATCTAATTTTTTTCTCTCAAAGTAAATTCATTCCATTAATTAGCACTTAGATCAAAATATTTATCTTCATCAGCACTCCAGAACCCATTTTTTTTACCTCCTCCTAGTTGATCAGCCCTGAAAAGTAATCACTATCCTGACTTGTAATACCATAGATTAGTTTTCATATTTTATATGATTGGAGTCATGTGGTATGTGCTTTTCATGTGCGTGTCTTTCTTTGCTCTACATTGTGTTTGAGAGAGAATCGTCCATGGTTTATACAACAACAGTCTCTTTCTCATTCCACTCCTGGTATAAACCCCAAAGAAATATGTACCTATGTCCTGCACGATAAAAATTGTCCAGGGAAATACTATTCACCTCTAAACTAGAGACAGTCCAAATGTCTACTAGCAGTGGAATGAATAAGTAAATGGTTATATATTCATACCATACAATACTAAACATGCTTTTTTAAAGGGTGCTTTTTCCATTTTTAGGGGTTTTTTTCCCATTTTTTTGCCTAGATCCATTCCTGTCCAAACTCCCATGCCTATTATAACCATACTAGCTTTCACCTATATCTAAGGTAACTCATGTTAACATCTTGGTATGTATCTTTACATATTTTCTCCTTACATATACACACACAATAAATATCTCTAGATCTATATCCATATACACACAATATGCACACACGCATCTGTAGGGGAGTTATTATTGTAAAAAGTGAGATCACAATAAACAAATACATATCATTTCCACATCTTGCTTTATCATGTCTGCATATTAAAAACCAGACTTCCTATATTTTAAAATTAGTATATTTCTGGAGTAATATGAATACATAAAAATTTTGAAAAAATTAGGTTAAATTTTATTGACGTTATTTAGGTATTTAGTAGTTCATATCATCTAAGATGAAGAAGTTGACCAATTCACTTTAATATACATTTACTACCATGCCTATGGTATATCATTAAGCCCTGAGGATTCTCTTCTTTGCTCACTATTCTTAGAGAACTGTGTTCAGTTTGGGACACCACAGTATAATAGGAAGAATGAACTGGAGCTGGTTCAAGGGAGAGAAACAGGTAGCTTTCTAGTGAGAGAAATAAAATAAATGAACTGGAGACCAGGTAAAGGTACAGACGAGAAATGATCACGTTCTTCAAGTATTAAAGATTCATGGTGTGGAATAAAAATTATACTTCTTTTATTTGAATCCAAGAGGTAGAATGACAGTGAATGGGGAGGAGTTATGTAGAGACAGAATTAAATTCAGAATGAAAAATAATTTTCTAACAGAAAACTTCAGAGATGAATTGGACTGCCTTGGGGTCCAGACATAGCTGGTAATATACTGTTGGAAAATTTTAAGCCACAAATGGGTGGTTCCACCTAAGTAGTTTTAAGGTCCTTTTCAATGATATAGCGTGGCTCTAGTATTTATTTTACTTCAGTTTTTCATTTTTCTTAACAGACATATTAATGGAAGATGATTGAATGTGAAAACCTAAACCAAGAAGAAATAATTAAAGAACTGGTGAGTCAAAGTCAAGTTTCTTTTCAACTACACTTGTAAGAATATTAAATGGAACATTTTTACACTCCTTTCTGGAGCTTATCTACATATTTCTTATATCCTATGACCTTTGGAAGTAGGGAAAAGTCATGTATATGCTACAACTTTTCTTTTTGTGAGTCAAAAATTGCATCAGTGTGACAGTTTATAATTTTTAATGGCAAAAATAATTTTATTATCTTAAATAGGTAATAACCCAGTTTCTTTCTTAAAAACAGTGTTTATGCAATGGTTTATCTTATGAGATGATTGGACAAGAAGGATCAGACACTTCAAAACTGGAAATGTTTTTCTCAGGGTATCCTTGTATAGTCGGATTATCATTATTTCCTAACTTAAAAAGCCTCACAATTGTTGCTCAAGATATAAAAGAAATTTCAGGACTAGAAACTTGTTTACAGCTTAAAGAACTTTGGATTGCCGAATGCTGCATAGAGGTGAGTCTAAACATAACCTTACATAGAGTATTTCCGCTGAATTCTTTGACTTTGTAAAAATAATTCATTGAAATATATGCTTGAGGCATGGATCAGAGTAGATGAACTCATTCATGATGAATTGCAGTAAAACCCTTTGCCCAGAAAAACAAGATAAAGAAAAACAGACAAATGGATAAAATATAAAAATAGATTTATATAAAGAAGAAAATAGAAATAAAGAACCAAAACACAGACACTATTTTTAGTAATCAAATCAGATCAAATAATACCCAGTATTCCTTAGGCGTGGACTTTGACACTGTTGGTTGTGTGAAAATTATAATATCTATATTGAAAAGCAATACTGCAAAATGTATCAAGAGCCAGAGAAAGGTACACACCTTTTGACTCAGAAATCTCTATTCTAGGACTTTTTATCCTAGAGAAGTAATTAAATAGCAGAAGACAACTGTAGGCATAAGATTATTTGTTACAATATTATTTATAATAGTTAAACATAAACATGCTACACGGTATTTCTAAGAAAATTATTTTAAACTTCATGAAATATTTTGTAATTATTCAATATTATAATTTGAAAGATTATGAAAACATTTTAGATGGCCTTAAGTTTAAAAAGCCCCATAAAATTGTATAACCATATAAAAATAGGTATTGAGTTGAATAAAATTTGAAGAGAATATGAAAATTGCAAATAGTTGTATTTAGGTTGTATTTAGGTGGATTATATGATAGTTCATTTTGCTAGGTATTGATTTTGCAATCTACTCTGAAAACATGATTTTTAAAGAATGTACTTAAAATCTACTTTATTGAAGGGATTAATGCAAAAACAAGTTAACACTATTCAGTCTCCTCTTTTTTTTTTACAGAAAATTGGAGGTCTTCAAGAATGCAGAAATTTAGAAAAATTGTATTTATATTACAATAAAATTTCTAAAATAGAAAATTTAGAGAAATTATTCAGATTAGAGGTTCTTTGGCTGAACCACAATGCAATTAAAAATATTGAGGTAAGGTAAATTCAGTGCTTTATATGTAAAATCAATTATTCCTGTGGAAGTTTAACCACAATATCCAAGAAATATCTGTGACTAGTTTAATTATTGTTAAGAACTAATGTGTATGTAGCATAATATAATATATAGAAAACTTCAGGAATTCCCATTGTGGCTCAGTGGGTGACGAACCCGACTAGTATTCAAGAGGATGTAGGTTCGATCCCTGGCCTTGCTATGAGCTGAGGTATAGGTTGCAGAGTGACTCGGATCCCATGTTGCTATCTGTATCTGTGGTGTAGACCAGCAGCTGCAGCTGTAATTTGACCCCTAGCCTGGGAACATCCATATGCCATGGGTATGGGCCTAAGAAGCCAAAAAGAAAAATAAAAAGAAAGGAAGGGAGGGAGGAAGGAAGAAGGGAAGGGAGGGAGGGAGGAAGAGAACTTTGTATACATCATTTTCTTTACTTCTCCACCATGTCTGGGAGGTAAGGTGTTATTTCTTCTTTGAAGGTTAAAAATAGGTTTAGAGAAGTTTTCTTTTCTTTTCTTTCTTTCTTTCTTTCTTTTTTTTTTTTTTTGTTTTTTCATATGGAGGTTCCCAGGCTAGGGGTCTAATCAGAGCTACAGCCGCCGGCCTTCGCCACAGCCACAGCAACGCGGGATCCGAGCCACGTCTGCAACCTACACCACAGCACAACAATGCCAGATCCTTAACCCAGTGACCAAGGCCAGGGATCGAACCCGGAACCTCATAATTCCTAGTCAGATTTGTTAACCACTGAGCCACAACGGGAACCCCAAGGTTTAGAGAAGTTTTACATATAACTTGCCTCAGATTATAAACATACTCTGTGTGATATGTTTTTTTCTTCTTCCTCTCTTCCTCTTTCCTCTTCACTCCCCTTCCCTCCTCCATCAGTAATTCTCTCCAGGTTCCAGAGAAACAAAGGTGGCTTAATTGAGACACACATTCATTTATGTGTTTGTGAAGTAAACAGCACCCAGTGCTGAGAACACCTGCAGAACTAACCAGACAGCTTAGATGATTTATAAATATAGATTTTAATGATTTATTCTAAATTATGTACTGTCTAAATTTTTAGGGCTTGCAAACTTTGAAGAATTTAAGTGATCTCAACCTTGCTGGAAATCTAATAAGCAGCATTGGTATGTATACTTTGATTTGGAATATAAGACAATATTATGATAATTTTTATCAGTATGAAAAGTACAGTCTTAGGTTTCTTTCTCTTAGACTTTTTTGTATATCTTTGCAAAGCATTTCTAAATCTCTAATTATGGGATGTGAAAGTATTACGCATTGGTCAGTAGTTACTAATCATGCAGTGTTAATGTTAGTCTTCTTTTTATACTAGAAAAGATGGTCATATACAACTAAGAAACATGACGAGTTATGAGCATGAGGTAAGATAAGAAATTTAATTTTTTCTCATCTTTTTTTTTAATTGAAGGTCGATGTCTTGATTCCACTGAAAAACTGGAAAGACTAAACCTTTCTGGTAACCAAATATGTTCTTTCAAGGTATGTTTAAGTGGAATAATATATTTTTATTTATCAACCTGGATCATGAACCATCTTATTGCAGAAAATGGACTACATAGGCCCATTTAAAGAGTAATTTAATTGTTTTGGAGTAATCGGTACTCCCAGAAATTTTATAATAAACTGGCCCTGATGATCTGATACTATTAAAACCAAACAACTGACTATTTACTTGGCTTTTAAGATATCACTTTCTTTTAGTTCTCCTCTCATCATTCTGGCTACATCTCTTCAGTTTTCTAGGTTTTCATCCTATTCTAGCATCTAAAATATTAATTTCCCCAAGTTAGTCTGAGATCTTTCCTCATTTTTATCTGCATCCATTCTCTAATCACATCATCTTGTAACTATAAATACCTTTTATCTACTTATTACTCCTAATTTGGTATCTCTGCTTTCTATAGCAACTACCCAGAATGACAGACATCTCCTATCCTAACTCAAAATGATTTCCCCTCCACCCTACCTTCATCTCCTACAGCCTTCTCTAAGTGGCATCTCCACTCTCCAAGCAACTTAAGCAAAAATCCTTGGAGTAATTTTTGACTCCTCTTATTCATTCATACCTCATATCCAGTCCATCAGCAAATCCTATTGGCTCTACTTTCAGAATACGTCCAGAATCTGACCATTATTTACCACCTCTATCACTATCAGCCTGGTTCACGACCCCATCATCTCTTTTCTGCATTAATGGAAAAAGAGCCTGCTAACACTTCTCCCCTGTGTTTACTCTTTCATTACACTCAGTCTGTTCTCTGCCTGGCAGCCCATTCCTTTAAAAATATATCAACTCAAATCACTCTTCTGCTCAAAACCCTCCCTTGGCTTCTCATCGTTCATAGTAAAAGCCAGTTCTTACAGTGGCCCACCAAACTCTATAATCTAGTCTCCCTAGTGTCTCTCTGACCATAGTTTCTGCCACTCTCCCCTCTGTTTACTCCATTCCAGCCACTTTGGTCTCCTCACTGTTCCTTGAATATATCAAGGACACACACCTTAGGGTCTTTGCACTTAGTAGGAGGATATTCTTCCCCCATACATCTTCATGGCGTATTTCATTTCTCTTAGGACTTTATTCATATATTATGTTCTCATGAAACCTTTCCTGCCTAATTTAGGTAAAATAGCAACAGCCCCTCTTATTCTCCCCAACCTGAAGCATTCCCATCACTCTTCCCCTTTTTCACTTCTCCTCTTAGCACTTATCTACAACCCTTACTAGAATACATACTCCATGAGTACAGGAACTTGGCCTGTTTTGTTCACTGCTATATCCACAATGCTTAAAGCAGTACTTGACTTATAATAAATCTCAATAAACATTTGTCAAGCACATATATGAGAGAGAAAAAAACAAATAAGAAGACAATGTTTATGGTATATAATGTGGGTAAAAATATATGGCATGCATAATTTTGACAGTGTCAGGTTGAAAGTGTATATTCAAACGCTTCCTCTAGACAATATTGAAGAAAGGTAAGTAGACTTACTACCATAGAAATAATTTTGAATTGATCAACATTAAAATAGGCATTCTTTTAACCAGAGAATAACACAGGACACCAAAAAGCAACAGAATGAAGCAGAATGTAATATGCACTTTGAAAAGAAATTCAAATAAAATTTAACATTATTGGTCAAATTCAAGAAGAAATCTTTGATGTGAACATTGAAGGGTTAACAGATTTTCAACAGGCATTGTAGGGGGATTTTTCTACAACACAGTGGGAAGTAGGCATCCCAAGATTATAAAAACAATATGCACAAAGCATGGAGGTAAGATTTCGAGGGGTTTATTTGAGTAACATCAGCGTGAGAGATCAGAAGGAGCCATGAAAAATAAATTCAGAATACTGTGGAAGGTAATGTTTAAGCAAACAAATGAGACATAAGCAGGAGTTAACCTAGGGAAAGAATATTTCAAGCAAAGCTGTGAAGGACCTAAGTGGTAGAAAAAAAAAAAAACTAGGAGTTCCCGTCTTGGCTCAGCGGTTAATGAATCCGACTAGGAACCATGAGGTTGCGGGTTCAATCCCTGGCCTTGCTCAGTGGGTTAAGGATCCGGCGTTGCCGTGAGCTGTGGTGTAGGTTGCAGATGCGGCTCGGATCCAGCATTGCGGTGGCTCTGGCGTAGGCCGACAGCTACAGCTCCTGTTAGACCCCTAGCCTGGGAACCTCCATATGCCGTGGGTGCAGCTCTAGATAAAGGCAAAAAGACAAAAAAAAAAAAAACTAGAAATTCTCTGTGTTTGGAACGGAGTGAGAGAGAGAATCATGAGTGAAGGCTGACGAAAAGTGCGGAATGCTGGGAGGATAATGTATCGCCCTGCCAAGAAGACCTGCTAAACTTTATCTCACCCTGGCTAGCCATGGTAGCCTTGTGGTGGTAAAGAGCACAGGCTGCATAGACAGAAAGGTCTTTCACTTCTGGCCCTGCCACAAACCAGAGGCAACACAATACAAAGGTAAAATGAAGTTGAAGTGAAATAATACAAAGCTCTTAGTATAACGATTAACAGACAGTAAGCACTCAATAGATATGCTATTTTATTGTTATTACTATCAATTTAATTACATTAACCTATTTCAATCTCCTCATCAAAAGAATGGGAATAAAAATGATTCGTGTGAAGATCCACTGTATGGCATAAAATTAAAAAGGCTCTCTGTAATCATAATGGTTACATCTCATAAAAACATTAAATGTGATTCACAACTTCTCTGTCACTTTCCATTCATCCCAGGTACCACAATACTCATTTTTAGTGATATGTTGTGGATAATTGACAATAGGGTATGATAAATTCTATAACAAAGGTAAGCCCAGGGGCTAAGAGAGTTCATAGAGAGGCATCTACCCCAAGCCTAGGGGTTGAAGAAGATACCTAGGTTGAGTCTTGACAGATTAAGAGGTAAAACCGGGTGAAGTTCAGTCTACTAAAAGGTAGCAGAGTGAATGCGGGTCTAAAGATAAAATAGGATCTGGCACATTCTGAAACTTCAGGTTGCTCAGTATAGCTAAAACATAAAATGTCAGGGTTTAAATAGAATAGACAAGACTAAAGAGTTGAGTAGGGGCCAGATGCCAGATAAAGGAAGGTGTAAACAATGACTTACACTTCAGGAAAAAAGATGTTACGGAGACATGTTGTTTTGGAAGTCCATTATCAACACCCACCCCTAGAGGCTGTGAGGAAAATGAAGCCCTCAAGAGAAAGCTAACTCTTAGTTGCCCTTAATAGGCAGAAAGGGAATTTACAGAAATAAACAAAAAAACTCAAACCAAAAAAACCTGAGAATCCATGGGTTCAGTGGTAATTATAATAGAACAGAGGTCCCATAGCCTTTGGTGAGAAGAGCGGACCTGTAGGCTAGGGAAAATAGCAAGCAGTGTTCCTAGGTGGTCAGTGTGGGGAATGGTGAAGGGTGTAGAAGACCTGCAGCCTTGTTACTACTGGGGCACTTGTTAGCAAAGGGACTGTGCAGAGAAGGAACAGTGTCTTAACAAAATAAATGGGCTTTAAGGTTTCCTGTGGAATACATGATTTAGTAAGTGTTCTTTGGCCTTTTATATTTAAAATGCATAGTTATATAGAGTCTGCTGTTCAATTACTGTTGATCTATTTTTCATGTATTTAGCATCTTTTTCACTAGAGAATAACATTTTATGTATCTAAATCACTTCAACATAGTAAAGCACATAATTAGAATGTATTACATTAAATTATGGGTGATCTTAAAGGGTTAACATGCCTCCTTAAGAAATGGACAGTTGCAATTAATTAACTGACCATTATTTTCGTTGTTTTAGGATCTCACTAACTTAACCAGGCTGCGTCACTTAAAGGATTTATGTCTAAATGATCCTCAATATAAAACCAATCCAGTTTGTCTGCTATGTAATTATTCCACACATGTGTTATATCATTTGCCTTACCTTCAAAGACTTGACACATTTGATGTGTCAGCAAAGCAAATCAAGGAACTGGCGGATGTAAGTGCATCTCTAATCAGGTTATCTGTGAGCTTAGTTTAACTGCTTCTTTCTGGCTGTGTCACCATGTGGTAGGTAGTATTACCTTGTCAGTCTTGTCACCTGCTTTTGCCCAGGGTGCTGGATATTTCACACAAATGCATGCAAATGAAAACATTAGTACTAGAATCTCAATTTTGATGACAGTACTGGAAGGTGAATAGAAAGCATTTATACTGTACACAGAACTTGAAGAAAACCTAAAAAATTATCATGAGTGTTAAGAATAAATGAACTATTAGATATATATGTATATACATATATATATACACACACATATATATAAATAAATACATATATATATAATATATTCTCTATTTAGACTTTATTTGTTTTCATAAGAAGTTTCCTAGCCTAGGAACTTCCACATGCCATGGATGCAGCCCTAAAAAGACAAAAAAAAAAAAAAAAAAGAAAGAAAGAAAATCTTTATCAACTTGTCTTGTTTCTCCTCTCTACCTAGCCTGAGGATTGATTCTCAAGTTCCATTCTCTCTTCTTTTCTCTCAAAACTGAGACTTGTTCTCTCTCCCACCTCAATCTAAGAAGTGAGCTATCTTGTAATAGTGAGTAAAGGGCTAGAGTTCTTGTCTACTAGCAGGTCCTCCATTGGAGAATCCGAGAGTAGTGTCTTATCTAACAATATTAGGTCAAAATAATGGCAAAACTTTGCAGTGACAACCGTATGTTTGAAATTTCCATTATCACCTCTATAGTTTTTCACCTTTTACTTTCTGAAAGGGTGCTTCACTAAATTAATTGGCTGATTAATTTATTTAACAAATACTTAATGCCTCATTACACTTGAAGCACAGTTCAAGACCCTAGAAATAGAGTGAAAAAACAAAAAACAGATAAAACCCCTTGCTTCCTTGGAGTTCACATTCCAGTGAAAGATAATAAGCAACTAAATGAGTAAACAACTAATATGTCAGATGGTGATAAGTGCCGTGGAGAAAAATAAAACAAGGGTGAAGGAAACAAGATTGTTGGTAGGAGTAGAAGAAGGGTTGTTGGCTCTTTAATAAGGAATTGTTGGGAAAGGATTATTAAGGTGACATTTGAGCAGAGACCTGAAGGAAGTAAGGGAGCAAGATTTCCAGGGATCAGCAAATACAAAGACCTTGAGCAGGAGTGTGCTTCTCATATTTTAAGAACAACAAGGATGTTAGTATGGCTGGAGCTGAGTAAGTGAAGAGGAGAGAAAGAAGTAAAAAATGAGTACGGGAGTGGTGGGGCAGATCATGTGAGATTACAGAATGTTGTAAGGACTTTGGCTTTTACTTTGGGTTATATGAGGCCACTGGAAAATTCTGAATGGAGAAGGGACAAGATGACTTATGTTTTTTGTTTTTTGTTTTTTTTTTCTTTTTAGGGCAGCACCTGCAGCATATGGAGGTCGAATCGGAGCTAGGGGTTGAATCGGAGCTATAGTGGCCGGCCTACGCCACAGCCACAGCAACGCCAGATTCGAGCCGCATCTGCAAACTACACCACAGCTCACGGCAACGGCGAATCATTAACCCACTGAGTGAAGCCAGGGACCAAACCCACAACCTCATGGTTCCTAGTCGGAACGTTAACCACTACGTCACGACAGGAACTCCGACTTATGTTTTAAAAGGGATCCTTTTGGATAGTGGACTAAAAGGATTAGAGGGAAAAACTGAAAGCAGAGACCAGTTAGATTCTTGGATGAGTGATGTTGATGGTTTGATACAGGCTGTTATAGAAGAGGTAGTAAAAAGTAATCAGATCCTAGCAGTACATAGAAGGTGGAAACCTTCTGGATTTGCTGATAGATTGAATTTGAAGTGTAGAGAGGAAAAGTAGAGAATAATTTCAAGTTATTGGCCAAAGTAACTGAAGGAGGGAAGGATTTGCTATTTGATGAGATAAGGAAGAGTATGGGAGAGGAGTACATTTAGAAGGAAGAATCACAGATTAATTTTAAACAATAAAGTTTGAACAATCTTTTAAACATTTAAGATGGGTATGTGAGCCTGCTATTTAAGAGAGTTGCCTGGGTTGCGGAGATAAATACTGAAATTGAAAGCAGAAGGATGGTACAAAGCCAAAGACTGGATGAGGAGATAGGTTCAATCCCTGGCCTTATTCAGTGGGTTAGGGATCCGGTGTTGCCATGAGCTGTGGTGTAGGTCACAGACATGGCTCAGATTCTGCATTTCTATGGCTGTGGTGTAGGCTGGTAGCTACAGCTTCAATTCAACCCCTAGCCTGGGAAGCTCCATCCATATACCATGGGTGCAACCCCAAAAAGACAAAAAAGGGGGGGTTATTTCTGTAGCCATTTTCATTTCAGCTAATATCATTATTAGTAACTGAGCATGCAAAATTTTAAATCATTACATACAACATATCACACTCATATAATACCATTACTAATGACCTGTAATGTTTTTTTGTTTCAGCTAATCTCGTTTTCTTTTCACTTTTAGACCACAGCAATGAAGAAAATAATGTATTACAATATGCGTATAAAAACTGTTCAAAGGCATCTTAATGAAGACCTTGAAAAACTGAATGATCGAAAATGTAAATTACAGAAGTTGCCAGAAGAACGAATAAAATTATTCAGCTTTGTGAAAAAAAATGTAGGATTTAATACTATAAAATTTCAGTGGCCATTTAAAAAAATTTTTTTGCTTAATGAATTTTATTAGTTATAGGTGTACAAAATCATCACAACTCAATTTGATAGCATTTCCATCCCAAACCCTCAGTGCATCCCTCCACCCCCCAGATTGTCTTATTTGAAAACCATTGGTTTTCCAAAGTCTGTGAGTCATTATCTGCTCTGCAAAGAAGTTCACTGTGTCCTTTTTTTTAGTTTCCACATGTAAGTGGTAGCATTGGGTGTTGCTGTCTTAATTGTCTGACTGGTTTCACTTCACATGATAATTTCTAGGTCCATCCATGTTGCTATAAATGCCATTATTTCTTTCCTTTTGATGGCTGAGTAATATTCCATTGTGTGTATGTACCACATCTTCCCTATCCACTCCTCTGTTGATGGGCATTTAGGTTGTTTCCATGACCTGGCTATTGCATAGAGTGCTGCAATGAACACTGGAGTACATGTGTCTTTTCGAGTCATGGTTTCCTCTGGATAGATGCCCAGGAGTGGGATTGCTGGATCAAATGGTTAATTCTATTTTGAGTTTTCTGAGGAATCTCCATACTGTTTTCCACAGTGGTTGCACCAATTTGCATTCCCACCAACAGTGAAATTGGGATCCTTTTTCTCCACACCCTCTCCAACACTTACTGTTTGTAGACTTTTTGATGATGGCCATTCTGGCCGGTGTAAAGTGGTACCTCATAGTGGTCTTGATTTGCATTTCTCTAATAACGAGTAATGTTGAACATCTTTTCATGTGTTTTTTTTGGTGGCCATTTAAAATTAATACTAAGTTTCAAGTAAGTTTTCCCTGAAAATGTTTCGATTCTAGGTGCTTAACTAAGCTTCATTCTGTGCTTAGAAATCTGCAATTTAAAAAAGGTATATGCTTATTAATTTATAAAATATTTAAATGCTGTATAATTTAATATGATTCAGGTTATAGAATCTGTTAGATTTATTTCACTGCATTTTTATTGATACAGGCTGTATTTAAAATTCATCTTCTTTTCTAAAGTGCTAAAATATTCCTTCACTAAGGTGTATAGGAATATACCTATTAAGATGTATAACATGGTGGAAACTTTATAACAAGTTAACTTTAGTAGTTATATGTCCTTTTTATCTAAAATAAATTGATTTCCTTTACTAAGAGTAAACTCTGAAAACTGAAGGATTATTTATCTCAAAACAGAACTTTTTATATATAGGAACCTATTGAATTTTTTTAAAGTATAAGAAAATAATGACTTATTCAAGAAATGGTGTTACAAAGAACAGTCAAATTACTTGGGAGTAGGGGAACTGGATCCTTAGTTTACTTTACCAAAAGTAAATATAGTAGGGAGAAAAGAAAGAATCAAATGTAAAAATGAAAACATAAAAAAGCTAAAGAATATATAGATTAATCTATTTAACTGCTCTCAGCCCACCAAATAAGAGAAATACTAGAAATCACAGGGAAGAGGAGTTCCTGCTGTGACACAGTGGATTAAGAATCCCACTGCAGTGGCTTGGGTTGCTGCCGAGGCATGGGTTTGAAACCTGACCTGGCACAGTGGGTTAAAGGATGTGGTGTTGCCACAGTTGTGGCACAGGTCGCAGCTGCAGCTTGGATTCAATCCCTGGCCCAGAAACTTCCATATGTTGTGAGTGCAGCCATAAAAAAATTAAAAATAAATCAATAAAGAAATATCACAAGGAACGGAATTTAGATTTGATTTAAAAAAAAAGTAAAATGCTTCATACTAAAAAGAATCATGAATAAAAATAAACAACACATGACAATCTAAAAGACTGTTTTCAGCAAACATGATGGACAAACATGGTATCTTTCATACAAAGATACTTATAAATAAAACAGGACAAAAAGTAAATATCCAAATAGAAAAACTGAACAAAATACATAAACTATCATTTTACAAAAGAAGAAATAAAAACCGACGAATAAACTGACTACTTCATTTGAAACAAGACCTCAATCTGATTATTAATTTCTGAATATAAAATAACCATCAACCATTTTCACTTATAAATTTGTCATAATAAAACACATGATAGTACTTTGCATGGTGAATATAAGTGTGACACTTATTACATCATTGACAGGATTGTAATTGGATCATATATATTATCAATAGCCTAAAAATGCTCATAGCCTTTGACTCAGTACTGCTAGCACTCTATTCTAAATGTTTGGATAAATGTTTGGATATTCATCCCTATATACAAATATTAATAACAAAAAATTGGAAACTACCTAAATATTTAAGAAAAGAGGAAGACTTTTTCATTCTTAAGATAGAATAGTATGTATCCATTAAAACCCAGGTCTTTTTTTTCCTAAGAGTTAGGACAATCCTAACTTATTTTTTTTATTTTTTTATTTTTCCATTATAGTTGATTTACAGTGTTCTGTCAATTTTACTGTACAGCAGAGTGACCCAGTCATACATATATATTCTTTTTCTCACATTATCCTCCATCATGTTCCATCACAAGTGACTAGATATAGTTTCCTGTGCTATACAGCAGGATCTCATTGCTTATCCACTCCAGATGCAATAGTTTGCATCTATTAACCCCAGACTCCCAGTTCATCCCACCCTCTCCCCTTCCCCCTTGGCAACGACAAGTCTGTTCTCCATGTCCATGAGTTTCTTTTCTGAAAAACCAAGTCTTTTAAATACATTTAACACTTTTTCTAAAATGAACAGGTATAAATTCACATTATAATCAGAAATATGTTTTTAAAGTTAAAACATCAACACTTTATTTGAATATAAATCACAGGAAAACAAGTATATGGAAATCGTTTCTATATCCTCCATTTTCATGTGCAAATGGATTATTACTATGTGAAAATAATAGCTATAGATTATATAAACTATGGACATTTTTTATAAAATATGCTTACTTAGTTTTTTATCGACGGATATAACCATTATAGAGAAAGGAGTACAGATACTTAGCAAACTTGTTTGTAGAAACCTCTCCGTGTACAGTACAGTTTATCTTGAAATCTATCCTGGGCTTAGTGTGAGGCAAATGAGGCACCCACCCTGGACCCAGAATCTTAAGGGAAGGCCCCAAACCTCCATAATCAAGCTAAGTTATATACTTTAATATAGTATTTTTAGAAACACAAATGAATGCAAAAAAAATCCATTATGAACAAAAAAACCCCACAAACTATCAAAATTTTAAATAAAGGCACTGCTGTGCTGGGCCATATAGGAGACTAAGGCAAAGAAAAAAATGTGTACCTTTATATCCATGTCTTTGTATATTTTTATGTTAATTTTTCCAAGAATATCAAAGTAGTTGAAAAAATATTGAAAAACAGAAAAATAGGAGTGATATAACTCACATTATTTCAAGTTTAAACATTTTCTTTGTACCAAGGCCAGCATTTATTATCATTTTATTTTGGCTGTAATAGAAGCTAACTCATTGATAATATTTTTAAAATTATTGTTTTGCTTTTTTTATTTTCAATTGAGAAAACTGCTATGTTTGAAGTATTTAATAATTGTCTTTCACTTGGTCAAGAGAAATTGGCTGACTGAACGTGTACCAGAGTTATAATCACATGCTTGCTATGTTTTTATTAATTTTCACTTATTTATTATCTAGATTTCTATTTTAATAATTTAAGTTACTAAATAATATATATCACTAAAAGATTTTGCTCTCTGGCACAATGATTTCAACAGTTGGAACGGGAACTGGCTGAACTCAAAGGATCTGGCAAAGGGCACTATGATAGATCCAATAACAATAAAGTAACTGAGTTTGAAAAATCAAAGAATGGTGAAAATGTCACAGAAGAACAAAGCCTTCAACAGAAGATAGTGACCAAACTAAATGCCCTGAATGAAAGGGTAACATTCTGGAACAAAAAAATAGATGAGTATGTTCAATGAATTATGTAGTTGCTCAAATTTGTAACATGAAGGAATTGAATGTTCTGGCCAATAGTTGAACCCAGTTCTCTTCTCTAGGAGTGGAAAGAATTATAGTGTGAAGTAAAACATGAAATGTGTCTCCAGTCCGGTTCTTAGCAGAAATAAGCATCACTGGTTCAAAGCTAGCCTATGATGTTTTACAGAGGCAAAATACTAGGAACAGTGAACTTCTCCTAGTGGCTTCTTATCACATCATTACTCTAGTGTCCCAAACTAAAAACATTTTTTTTTCTTAAGATAGCTAATGTTAATGTTCTACTACTGTTGCAGAAACTCAGTATAGATGAAATTAGGAAAAACACAAGTTGTTTGGAATCATGTAGAAACAAACAGGTTGGTTATCAACTAGAAATATAAAGCAAGACGACTTAGTAAATACTGTGAATTTTCTTTTATTACTAGGGCACAAAGTGCTGTTAGCTTGCCCTGTAATAATACCAACAAAATAATAACATTTATTGAGTTTTTATTCCATGCCAAACTCTTTGCTAAGAAATAAGATATATATATATATATATATATATATATATATATATATATATATATATATATTTCATACAATTCTCAAAAAAGCCTAATCAGGTATAGGTAATATCAATACTGACATTTTTCTGAGAAACTGAAGCAGAAAAAAATGTTATGACTTGTCTAAGATCTGAGAGTCATATATTTCAGAGTCAGGAGAGTCTTTTAGCCTTCATTTGTTCTGAAGTTAACAAAACTTGAAGTGGTATTAATTACCAAAAATAGAATGTCTTAAACTGTTTATTAACAGCAAGCTTTCTCTATTCATTGACAAAAGTCTTATATCAGCTTAAAAGAAAAACAATCGTGAATTTTATTGTTGTGTTTTTAGATCATTTTAATAGCTTTATTTTTTTAAATAGAATTGAAGCAATTTATCGTATTGAAGTAAAGCAAAAGAAGAAAAGCCATAGTTTATTGATCCCATTTTTGTTAATTGAGTTGGAGACTGTGGGAAATATCCACTTTGAAGAAGGCACTCGATCGGATGACTGGTAAATCTGTTTGAAATTTAGATGTAGCTTTAAAACTAATTTTAAGTGCTTAGGATCATCAGCCAAAATATCAACTTATAAAAATCTTAAAATGTCCCATTTTCAAAACACTTTCCATATAGAATATTGATCCACTGAAAACTGGCAGTCAGCTATTTACCACCTATACATTTCTTTGCTTACACTGTTGCCACGAGTTAACCTTGAAAACACCCTATAGTATTTCTTTGCTCACTAGTCAGTTTCCCTTTGCCCAAGAGCAGGATATAATTTAGAAGTTTATGGCCAAGTATTAACTTTATGTACGTTTATACTGTTTATTTCTGGACTGAATATGGCCCTGGATTCTGAATATTGGGTGAGACATGAGAGCAGAGAAGGAATGGCAAAGCAGGCTTGGCAATTATAGGCTGCAAACACTGGAGGAGTCTGCCTAATAAATTTCCAGGGGAGTCCATGATCAAAGTCAAACCAGTTGTCTAGAGAGCTACAGTCAGGGAGCACACAGACTTTATGAGCTAAAACAAGGCATACACTTAAAAACCAGAAATTTGGTGAAAAGCCCACCTGGACAGAAATAGGGAGAGACACCCAAAACAGAAGCAGGAAGCAGGCAAGGCCTGCCGGTAGGAAACAAAGAAGTTGCTGTGTTGCCTCAATTAGAGGGTGCAACCAAAAAAAAAAAAAGAGACCCTTAAAAAAAAGAAATCCCTTGCACAGAAATATCATAATCATAACTTTCACATTTCTGCAATCACTTTCTCCAAATTGAAAGGCCTGTGAACAAGCCAAAGTCTGCCCTAGAATCCTAGAAGTATACTGCAAACTTGGGCATGTGGAAAGAAACCAGGAAACATATAAAGCTATAGAATGGACTCCATGTCATCTCCCCAAAGGATGGTTTTACTCACAGTCACTGTTAAAAAAAAAACACTGCTTTCGTGGAGTAAAATGCAAAACTTGCAATAACTTTTTAGAAAGAAAAACATATAATCGTAATGGGTTACTTTAAACAAAGCCCCGATTCTATCAAACGTGGCTCTAACTCATCTCTCTGAGTAAAAGCTTCTGAAGGGCCTTGGGGGGTACTTTGGTGGAAAAGTGTAAGGCACTCTGCCCAAGGCAGAAAGGGGTCTTTTAAAATACTGTCTTTTGTATCAGTACATCCATCTGCAGACCATTTACCACTGTTTGCTTAACCACTATATTTGATTTTTATGTACAAAGATATAAAGTGTGTTCATCCCAGTTCTCATGTAAACAATTAGAGGGCTTGATTTTTCAAGTGTAAGAACTGAATGGTGTCTCTCTGCAGGATGTATGCATAATTCTTCAGTCTTTCATTCGAATTCTCTAAAACTAAACAGAATTGTTTTTTATCATTTTGTTTCTTTTTAACTTATTGCAAAGTAAGTGCACTGCAAAAAAAAGTAGATTAGTGAAAAAAATATGTAAAACAAAATAACTAAAAAGTCATTTAGGTAATTATTTCAGCCTGATAGTAATTTATATATCTTTGATGGATATGGATAAGCATTAAAAATTATCTACTCAGTTCTAATAAGAATAACAATCCATTTTAAGAAGAAAATCAAATACATGTTAGAGGAATTTCAAGGACGTTTTGTTACTTTTAGCATACTACAATCTTGGCCACCTTAGCTCTGATCTTTTATGTATATTAAGAAATAAATACAAAAGGGCTTTGAATTGCTTTGTGTAGTACATATCCAATTATTTTATTAAATACCGACTTTAACTAATATTTTTAAAGCCAATGATTTAGCACTTAAATAAAAACACTGGAGTAAAGCTAGAACTAAAATATAAAGGTTTTCTGTCAAAAAAGCCTATGTTTATTTCTTTAGTAAAAGAGCATTGTAGATTTCTAATTGTAAATCATTGAATAGTTCTTACCATCATTTCTTTTATAAAATAAAAGGGCTTTATTTTTCAGTTTAAAGAAGTCCTTATTTTACAGAGACTTGCTTGTTACACAGATTGTTGGCACCATAGCATTTTCATTATAGATCATATGATTTACCTACGTATTGCCAACTGAGTTATCTGTTGACATCAGACAACATTTATCAAGTGGGGACCCCAAAGCATTGAAACTAACTGTTTTTGCACTTGAAAAGCTTCAACCTGGTTATAGATGCATGGCATTTATAATTTAAAGAAATAACTTTAAAGCACCGCAAAACAATATATAAGTGACTCTGCAAGCTCCTTGAGGACAGACAGAATATTTCATGTGCCTTATAAGTCATTACATCTAGCATAGGGCTGGATAGATTCATAATTCAGTAGGTAACTACTATTGAAGTCTCCATATCACTTTATAGATACTCATTTAACAGGTTCACTTTGGTCTATAAAATAACTTTCAGTAATTAATCTGACTTTATAAACATTTCATGCTGTACTGTCTTAGGGACCTACAAAAATGCAGACTTGTTTTACACTTTTATATTTAGTTTTGATATGGGTTAAGTCAGCAAGTCAGTTAGCAGTAGTTATTAATTCTTGTTTAGGATTTTGAAGTGCATTTTAATAGAATTTAGAAAGTTCCAGCCATTTAAAATCATGTGCACTCTACAGTTGTTAAATGGGTACATCACTTGTATATTAATTTTTTTTTTTGTCTTTTTGCCTTATCAAGGGCTGCACCAGCGGCACATGGAGATTCCCAGGCTAGGAGTCTAACAGGAGCCGTTGCTGCCAGCCTTCACCACAGCCACAGCAACGCGGTATCCGAGTCTGCAAACTACACCACAGCTCACAGCAACGCTGGATCCTCAAACCACTGAGCAAGGCCAGGGATCGAACCCGCAACCTCATGGTTCCTAGTCAGGCTCATTAACCACTGAGCCATGACAGGAACTCCTCACTTGTATGTTAATGGACGTTTGTAGGTATCACTCTGTGTAACTGAGTATCTTAGTCAATGATGTATATCACCACTATGGATGCTCACACTTTCAGGTCTTATTGAATGAATGAGGACACCCAGTGAAATGAGGGGCCCTCACTCTCCTAACTTCTGCAGATCTTGATGCTGTTAGCCATTCCTTCCTTGTAACTTCACCTCTCTTACTTTTTGTACTTAGACATTTCCTATGTTCTTTTTACACTCTCCCCTGACAATCTCTTCTACTCCTGCACTTTCAAAAATAACTTATAGTTACAATCTCTCTCCTTTACCCCAGTCCTGAATTTCCCCATTTGACATTTCTAGCTGAATGTCCAACTGGCAAGGCAAACTCAACACATTTAACAGGGAACGCAACTGTAAAGTAATAAAATTTACAGTGGGGCTAGAGTCAGAAAGCCTAGGTTCAAACTCTATCTGTATACTCTTGAAACAGTTATTTAACCCATCTGAATGTCATCTCTAAAATAAAAATTTAAATCTACCCCAAAAGGTTACTGCTAGGATTAGACAAAGTAATGTGAAAATACCTAATTCTAAATCATTTTGTTTTTGTTTTCCTCTTCCTGCCCACAGACCAATCCTTTCTTCTCACTCCTCCATGTTTGTCTGAAAGTAATGTGAAAATACCTAATTCTAAATCATTTTGTTTTTGTTTTCCTCTTCCTGCCCACAGACCAATCCTTTCTTCTCACTCCTCCATGTTTGTCTGTGGCACTACCATCCTCTTAGTCATGGAGGCACAGCAAACACTGAAGCCCTTCTTGACTCCATTCTCTGCCTCACCTCCATATACAATCAATCAAAGACCCACAGCTTCTTACCATAATATCTCTTGCATTCATTCTCTCCTTTGTAACCAAAATCACCTGCACACAGGCCCCTATGACTTTTCTCTTAGATTATTGCTATATCAAGCAGAGTCTTTGTGTGTAAGAGGCACTGGGTAGTCACTGGCCAATGAGCATAGATACCTAAATGTTTTCCCATATGGTCCCTTCCTACACAAAGAGAACTGTTAAAAACAAAACAAATCCTCTGTGGAAACCTGTTACCTTCCAAATTACATTCAAACTCTTCACCCTGACATTGAATGTCCTTCATTGTATAGTCTTCAAACTACCCTAACCCCTTTTCAAACCCCTTTAGAGTCAGCTGAACTGTGTGTGCTTCACTGCTCTTGGAATATACCCAGAACACTATCACATAAGTGGTTTTATTTGTTCTATTTCCTTCACCCAGAATGCCTCACATTGTTGGCCCTCACTCTACCATTGCCTCTCAAAACTTTATCTTCAAGGCTAACATCAAAAGCCATTCATTGTGAGGAATTTTCTTGTCAACTCCATCAGCTATAGTCATCATTTTATTATTATCCTTTTTGAATCTTCATAGCACTGAGTTGTATCTCATCTACATTTTACTGTTTTACTTTTTCACTCCACTGGTTTCAGTGAAGATAGATACTGTATCATTTTAGTCTTTGAGTCTTTTCTACTTTGTTCAGTTGTTCAGCATTCATCCACTGAGCTTCTACCATCAGTCACATTCTACACTAGGTGCTAGTGATAAAAGTCAAATAAGATATAGTTCCTGTTCTCATCAGGCATGCAGTCTGGAATAGAAGACAATGATAATGAAACAGTAGTAAGTTCTAGGGTTATTTATTGTACATGGTGGAGAATGTCAGAAGGGCCAGCAATGTGAAGATCAAAGCAGAATGGGGGAGTTAGAGAAAGTTTTCTGAAAGTAGGGAGGTGCTTTGATCTGAATTTTGAAGGACAGATAGAAGTTCACTATACAAAGAATTAGAAGAAGGACTTTGCAGGCAAAGGAAATATCGTGTGAAAAAGTGTAGAAATAGTATAGTACATTTGAAGAACTCAGGAGTTTCACATGACAAGGACCTGATCTTCAAAGATCCTGCAGGCTGGGCTAGGTAGTTTGAATTTTGTCCTTAAATCTATGGGAATCCTTGAAAGAAAGTTATAGCAGATTTCAATATTATTTTATACAGAGTCCTAGAGAGTCACTGTTTCAAGATTTTAGGTCTGAACCTAAAATATTCTGAAATAAAATGTGTACACCTCAAACCAGTTCTGGCATGCTCCCCAGTGCATATAGCACATATTCAGCAATGCTATGAGAAGTTATTCTTTACGAGGCATTGATAATACTGTCTCAATACCTCTCTATCAGCACAGGTCTGTTCTCCTTCCTCTGGCAGTATTCCAGCCCTCTGAATAACGTTTTCTCATCTGCGTCACAACGAGGTGACTGAATGAGTTGCTTTACTTCTGTGCCCCCAGGTAGCACAGAGCCCTTGTCTTCTTAGCACTATCTTCAGGCCTCTGAGAATTCCACATAAGGAAGGGATCAGCTGCTGAATTTCCAAAGAAAAGCTCTGTGGAAGAATCACGCTACTTGGAGTTTCCTGTGCCATTCTTGGCTCTTGCATTCCTGGGAGACCAGGCTAGAATTCATTACTTCTGTCCATTCTTGATTACCCTCAAGGGCAATTCTAACTTACTCTTTTGCTACTATGTAACAAAGACCTTATCTACATAAAATGCCTACAACACTAGTTTCTATCAGCACAATAATAATAGTAACAGCAATAATTGGAGTGCAAGCTATAATGAGAGCTTCAGTGGTTCCAGGACATGTTATTTAGTTATGACATTACTTTTACGATGTTATGACCTTACTGCAGCAGTCCAACTGAGAGTTGATGATGAATTTGACCGGGGAAATAGCAGGGGCAATGATAAACAGGGTCACATTCAAGATGTATTTTGATATAGAGCCAAACAGACTTGTTAAACAGTTGGATACTAGTGAAGAAGAGATGAGGCAAGGTTTATTCCTGGGACTGTAACCTTAGCTACCAGTTAGAAGGTGGTGCCATGTACTGAAGTGGAAAACACCCAGGAGGAGTAGGTTTAAGGGTATGTGTAATGCATGAGTTAAGTTTTAGAGGCCTATTACATATGCAGGTGAATATTATCAAGCAAGTAGTTAGATGATCAAGAGTGGGTATATCCAGCTAAGTGGAGAGGAAATAGACCTTAAAATAAAATGCTGGAATTTATTAGTGTGATAAATATGTATATACACATAAATAAATAATATATATAATATATTTAAAATATATATTGCCAAATAACCAGGTGAAACTACCTAGAGATAGAGTTTACCTAGGGGTAGAGTTTGTGGAAACAAGAGGAGAGCTAAAGACTGATTCCCAGGGCAATCCAACATTTAGAAGTCTGTCAGGAAAAAGCAGCAGTCAATAAGATGAAAGCCAGAAGCTTGTAGTTTTACTGAGGCCAAAAAAAAGATAGTGAAAAATAAAGAAAAATAAAGACTGCTCCAACTTTCAGTCGGAACAAATGTGTAATAATTAGTAAAAGAACTATTTTATGTTTCAAAGTTTAGTATCTCTTTTATTTATGGAATAAGAGCCAAAACAGTCATACTATATGACATTGTATCTTTAGCAAAAAACATAAAATATGGGTTATTACTATTTTTTCATATGTAACATTGTGTTCTCAACACTTTAAAGAAAGCCTTTATCTTCTTTGTATACATTTTGTATTTCCATACAGGTTTAATTCCTGCTATGAATTAATTCTATCACGTTTTTGTACATGGGACTTCAGAACATATGGTATTACTGGAGTGAAAGTAAAACGTGTCATCAAAGTTAACAACCGTATTCTGAGACTAAAATTTGAAGAGAAATTCCAAAAGTTTTTGGACAATGAAGATATGCAAGACTCAGAGTAAGAAGCTAACTTCCATAAGGAATATTTTTACAATAGTCTGATTTTATTTATTTTGTAAAAAAAAAAAGTTTCTGTTTTAAAAGTTTACAACATTGAAAAGCCCATGTAAGTAAATACTTCCTTTTCACGCATCTTCCTTGACTAGAACGACCTTATAGTTTAACCACATTGGAGATCTTTTTAAGACTGAAGAGGAGTGGAAGTTTAATAATGACGCTGAAACCTCCAGTGTAAATGGGAAATATCCTGGGCAGGGCATTAGGTCATATTATCTATAACTAAGCCTTTTAGAAATCAATTCTAAAACTTTTTGTCTTAATTATTCTTAAGGAGTCATCGAAATATGTTGGAATGCCTTTTTTACGTTTTTGATCCTGAAGTTACAGTGAAGAAAAAGCATCTGCTACAAATACTTGAAAAAGGATTCAAAGACAGCAAAACAAGCAAGGTAGCATAAAATGTCATTCAGAATAATGCTTTCTGCCTAATGAAGAAAGCTCTGCCACTGATTAAGCGTGGTTTGATTCTCAATCTTTTCATTCATATTTATAGCAGACTTCTACGGTTTCACAGAAAGCTTAGTGCTGTCACCAAAAGTACAATCCCTCAGTACCTGAGGGGTATTAGTTTGGGACCCCCCACAAATAACAAAATCCAAGTGTGCTCAAGTCCCTTATATGAAAGGACAAACTAGTGGCATATAGCTTCTATACATCCTCTTTTTTTAAATGAAGTATAGTTGATTTATAATGTGTTAGTTTCTAGTGTATAGCAAAATGATTTGGATATATATATATATATATATATATATATATATATATATCTGAAATATATATTTCATATCCTTTTCCATTATGGTATATTATAGGATATCGAGTATAGTTCCCTGTGCTACACAATAGGATCTTGTCATTTACCCATTCTGTATACAGTAGCTTGCATCTGTTAGTCCCCAACTCCCAATCCACCCCCCTTGGAGGGTTAAGGCTGCCATTGTCACTGCAGCAGATTGGTTCACTGCTGTGGTGTGGGTTCAGTCCCTGACCTGGGAACTTTGACATGCTGTAGGCAGAGCCAAAAAATATGGGTAATTCAGAATGCATTCATTGAAAAGATGTATTTCTATATAATTTGGCTACTAATATTAAACTAGTAATTTGCAAAACTCCAAGATAGTGACAAGGAGGAGTAAACCTGAGTTCAAATCACGACTTTGATAATTTCTACTTAGGACCTTGGATAGATCATATAATCTGTCTTAGCTCTAGTTTATTCTACAGCTAAACAGAGACTTTTTGTTTGTTTTTTTAGATCTGCATTCTGTTTTTTTTCATTACTTACTGAACTTTATTACAATTATAGGTGTACAAAAATCATCACAACTCAATTTGATAGCATTTCCATCCCAAACCCTCAGTGCATCCCTCCACCCCCCAGATTGTCTTATTTGAAAACCATCGGTTTTCCAAAGTCTGTGAGTCATTATCTGCTCTGCAAAGAAGTTCACTGTGTCCTTTTTTTAGTTTCCACATGTAAGTGGTAGCATTGGGTGTTGCTGTCTTAATTGTCTGACTGGTTTCACTTCACATGACAATTTCTAGGTCCATCCATGTTGCTATAAATGCCATTATTTCTTTCCTTTTGATGGCTGAGTAATATTCCATTGTGTGTATGTACCATATCTTCCCTATCCACTCCTCTGATGATGGGCATTTAGGTTGTTTCCATGACTTGGCTATTGCATAGAGTGCCGCAATGAACACTGGAGTACATGTGTCTTTTCGAGTCATGGTTTCCTCTGGATAGATGCCCAGGAGTGGGATTGCTGGATCAAATGGTTAATTCTATTTTGAGTTTTCTGAGGAATCTCCATACTGTTTTCCACAGTGGTTGCACCAATTTGCATTCCCACCAACAGGGTAATAAGGATCCTTTTTCCTCCACACCCTCTCCAACACTTACTGTTTGTAGACTTTTTGATGATGGCCATTCTGGCCGGTGTAAAGTGGTACCTCATAGTGGTTTTGATTTGCATTTCTCTAATAACGAGTAATGTTGAACATCTTTTCATGTGTTCTTTGGCCATCTGGATGTCTTCTTTGGAGAACTGTCTGTTTAGATCTTCTGCCCATTTTTTGACGGGGTTGTTTGCTATTTTGGTATTGAGCTGTAGGAGGTGTTTGTAAATTTTGGAGATTAATCCCTGGCCAGTCAATTCTTTTGCAAATGTTTTCTCCCATTCTGTGGGTTGTCTTTTCATTTTGTTCAGGATTTCCTTTGCTGTGCAGAAACTCTGAAGTTTAATTAAGTGTCATTTGTTTATTTTTCTTTTCATCGTAATTACTCTGACAGGTGGATTTGAGAAGATGTTGTTGTCATTTATGTCAGAGAGTGTTTGTCCTATGTTTTCCTCTAAGAGTTTTCTAGTATCTGGTCTTATATCTAGATCTTTAATCCATTTTGAGTTTATTTTTGTGCATGGTGTTAGGAAGTGTTCTAGTTTCATTTTTTTTACACGTGGCTGTCTAGTTTTCCCAGCACCACTTATTGAAGAGGCTGTCTTTTCGCCAATGTATATTCTTGCCTCCTTTGTCATAGATTAGTTGACTATAGATGCATGGGTTTAATTCTGGGCTTTATATCCTGTTCCACTGATCTATATTTCTGTCTTTGTGCCAGTACCGTATGGTTTGGATGACTAGCTTTGTAGTGTAATCTGAAGTCAGGGAGCCTGATTCCTCCAGCTCCATTTTTCTTTTTCAGGATGTCTTTGGCTATTCTGGGTCTTTTGTGCTTCCAAACAAACTTTAAAATATTTTGTTCTAGTTCTGTGAAAAATGTCCTTGGTAATTTGATAGGGATTGCATTGAATCTGTAGATTGCCTTGGGTAGTATAGTCATTCTGATAATATTGACTCTTCCAATCCAAGAGCATGGTATGTCTTTCAACTTGTTTAAGTCATCCTTGATTTCTTTCATCAGCGCCTTATAATTTTCAGAGTACAGGTCTTTTGTCTCTTTAGGCAGGTTTATTCCTAAGTATTTGATTCTTTTTGATGCGATGGTAAATGGGATTGCTTCTCTAATTTCTCTTTCTGATCTTTCATTGTTGGTATATAGAAATGCAGTTGATTTATGTGTATTAATTTTGTATCCTGTGACTTTGCCAAATTCATTTATGAGCTCTAATAGTTTTCTGGTAGAGAAAGACTGGTAGAGAGTGGTAGAGACTGGTAGAGACTGGTAGAGACTAAAGTCTGGTAGAGTCTTTAGGATTCTCTAGGTATAGTATCATGTCGTCTGCAAAAAGTGATAGTTTTACTTCTTCTTTCCCAATTTGGATTCCTTTTATTTCTTTTTCTTCTCTGATTGCTGTAGCTAGGACTCCCAAAACTATGTTGAATAGTAGTGGCGAGAGTGGACATCCCTGTCTTGTTCCTGATCTCAGCGGGAATTCTTTCAGCTTTTCACCACTGAGAATGATGTGAGCTCTGGGTTTGTCATAGATGGCCTTGATTATGTTGAGGTAGGTTGCCCCATGCCCACTTTCTGAAGCATTTTTATCAGAAATGGGTGTTGGATTTTGTCAAAGGCTTTTTCTGCATCTATGGAGTGGATCATATGGTTTTTATTCTTCAGTTTGTTAACGTGGTGTATCACACTGATTGATTTGCAGATACTGAAGAATCCTTGCATCCCTGGGATAAATCCCACTTGATCGTGGTGTACAATCCTTTTAATGTATTGTTGGATTTGGTTAGCTAGTATTTTGTTGAGAATTTTTGCATATATGTTCATCAGTGAGACTGGCCTGTAATTTTCTTTTTTTGTGGTATCTTTGTCTGGTTTTGGTATCAGGGTAATGGTTGCCTCATAGAATGAGTTTGGGAGTGTCCCCTCTTCTGCAATTTTTTGGAAGAATTTCAGAAGGATAGGCGTTAGCTCTTCTCTAAATGTTTGATAGAATTCACCTGTGAAACCATCTGGTCCTGGACTTTTGTTTGTTGGAAGTTTTTTGATCACAGTTTCAATTTCAGAGCTTGTGATTGGTCTATTCATATTTTCTATTTCATCTCGGTTTAGTCTTGGGAGATTGTACTTTTCTAAGAATGTGTCCATT
>PVHT021183527.1:2175560-2189375 GCA_004024745.2 Catagonus wagneri | reverse complement strand
TTCAGGTGTTTGCCTCCCCTGTGGCTAAAGTTGGTATGGAGGGGGTTTGTTGTAGGCTTCCTGATGGGAGGGACTGGTTCCTGCCCACTGGTAGGTGGGGTTGATTCCTCTCCCTCTGATGGGTGGGGCTTTGTTTCTGGATGAGATTAGAGGCTGGCTGTGTGCCTGAGGGGTCTTTAGGCAGCCTGTTTACTGATGGGTGGGGCTGGGATCCCACCTGGATTATTGTTTGGCCTGGGGCTTTTCAGTGCTGATGGGAGGGACCAGATTTTCCCAAAAATGGCCACCTCCAGAGAAATGCAGGCTGATGAATATTCCCTAGTGCTTCACCTCCAGTGCCCTTCCCACACAACAAGCCACAGTCACCCCTGTTTTCCCAGGAGATCCTCCAAGAATTGCAGTCAGGTTCCACTCGGATTCCTATGGAGACTTTGCTTTGCCCTGGGACCCAGTGCACGTGAAAGTCTGTGTGCGCCTTTCAAGAATGGGGTCGCCTCTTTTCCCCAGTCCTGTGGAGCTCCAGCCCCGCTGGCCTTCAAAGCCAGATGCTCTGGGGGCTCTTTCTCCCTGTGCCAGATCCCCAGGTGTGGGGATTTGATGTAGGGCTCAGAACCCTCAGAGTGGGGGGCTCATGGTGGGGCGGGGGGCTGGGTCACCGGCCTCACATCCCCCTGGTCACCAGAAGCTACAGAGTGATGGTGAGATGGCGAGAGGAAGGGAGGGGGCCGGGAGAGGGAGGGTCTGGCAGCCTGGCTGGCTGGTAAGATGACAATGAAAATAAATGCTTTTTCTGAGTCTGAGAGTAGGTCAAGGGGAAGGGGAAGGAGGGAGCAGGCGCTTGCAGCCTGGGGACACACCATCCTGAAGACACAGCACGTCGCCCGCCCGTGTGGTCAGGCAACAGACACCCAGCATGGCAGGATAGCGGGGAGGCTTTCATAGCAAGTAATATGAATATTTCTTATAAAACTCTTTTAAAGAAATAATTCTAGTTAGATTTCCATGCATTAACAAAATCAGATGTATCTGGAGAATTTATTAGACCAAATATACTTTTAGACTATTGACTGATTGATTTATTGATTGTCTTTTTATGGCCACACCAACGGCATATGGAAGGCCCTAGGCTAGGAGTCGAATCGAAGCTGTAGCTGCTGGCCTATGCCACAGCCACAGCAATGCAGGACCTGAGCTGCATCTGTGACACCTTTTTTTTCTTTTTTGCCTTTTAGGGCAGCACCCGCAGCAAATGGAGGTTCCCAGGCTAGGGGTCCAATCAGAGCTACAGCCGTCAGTCTACCCTACAGCCACAAGCAAAGCAGGATCCAAGCTGCGTCTGTGACCTACACCACAGCTCACAGCAAAGGCCAGGGACCAAACCTGCATCCCCATGGACACTAGTTAGATTTGCTTCCTCTGAGCCACAACAGGAACTCCTATTATTTATTTAAATAAGAATCTTCAGTGTAATATCTAATTCCCACAGAATTTTCTTTTTAGAATCTGCACAATAGCTCCTGCACCACACAGTGTCAGTTTTGACTTCAGCTGCTTTTACAGGAACAAATATTGTTCTGTATTACTTTTCATAAATCTATTTGCACATAAATTTAAAATACATTATATAAATGGTTTTACAGAATGAAGTTGTACCTGAAGGTTACCTGCTTCTTTTCAGTGCATTTTCCTTGTCCAGACACATAAACACAAAATAATAAACTATCTATCTTAAAGTCGAAGTATTATAAATCTTGTAAAAATACTCAGACTTTATTTTGTCTTTATAGCTGCCTCTAAGAAAAGAAGCTGTTATTCTTGCTAACAGCCTAAGTATGTGTGAGTGTCCCAGAATTGAATTTCTACAGCAAAAGTACAAGGATGAGAAGAAAAACTCTTTTGAGCATGAGCTCTTCAGACATGGTAATACAAACATACAGTGTTTCTGAACTTTTCAGTTCTAAGTCTTCAAATTTATTATTTTCATAAAATTTTTGATACTTGGCTTTATCAACCTGGGAGGTTTTTCCAAACCATTTTATTAGTATTTACTAATATTGTTATACATGATTTTCTGATCTATTACTTTAGTCAACTATTACTTTAGTTGTAAACAAATGTTTACTGAGTGGTTATTTTCAGCAGCATTAATAGGATGAGACTCATTTCTTACTCATATTTAATCTAAGTATGAAATAAACACTTCTCATAATCTGCTTTTGTTCACTAAGTATTTCTAAAAATAAACTTAACATATGTTACACATACACACACCATCCAAATCCCAAATTCATAGGAAAGATAAAAGAAAACTCAGCCCATTTATATGATAATCATATAAAGCATTCAGGAAGGTAGGCCTTGTTTGTCTTTAATTGTCAAAATGTAAGATGGTAAGAAAGCCTGGTTATAAATCTACAAGGGCTAAAGACAAATTGTGACACACATAGATTGCTTTAAAGTTGCCTTATAGAAGATAAATATTTGGTATTTTAATTTATTCACATCTTTTAGTGGTTTATTTGTGTCCTGAATGTATGTAAATAAAGGTACATGAGCCAGTTTGTAGGACATTTCTGGGAGAGATTCCCAGATCCCTACAGACTGAGGACAAAGATCAGTTCATCATGTCTTCTCTTGTATCAGGCTCTTCCACTGTTCACTCTTCAGCTCCACCAGTATTTATTGAATGCTTACTAGGCATTAGGTACTTGCTAGGTAATAGGGATTTGGTCAGTGCAGACTAGATACAGTTTCTTCTTTATGTTTACAAATATTAATAATCATCCAAATAAATGTAATATTACAATTATCAGAAGAGCTACAAAGATGAAGTATTAATGCATAGTACCAAAGAATGTACAATAAAGAACACTGATCAGTCAGGAAGTAAAGGACACCAATATTCTTTGGTCTCAACTAGCCAATCCACAGAAGATCTGGTAGTCAGAAATTTGGTTAACTTAACTCTAGAAGAGTAATAATACTCTAGGTTCCAGACTATGGCTCTGCTAAGATGGTTCATGCTGAACTAAATTATGTGTGTTTTGCAGTCTTTCATTCAGTTAATAATAATCAGAAAATTAAGATTATTGACTCTAGAGAGATTCATTTGAAAAAACTTTGCTTCTTTTTTCTCTGTCTTTTCTATTCCCACTTAAGAAATACTTCATGATATTTTTCTTGATCCTTCTGGAATATACCTTCTGAAACAATTATGCTCTCCCAATTTACATTTCATAAATTGTACATTGTTTTAAAAAGTCACCTGAATACTTTATGCATAGTAATTAGAAGTTACTTAATAGGATTCAGTGACTCCTAGAGATCCTTAAGATGTAGTGAATTTCAAGCTTCCCTGCGGTCTAAAGGGAAAAGAAATGTTCATCCATTCAGTAGACATATACTGAGTGCCTCTTATGATCTAAGCTATGTGCCAGGTGCTGATGGTACAGACATGAATTTTTACCCAGTTAACAAGAAAAACAAATTTCTTAAATTACTTAATAAGAATATTAATTATTGTGTTCTTTCCTTCCTTTTCTGTAAAGCTCAGCTTGATAAAATCATGTGAATCCTCTCTTATAACCATTTTATTCAGTGTTTTTTGAGTACCTATTTTGGATCAAGCAGTGTGCTATGTGCTATACAGTGGCAAAGAAGATAGCTAGGATTTTTACCTTTACAGAATATACAGTCAGATTTGGAGCAAATAAGGAAAGTGATAATGGAAAATTACTAAAGTGAATTAGTGTTCTAAATGTTTTGTTTTTTCATATCAGGCATCCTCCTGATTACAAAGGTTTTCCTTGGCCAGAGCGTTCAAGCCCGTGATCAAGACTCTATCAGCCAAGCCAACTATCCAATGCTTAATTCAGTGTTCATTCCTCGAAAATATTTACCAAGTATGTCTTCCATGTAGATAAATCATTTTTTATCTTTTCTTAGTACAAAATGTTCTCCTTTAATGCAGATGCTTACAGTTTAATCTCTACCTAACAAAGCTTATAAGCTTCCCTATAAAAAACTGTTCCTAGCTACAAATGAACTTCCATATGTTTATTCCCTACTTCAATGATACTTATATATGTGTCTGTTGATATTTTATGAGTTTGTTTTATATTTTATACACACAGATATATATGTGTGTGTGTGTGTGTGTGTGTGTGTGTATATATATATATATATATATATATATATCATATATTATATGTATTTCGAAAGCTAGACCTCACCCAACTTTGAACAGTAAAAGTTTTAGAGTAATACATTTGTTAAAACTATATGGCCAAACATTAAACAGAGAAGTGAAAAAGTATGAAAAGGAAAAAGATATGAATAAAATTAAACTCTACTAGTCTGTGTAGTAAAAGTGTAACTAATAAGTATTTATAGAATTAAGAAACTGTCTAGGGTGGTGGAAAATATAAGAGGAAAAAAACTCAACAATATTTGGAACTTACTGAGTTTGCTGTTTATTAATCTATGTAAGAGTGGGAAAAAGTATGTTTTCATTTTGAAGAACGTTTGTTTGTTGTGTTTTTTTGTTTCTGATTTTACCCTAGATTCTGTCATGGGACAAAGAAACTGTGATTGCAGCGTTCGGCAATGCAAGTGGTTTGTCTTTGATCATGACCTTGTTTTGCCTGAATACATCGTAGAATTTGAGTATATTACAGTGGTATGAATGCATTTTTAAAACTAGAATTCCTTAAATGAGACAGAACAGTAATTTGAAGTCTAATGATGTTATGTCAAGTTTATTATATATATATATATATATATAGAGGAATACCTTGGAAATTCTGTGGGTTCAGTTCCAGACCACAACAATAAAGTGAATATTAGTCACATGAGTTTTTTGGTTTCCCAGTGCATATAAAAGTTATTTTTATACCATACTATAGTCTAGTAAGTGTCTAAAGAAACAATATACACACCTTAATTTAAAACTACTGCTAAAAAAGAAATACGTTATCTGAGCCTTCAGAAAGTCAGAATATTTTTGCTAGTAGAGGATTTTGCCTCCGTGTTGACTTATCAGGGTGGTAGTTACTGAAGGTTGGGATGGCTGTGGCAATTTCTTAAAATAAGACAGTAAGACAGAAATGAAATTTGCTGCATGGATTGACTCTTCCTTTCATGAATGATTTCTCTGTAGCAAGCAATGCTGTTTGATAGCACTTTACCCACAGAACCGTTCACACATGGAGTCAGTCCTCTCAATCCCTGCCACTGCTTTATCAACTAAGTTTATATAATCTAAATCCTTTGCTGTCACTTCAACAGTCTTCACAGCATATTCACCATGAATAGATTCTATCTTAAGAAACTACTTTCTTTGTTCATCCCTAAGAAGCAACTTCTCATCCATTAAAATTTTATCATGAGATTGCAGCAATTCAGTCACATTCTCAGGCTTCACTTCTACTTCTCTTGCTATTTCTACCACATACAAATAATTCCTCCATTCAAGTCTTGAACCTTTCCAAGTCATCCATTAGAGCTGGAATAAACTTCTTCCAATTTCCTGTCATCACTGATATTTTGACCTCTTTCCATTTGCCTAAATGTTCTTAATGGCATCTTGAATGGAAATCTGTCCTAAAAAGTTTTCAATTTCCTTTACCCAAATCCCTCAGAAAAATCTCTGTCTATGGCATCTATGAGCACTGCCTGCAACTAAAAGAGCCCCTAACAAGAAAGTCAGCCTGTCCTTTGAGCTTCTGAAGCTGGGCATTGACTTCTTTCTAGCTATGGAAATCCTAAATGGCATCTTCTTCTAATATAAAGCTGTTTCATCTATATTGAAAATCTATTGTTAAGTGTAGCCACCTTCATTAATGATCTTAACTAAATCTTCTGGATAACTTGCTGCAGCTTCTTCATCAGCACTTGCTGCTTCATGTTGCACTTCTATGTTATGAAAATGGCTTCTTTCCTTAAACTTCACTGAACCAACTTCTGCTAGCTTCAAACTTTTCTTTCTGCAGCTTCCTCACCTTCCACAGCCTTCATAGAATTGAAGAGAGTTAGAACCTTGCTCTGGATTAGGCTTTGGCTTAAGGGAATGTTGCAGCTGGTTTGACCTTCTATCCAGACTACTAAGTTGTTCTTCATATCGATAATAAGACCATTTTGCTTTCTTATCATTTACGCATCCACGACTTGGGCTAAATATTTGGAGCAAGTGGCCTAGTTTAAGCCTGTCTCTGCTTTCAACATGCCTTCCTTGAAAAACTTAATCATTTCTAGCTTTTGACTTAAAGTTAGAGGTGTATGACTTCTCCATTCACTTGAACACTCAAGAAGCCATTGTAAAGTTATTAAGTGCCTACTTTTTTTATCTAAAACTTCAGTTCTTTCTTCACTTCTGGGAAATGTCCTTCTCTTAATTCTTCAATCATTTCCTCTCTTCCATTCTTTGTTAAGCCTCTGGAACCTCTATTTGTTAAACATTGGACATTTTAAACTAATCCTCCATGTCAATTTTTTCCCTCATATTTTACATTTCCATTTTAAAATTCTGTGTTCTCTAGAGTTACCTGGTGGTGCAGCATTGTCATTGCAGTGCCCCAGATTGCTGCTGTGGCACAGGTTCAGTCCCTGGCCCAGGAACTTCTCCATGCCATAGGTGTGGCAAAAAAAATTCTGTGTTTGCAAGATTTCCTCAATATTAGCTTCCACATTGCTAATCTGATTTGTTGTCATATCCATTTGGTTTCTTGAAACATTTATTGAATATTTTCTATTTCATTAATTTTTTCTTTTGATTTTGAAACATTTACCCTATTATTTTCTATAGAAGCCTATTCTTTTATAGATGCTTTGTTCTCCCAAATTTTAAAAAAATATTTTTATGGACCATTTGGAGTTTTTCTAGAGCCATTTCTGTTTGTTCATGCTGTTCTTGCACATTCATCCACAGTTCTTACTACAATTACTTAATAACCTGATAATTACCTAGACCATCCTCCTTCTATTTTACTTGTTCACTCTGATCACCAAGTTTTTTGGGATCTGCTCTTTGAAGTGGTTATCCGCTGCACATGTTTTGGTGCACACATTTCTGTTCTTAATTGTCTGTCAATTTGGTCCCTTCTGATTTATGTCTCAGAATTTCTAGTCTTTTGTTGGTGCCCTTGCCACTATTATAAAATATTTTTAAATTGTCTTTTGTCAGTTTTAAGGGATTTTTTAGTAGGAGGAGACGAACACACCCATTCTTAGCCCACAACTGTAATCTATTCTCATAGACTTGTGATACTGATCATCACAGATATTAACTATATAATGTAAAAAAATTAGTTCATCTTTCCTACATAGCCCATTACTTTTCAAAATGATAAATACAGCAACCAAATTTTCAATATTTTTAATGAATTTTTTAGGTCAAGGCTCACTCTTTATTTTCATTCAACAATATTATTCTAGAAGAAAGCAAAAAAAATTTGGAAGGATTGGTATTGTCCAAGGATTTGAAATTTGATGATGAAGTCATAAAAATGGATCCCAGGATCAAGCCCAGACCAAAACTTATTAGTTTGGATGATAAAATGATACTTTCTCTTGCCAAGACTAGCATTTACAGTCATATTGTGGTGAGTATTATGAGGAATAAAATTGGGGGATAGACACCTTGAATTTGGTCAGAAGCTGTCGCATGCTATCTAAAGATACTAAAGCACCTATCTGATAATGACAGTCATAATGCTATTCATGCTGGGCATGCTTAAGCCCAGCCCTTTTCTTCTACAGATCAGTGTTGTCCAATAATAATATAATGTGACCACATATGTAAGTTTGAAGTTTTTATTAGCCATGTTAAAAAACTTTTTTAAATTACAAGGTAAGATTCGTTTTAATAATATAGTTAACCCAATATATCCAAAATATTATCACTTCAAGATAACTTAAAAAATATTTAGTTTTTTCTTCATTTTAGGGATAAAAATGTTTTTAAAAAGAGATGTTTTCCTTATCTTTATTGTACAGATAGAGGGAAAAATAGGCAAGAACAAGCAAGAAAAACTGTCTTTTGTGATTTATGAATTTTAACAACCAGATTAATCTGCTAAATAGCGAATAGTATCCAAAATTATGGAGGGATAAATCACTGAATGATGCCAATACATTAGATTTTTTTATTTAACCATTCCAGGCTAGAAAAAGAGACATTTAATGCTCTTATTTTCCTATGGAATGTTTTTTCATTTTTAAAATTAATGACTTCAGAGCAAAAAATAAAATACCTATTTCAACTTCAAAAAAAAAAAAGGCATTATGAAGATTCATTAACAGATAGTTTCATGATAAGTCTTGGAAATCTGGAACATATTTTATACTCACAGCACATCTCAATTCAGATTACCCGCAGTTCAGCTGCTCAATAGGCAATATGTGACTAAGTACCTCCACACAGAACAGTGTAGGTCTAGAGGTAGCCTTCTAATTTGCAAGGACTTTTATTCTAGAATAACACATAAACTCTAACTGATTAAGATGAATATGGTAAGTTTCAAAACAGTTTCCAGGATTAACCAGCATAGAATATGGGAGCTTTATCTTTAAAAAATTAATCAACAGAATTTGAGTAACTTATTGAAGCCACTTACTTTACACTGAGGAAATTCAATTGAGATATTAAGCCTCCCTCCATATCTTGATTGTCTGTCCATTTTAAATCTTCCACCATTCTATATAAACTCCCTTTGTCTCTGACCTAAACTATTTCCATAGGACCCCCTCCTTCATCACACCACTGCGCAACTCCATGCTTATTATATTCTTTTAACGTGCTCTTAGGACACCATTCACTATGTAACTGAGCATAACTCAATACAAGATGTGTGTGTGTTGGGGGGCGGGGGGGTGTGCCTTCTAGGGCCCTGTCCTGCTTCCACTTTGAGGCCCCAACCCATTCTCCATGTTGAAGCTAGAGCAGACTTCAAAATGCAAATCTGATTTGTCACCCATCACCACTCCTATTGGAAATCCTTAAATGATTTTCCATTGTTTTAAAAATAAAACCAAAGTTTTAGTAGGGCCTGTAAGGTTTTATATGACCTGGTCCCTGACCTTTCTTTCCAGATTATCTTCTCATATTACCCTCCCTTCAGCTTTTGTGCTCAGCCTCCTTTCTCTTTCTTAAATGAACACTGTGTGCAGCCACACAGAGCTTCTGCACTTGCTACTCCTTCTGCATGGAATGTCCTCCCCCGACCCTGCTCTCCTCATTAACTCCCACACATATTTTAGATCTATACTGAAACATTAAAGGTCTGTGTAAGAGTTTAGGTAAGATTCTTTTGTCCTGTGCTCTGTATCCTTCCTAAACTGTAAACTCCAGAAGGGCAGGGGCTATGGCTGTTCTTAGTCATTTATAGTCCAGCATCAGGGCAAAAATTAAAGACTGTGCAGTGTGCATCACACAGAAGCGCCACATCTAAGGAGCAACCTTTACATATAGAGTAGTATATTTACTAAAACAATTTTCTGATGACTGCTGGTAAAATTTCTTGTGCTAACAAATTCAGCCTCCTGTGACTATTTTCTAAAAGCTGGAAATAAAAGGTGTCCTGAGGAAAGGATGTCTTTTCCTAATTTACTCATAAACACTGTGTGGGCTAGCATCAACTCTGCCATTATCTAGCACAATACCATCCACACAGGTTACTCACTGGTTACTTGTTTAAAAACAGAATATCTAAGTGGTTCTTACAGAGACAGTGAGTCGTGTGGCAGAAGTAGTAAACAAATTGATATTAGTTGATAAATTAATAAGAATAGTTGAGAAGACAGGTTATTCTTATGACACTCTCTGTGTACGCATTGAAAGCTAAGACATAGATTAAAAATTCATAAATAAATGTCTTGAAAGTCAGTTACATTGCTCCACTGTGACATTTCTAAGTCCACTGTTTATGATGACAGTTTTTCTCAAGTGCTTGTGTGAAACAGAAAGAGAACGCAAAAATATTTTTTAAAATAGTGGGGTCAATAGTTTTAAGTCTGCTTCTAAAAATATTTTAATAATCGTTTTAAGGAGATTTATGGGATTGCTTTGGTAAAACTGGGTTAGCATCATCCACCAAATCTTCAAGTCTACGAGATTAAGTCTTTACCTTAGAGAGTTATTAGAGGGGAAAGAAAACTTCATAACATGCAGGCAGTATCATGAACATTTTTATCATAAATACGCAGTGTACTTATTACAGAAGCAATCTTCTAGCAGACAGCATGGAGAAACTGTTTCTGAACTATCATATCAAGATTTCATATTTAAATAATACATTTTTGATAATAAGGCCTCAGTAATGAAAGGTTTAATAAATGAATGTGTTCTGATTGGATTGAGCTTCCCTAACATGTATTCCTGCAGATTTAAAGGGATTAAATAAAAGTGAAAAAGACAGCAGGAGAGGGCAGGTCTTTTTTTATTACTTTGGTTTGTAAGATAAAAAGCAAAGAGAAAAGTAAGACTTCAGAATACCTTGGCCAGCTATGACCTCCACCTGACTGTATTAATTTGGTCAACACCCAAAATATAAGAATGGAGGGGCTTTTTTATCTTAAATTTGCCTATACTGCTTAAAAGCTAGCAAAAACTTTCTAGGGTTTCTAGTGAATACTAGATATTAAAGAAGAACGTTCAGATATTATACCCTTTGTTCTCCTTTTCTTATACCATTACTGTAAGAGAAATTCAGAGTACATACTTCTCATTTTCAATTTTCCCCACTAAATTTTTACCAGGACGTCCATAAAAATAAATAAAATATATAGAAATATAAAACCCAGAGTAGGAAGTTCCCATTGTGGCTCAGCAGAAACAAACCCAACTAGTATCCATGAGGATGATGGTTTGATCCCTGGCCTTGCTCAGTGTGTTAAGGATCCAGCATTGCCACAAGCTGCTGTGTAGGTCACAGATGAGGCTTGGCCTGATGTTGCTTTGGCTGTGGTGTAGGCTGGCAGCTGTAGCTCTGAATCCACTCCTAGCCTGGGAACTTCCATATGTCTCAGGTGTGCCCTTAAAAAAAAAAAAAGCAAAACAGAGTAACACATAATTTTATATTTTCTTACAGCACAATACTAAAAGTTAAAAATGTCAGTTATAAGTCTGGCTTTTGCATTGATTTATTCATCTAGCATTTACTGAGAATTTGCTACATTTTAAGCAGTGAGGTTAAGTACTAGGAGTTCAATTAATAAGTTATTTTCCCTGCTTTAAGGATATTAATTTAGTGGAGGAGACAGATATGTAAAACAAATACAGGAAGTTTGGAGTTGCTGGGAGGGGTCCACAGAAAGATGTGGGTTTAGTGTGGATTTTGAAGGATATCAGAGACTTTGTTGTTTCTGTCTTCAAAACAGGGTAAATATTCTATCTATAAGCATATGGTTTTGAAAGATCCTGGTATCTTCAGGGAACACTGAGGAATTCAGTGTGACTAGTGCATAGATTGTGTGATGGCTGAAGAAGAGGCGTAGACTGGATTGCAAAGAAAATACATGAGGCTCAGCTACAAGAGCAGGAAGCTATAGCCACATTAGGATGGATTTTAGATGACAAATTTAAAAGTTTAGATTATTTTAAGAATTAGGTTCTCTGTTATTAAAGATCCTAACTTTGGTGGCTTGTGGTTAGATTTAACTGAGGTCAGACTGGTGGTATAGAAATCTAGTACAAACTATTTTGCAGTAGTCCAGAGGACAAATAATTGAACTAAGGCACTGGTATGAAGGCAGTTGTTTTGAGAAATATTTCAAGAATCATGGGCAGAACACTCTTTGACATAAATCATAGCAACATCCTGTTTGATTCATTTCCTAGAAAAAATGATAATAAAGACAAAAATAAACCAGTGGGACCTAATTAAACTCAAAAGCTTTTGCACAGCAAAGAACACTATTTTTAAAAATGAAAAAAAAACCCACAAAATGGAAGAAAATCTTTGAAATCAAACAACAGACAAGGGCCTAATCTACAAAATATACAAACAACTCAACAACACAAACAACCCAACTGAAAAATGGGCAGAAGACCTAAATAGACATTTATCCAAAGAAGACATACAGATGGCCAATAGGCACATGAAAAAACGCTCATCACTAATTTTTAGAGAAATGCAAATCAAAACTACAATGAGCTACCATCTCAAACCAGTCAGAATGGCCATCGTTAACAATTCAACAGATAATAAATATGCAGAGGGTGTGGAGAAAAGAGTACCCTCCTTCACTGTTGGTGGGAATGTAAACTGGTACAACCACTATTGAAAACAGTATGGAGGTACCTCAAAAAACTAAATATAGAACTACCATATGATCCAGCAATCACACGCCTTGGCATATATCCAGACAAAACATTTATTCAAAAAGATACATGCACTACTATGTTCATCACAGTGCTGTTCACAATAGCCAAGACATGGAAAAGAAACCTAAATGTCCATCGACAGATGAATGGATTAAGAAGATGTGGTACATTTACACAATGGAATACTACTCAACCATAAAAAGACAAACTAATGCCATTTGCAGCAACATGGATGGAACTAGAGATTCTTATACTAAATGAAGTAAGCCAGAAGGAAAAAGGCAAATACAATATGATATAACTTATTTGTGGAATCTATCTAAAAAACAGAAACAGATCATGGCCAAGGACAGCAGACTTGTGGTTCCAAGGAAGGGGAGGAGAGGGAGTGGGAATGGATGGGCCATTTGGGGTTTTTGGATGCAAACTGTTATATCTGGAATGGATAGGCAATGGAGCCCTACTGTACAGCACAGGAAACTGTGTGTGATTGGGTCACTTCGCTGTACAATAGAAATCCAAAAGTTGTTAATCAACTATACTTCAATTAAAAAAAAAAGAGGGGAAAAGAACAATCGACATCTGTTAGACAGACGGTGAAACTCTTAATCAGGACTTAAAATATAGACTTCTCAGCAGGTAAGGGATGATGATGAATCAGGTGGACATGTTAAACGCATGTGGTGGATGATACTTATATGTGACCTGTAAGCTATTCCGCATAAATTGGCCCTTCTTACTTTTAGCAAAGTTTTGATTACCATTCAACATATTTAGTTATGTCCACAGTGTAACAGGGTATAAGACAATGGTGGTAAGTGAAGAGAGTTGGGAGGTAGATGCCTGATTTTATCATAATACCCATTTGTCATGAAGACTTTGGTCAATTGTATATTTTCTTGTGCCACTGTTTATTTTATAGACTATACATAAAATCTTCATATAATCTTCATTTGATATCATTCACAATGATATAGTTTTAAAAGAAAAAATAGGTAGATATCAGGGTCTCCCATAAATATAAAAATATAATAATATTCGTTTTTATATAGCCTAGGGTCAAATGGGCAGGGAAAATCTGGGCCAAATTCTGATATAGGAACTGCCTTATTAGACATTCTCCCAATTCCTTCTTTGATGTTCTGTCCTCCTACTTAATTCCCTCAGCCTTTCTTCCTTTGGCAAGTGCCCTCATGTAAGTTCCTGTCATCTGGATGTATTCTTGCCATCCTCTCCCTTGTGAGACAACCTAGCCAATACCCCAAATCTTCAGAGCCTACATTGTTCACTACCTGGCCTGATAAATAGATCTTCCCTAATAAATACCTTAACAAAATATTTAACTATTTCTAAAAGCAATTTCATGCCAATTATTGATAAATTTAGACCAAGTGAAAATCAAATTAAGAACTGGGTCCAATGCTGCTGTTATAAAGTACACCTTTTAAAATCAGATTATAGGAGTTCCCTTCGGGGCTCAGTGGTTAACGAATCCA
>PVHT021183527.1:2029541-2174560 GCA_004024745.2 Catagonus wagneri | reverse complement strand
ACATAAAAAAGGCAAAAAGACAAAAAAATAAATAAATAAAATAAAATCAGATTATAAAACCAGACTATACCGTTAAAATTAGATTTTTTTCTCATTGGTTTTATCTTAATGTTATTTAAATAATTACGATTTGAATATAACCTGTCTTATTTTCTAATTTATATTTTCTTTTACTTCAGAGCCTGAATTTACATGGAAACAGCTTGAGTAAATTGAGGGATCTCTCTAAGTTAACAGGACTTCGAAAACTTAATATCAGCTTTAATGACTTTACTTGTTTAGATGATGTATACCACCTGGTAAGAATTATCTTTTTTAAATTATTTAAGTAAAATAACCTTATTAACTTAATGGATAAATTATTTTTATAATTATGACCTTATATACATATTCGAGATTACACAGCCCAAGTCAGGAACAGACAGACATACACTATACTATATTAATTTCTCTAAAATGGGTCTTAGATTTAGATTCTATTTACAAACCAAATATACACTGGTCCTATCTGATTTCTAACCACTTTAAAATAAATGTACAACTACTCAAGACTTGTTTTTAAAATGTCATTTTAAAGTGTCATTTCCAATTTCTTCTGCTCTTGTTTTTCTCACTTTTTTTTCCTCTTTCTTGTGAGTTCTTATTTCTTCACTTTCTAGTTTACCACATCACAGCTGATGTTGTCAGTTCTTCACATCTGTTCATTTTCTATACAGTTTTTTCTCTTTTCTCTGCCAAACACACACATAGATCTTGTTTGACTTGTGTTTGCCTTCTCATAAATCATAGGACAAATACAGTAATACACATAAATATGGATCTCGTCAGGCTTTTGTTCTCCTTGCCATATATATATATTATATATATTATATATATATATATAATATATATATATATATATATATATATATCACATAACAAAAATATATCACATAACAAAAATAATTATGTATGGGTTCTAGAATCTAACCCAGGATCCTCTGTTTCCATAGGTCCCAGGTCACTGACATACCTTTTCAGACTATAGCATCATTCTCAGCTCTTGCTCACTCTCTACCTCCTCACAACCATGACAAGGCTCTTGCATTGCTACTTCTACCATTGCAGTAGTTGTTACTTTGCTTATTGGCCAGAGATTTTAGTAACAAACCTCCTTTCTTGTTTCTTTTAGTCAGCCAAAGTCTTTTTTTTTCAATTGAGGTAACACTGGTTTGTGACATTATGTAAGTTTCATGTACACAACATATTTCAACTTATTTCAGCGTGCTCACCACCAAAAGTTTAGTTTCCATCTATCGCCATACAGTTGACCACCTTTACCCATTTCACTCTCCCTATACCCTACCACCCCTCTGGTAACCACTGCACTGTTCCTTGTGTCTGCGTGTGTGTTTTTGTTTGATTTGTTCATTTACTTTGTTTTTTTTTTAAATTCCATATATGTGATATCTTACAGTATTTGTAGTATTTGTCTAACTTAGCATAATACCCCCAAGTCCATCCATGTTGTTGCAAATGGCAAGGTTGCATTCTTTTTTATGTCTGAGTAATAGTCCATTGTGTATATGTACCATATCTTCTTTATACATTCATCCACTGATGGGCACTTGGGTTGCTTCCAAATTTTGGCTATTGTAAATAATGCTGCTATGAACATAGAGGTACATATTTTAAATAAGTTCATACTCTCTGGATAAATACCCAGAAGTGGAAAATCTTGATTATATGGTAGTTCTATTCTTAATTTTTTGAGGAATCTTCATACTGTTTTCCATAGTGGCTGCATCAGTTTACATTCCCATCAACAGCATACGAGGGTTCACTTTTCTCCACACCCTCCCTTGTTAATTCCTGCCTTTTTGATAAAGCTATTCTAACAAGCATGAAGTGATATCTGACTGTGATTTGATTTGCATTTCCCTAATAATTAGTGATGAACATCTTTTCATGTGCCTGTTGGCCATCTGTTTGTCTTCATTGGAAAAATGTCTGTTTAGCTCCTGGGCCCATTTCACAGTTGGGCTGTTTGCTTTTTTGTTGTTGAGTTGTATGAGTTCTTTATATATTTTGGATATCAGCCCCTTTCAGATATATGATTTGCAGATTTGCAAACATCTTCTCCAACTCAGTAGGTTGTCTTTTCATTTTTTTTCCTTTGCTGTACAGAAGCTTTTTAGTTTGATATAGCTCCATTCGTTTATTTTTGCTTTTGTTTAACTTGCTTGAGGACAAGTATCTAGAAATACATTGCTAAGACCAATGTCAAAGAGCACACTGCCTCTCTTTCTTCTAGTTTTAATGGTATTGGAAAACTGGACAGCCACATGCAAAATGGATTAAAGACTTGCCTATAAGGCCAAAGTCCTTGTCTTTTTCTTTTTTTTTTTTTTTTTTTTGGACATCAAGGTAGAGTTTATTAGTATTTGAGTATTTTTTTTTGCCTTTATCTAGAGCCGCACCCGCGGCATATGGAGGTTCCCAGGCTAGGGGTCTAACAGGAGTTGTAACTGCAGGCCTTCGCCACAGCCACAGCAACGCGGGATCCGAGCCGCATCTGCAACCTACACCACAGCTCACGGCAACGCCGGATCCTTAACCCACTGAGCAAGGCCAAGGATCAAACCCGCAACCTCATGGTTCCTAGTCGGATTCGTTACCCACTGAGCCACCATGGGAACTCCCCAAAGTCCTTTTCAACTGAATTGCTCATAGAGTTTGGTATGCAGCTGAGGAAAGAAGGTAGTTTTAATAGAGGTCCCAGGATGATATATAAATTGCTGGCATTTCTGTTTAATTTTTTCTAATGATTTCCTAGCAGTTCTAGAAGTTATAACAGGCATTATAATTTTACTTAGGCACAAAGTTAAAGAGTAAACTCAAGTCATGCAAGATGAGTGAACTTAGCCAGATGCCTAGCGTGTATTTTACAACATGGCAGTATTCTCCTTTAATAGAGAAATTCCTTTCATCATCATAGCCTCACCGTCTACTTACTGGATGAATTTTACCATGGTCATTTTATTTATTTATTTATTTATTTATTGAAGTGGTAATTTTTTATTAACGATTTTTTTTCCCTTATAGTTTGTTTACAGTGTCCTGTCAGTTTTCTACTGTACAGCAAAGTGACCCAGTCACATCTATGTGTGTGTGTGTGTGTGTGTGTGTGTGTGTGTGTGTATTCTACCATGGTCATTTGAAGATAAGGGAACTGGACTCATTTTATGCCCAAGTGGCGGCTTTAAATTTCAGAATTAGCAAAGGTGGCTAGATATAAACTCCTCAAACATCAAGAATATCAAGAATCTGATGTATAAACATGTCTCTCAAAATGACTATAAGGGAGTTCTCTTGTGCTGCAGTGAGATAAGGATCTGGCGTTTGTCACTTCATTGGCTTCGGTCACTCCTTTGGCATGGGTTTGATCCCTGACCTGGGAATGTCCACATGCCACAGGAGTGGCCAATAAAATAAAATAAAATTAAATTAAATTAAAATGAATCATGATGTTCAGAATGGTGAGAGAGAGAATATACTGTACCTGTGTTATTTTTTCACTTTTGCCATACCATAGCTTTTACATTCTGTACACTCTCTCTTAATTAGTGATTATATATTTAATTCTTATTACCGGTGCTTAGGTTGTTATCAAACACATTAATTGTCTGAAAAATACTTTATTATAGATTTCTTAAAGAAGGACTTATGGGAACAATATCCCTTCATTTATTGCATGTTGTTAATAGTTTATCTATGTCCTTATCCTCAAAAGGCACTTTTGTGAGATATAAAATCCTTGGCTCACAATTTCTTTTCTTAGGCATCTTAAATGTTGTTTAATTTTCTTCTGGCATAAAAGTGTTGCTGTAGAAAAGTCTAATGAGAATGTGTAATTTTTTTCCCTTATAAGCCACAGGCTTTTTTTCTTCTAGATGTCCAAAGGACTTTTTAGTGTTCATTAAACCTCATGGTTTTATGAGACTATATCTTGGCATTGGTTGTCCTGGGTAGATATTTATTTTATTTTATTATTATTAATTATTATTATTATTATTATTATTATTATTGCTTTTAAGGGCCACATATGCAGCATATGGAGATTCCCAGGCTAGGGGTCTAACTGGGGCTACAGCTGCCGGCCTATGCCAGAGCCACAGCAACGCCAGATCCGAGCCGCGTCTGCGACCTATACCACAGCTCATGGCAACACTGGATCCTTAACCCACTGAGCGAGGCTAGGGATTGAACCCGCAACCTCATGGTTCCTAGTCAGATTTGTTTCCACTGTACACGACAAAAATTCCCTCAGTAGATATTTCAGATTCACTGTGTGCTCTTCCAAAATGTAGCTTTAAATCATTTTTTCTTTTATTTTTTTGAACTATAAGTTTTTTGTAATTTTTCTGCTTCCTTACTTTGATTTCCTTCTTCAGGAAATCCCATTATCCATATGTTGAATCTTTATTCACACTATTTTCATTTTTTCGAGTCCTATTTACCTCTTCAACTAAATTTTAACTTGATTTTATTTTTAAAATTTTAATCTATTTCTTTTAAAGCATCATCTATTGTGTTTACTTCTTTTGTCCTTGTTTCCGAAATTATTTTATTTCAAATGCTTTTCTGGGTTCTTTCACTTCACTTCTGAGTTTTTCTAATCCAGATTATTTCATGGCTGCACTTGTGGCACATGGAAGTTCTCAGGCCAAGGACTGAATCCAAGCTACAGTTGGGACTTAGGCCACAGCTGTGGCCACAGTGGATCCTTTAAACCAGTGGATCCAACCCGTGCCTCCACAGCAACCAAAGCCACTGCAGTTGAATGTTTAACCCACTGCACCGCAGTGGGAAATCATCTTATCCAGGTTTATGTTGTTATTTAATATCTTGTATCATTATTAACATCTTTTTGCTTGTTTTGAAATAATGTTTATAGTTATGATCTGTTTCTTGGGCATATCTTTCTGGTATACTTTTTGTATTGCCTGTAGCAATGTTTCTCCCACTCTGTCTCTGTCTCTCTCCCTCTCACTATCTGAGAGTTCACCTCAGTACTTTTCCGCTGCTCATTTTTCAGTGAAATTAGTTTTTCTTAACTTTTAAAATGAAATTGGGGTTTGGGAAAGCTTTTCTAACTTCACAGATTTCCCTCTTGTCTTGTTTATATGTACTGTTTAAAAATTGTAATGCTCATTTTCTGAGACTTCCCGCCTCTACTCCCTTCTTCCATTTCAGTCTAAACTTTTTATTTGCCTTTTTTGTCCATATCCTATTTAATTTTGATTTAGCTGTAGCTGTTTATTCTGCAAGGATTCAGTTCTGCAAAGGAGCCCTTTTGGGGCAGTCTGAAGATTCACAGGGGCCAGACCACTCCAGCCCCTTCAGACCTTTTGTACTGTGGGTCCCCATGTACTCATCTGGCGTCAAAAAGAGCAACTTTCAACTGCTGTACTCAGTTGTTCCTCATAATTTCATTGAATATTGGTTAGCTATTTTGGGACTCTCTTATCCTCAGGTCCATCAGATGCTGCCCTAAAGCTTCCTTCTTTCTCTCACATGGACATGGCCACCATGTTGGTCTTGTGGTTGTTTGTGGTTTATCCCTACCAACTTCTTTTGGGATTTAGTGGGGCTACCTTATTATGTTGCTCTGTTATAAATGTTGTCCATGGCATTTTTGGTTTTATCTTTTTACTCTCTTTTTATGTGGGGATTCAGAGAGACTGAAAACCTATGCTACCTCCATCTCTATATCCTCCAATAATCAATTTTGTGTCTTTAATATTAATCATATTTATCCCAGCAATATAAAAGGTTATTACCTAATTTAATCACCCACCTGTTATTCCTATTGCTTCTAAGTTTTTAAATTTGCCTTTGGGTTATTTCATTTTCTATTGTCATTTTCCATGTTCTCTAACATGAAGAGTTTTCATACCCTTCTTGCATTCTAGGCATTAGTTCTATTAGGTTTCAGAAAGTAAATGTATCATTACTGTGTGTTCATCACCCTGGTTCTGCCTTGTGAATAAAAATACCCAGTCTGTGACTGTTTATATAATGGAAGACCTGGGCTTCATAAATGATGTAAATATATATACTCTATATAGTTTTTATAGACTTTAAAAGAAATCTACACAACACACATAAAGAAAACTGAAATGTTATAAACTGTATGCCTGTCATTCACATTGCTGAACGATCAGAAAAAGAATATCCAAGTAAAAGGAATAAGAACAGTTTTTTTCCCTCTGAAAATAGCTCTGAAAATTGGCCAAGGAAAGACAAATGTGGATGGCTATTTGCAACTTTATGTGACAATTTTTATTGAAATAATATTTCTGTCATATCTTTTCCAATAAGGAATTTGTTGTTAAAGTGTTTCCAATGCCTCGAGACAGCTAATCTACATTTAGAGACTGAACCGTTATCTCTAAAATAGTCTAAAGAGTTTTGTGGGTTTTACTCTTTGTAAGTTGAGAAGTATTGTACTAAACTTAAGAGGGATTTAAACTGAAGCACAAGAAATATTAAAACACAAAACCTACTGCAAAACTGAAAACACTACTCCTTACAAAACCTACTGCAAAACTGAAAACACTACTCCTTGAATATTTATGGACCTTATGGAATCTGTCCATAGAAAAAAATGGAGATCCCATCCCTGCTTTCAAGGAAGGGAGAAAAAAATGGAGATCCCATCCCTGTTTTCAAGGAAGGGAGACAGTTATTTTTATGATGTATTGTTCCCAAGTGTTAGTCTGCATGCAAGCCAGAATTTGGGAAAAGTTTTTACCACTTTTTGATGAAAAGTAGGAATAGATGGGACATGTAGTAAATTTTTATAGAGCTAAATTGATTTCATTTAAAAGACTATTCCAATATTATATCCTTAATACTTCTTTACTGCCAAATATCATTTGGTTCAAGAAATTATAACAATAGTGAATTATAGGACTTTTTTTTTTTTACTATGAGAATAAAACGTCAGTAACACTATTTCATTTCCAGAAATTTTTTTTAGATGTTAATGATCTAGACACTCAATTTGTGAAAACTGAAACACTATAATAGGTTCTATTCCAACAGTGTGAACTGTGCATTATGTAGCAGTGACTAATTCTACAGTCAATTCAAACAAATGAATTACGGTGTAAAGAAATCAGGTTTGCTTTCAATTTATAGTAATATTATTTTATTTTAAAAACTATGTCGTAAAATATTTTCTTGAACTTCTTTTTCTCTCATTCCTGTTCTGGGTCTGAATTAATATGTACTTTAAGAGAAAAATTTATTTGCAACAAATAAAAGTAACAAATTAAAGTCAAATATTTTTATGAATATAAAAAAATAAAGGCCTGAATAGATAAATGGCCAAAGATAAGAACTACAATAAACAAAAAAAAATTTAAATGGCTAATATAAACACCTGGAAAAGATGTGCAACTTCACTGGTAATAACGTAAATTAAAATAGGCAGGTGGATCGGTGGGTAAATGGAACTGAGTATTCTCATATTTCATTGTTGGAAGGAAAAACTGGTACAAAGTTCCTTAAAACTATTTGGCAATATTTATCAAGAGTCTTAATACAGAAATCTTTAAAAACAGTAATCTTATGTCTAAAAACTTTTTCTGAAAAAATATCAGAGTCTCGGTTAAAGTTTTATGACCATAGACATCTGTTGTAGTATTGCCAACAATTAGAAGCCACAAAAATGTCCTTGGTAAAAATGTTTAAAACAATCCAAATAATTCACATATTAAAATACTACGCAATCAGGAAAATCATTTTAAAGAATATTTAAGGATATGTGAACATGTTAGAAGAATATAAAATTTTATACAGTAGAATAATAAACCTGTTTTATATAAGAAAAACTATATGAGCAAATAATAAAAAATGTTTTCAGTAGTTCTTTCTGAGCAGTATATTTATATATGCTTTCTATTTTTTTATTTATTTACTATATTTCCCAGATTTCCAACAAGAACGTGCTACTTTCATGATTTTTACAAATTATTAAAAATCATGCACTTTTAAAAAAGGAAATTATAGAATGAAATAGGTTTAGCTTCTACCTCTGAAGAAGAGCCATTTTTAACTAGGCCATGGGTTCAATGGTTTAAACCAGAAGCCTAGATAAAAGAAGGGTAATTCTTTGTTTGCTGGTGACAAATTATCTTGCCAGTTTCACTTTGCCTTCTTGTCCATGGAAACAAACACTGCCACTCCATGTTACAAGAGTGAAGTGAGAATTAAAAGAGAATGAATAAAATAAAATATCTGTGGCTCTTTAGGAGAATATGTATATTGATACCATTATTGCAGTTTAACTACTCTTTAGGTTTTCTGTGAGGATTACCAAAAAGCATGTAAAGTAACTTAGAGAATCCGAGAGAAAAGAAGTATGTAAATATAAACCATGATTGTTATAGCATTAATTCTGTTTGTATGTGTTGCAGTATAACCTTGAATATCTGGATGCAAGCCATAACCATGTGATAACTCTTGAGGGATTTAGAGGTCTGATGAAACTTAAGCACTTAGACTTGAGCTGGAATCAACTGAAAAAATCTGGTGATGAAATAAATATGTTACGCAAACACACCACAAGCCTTCTCACTCTTGACATTCGACATAATCCATGGCAAAAGGTATGCAACTCACATGCTTATTAAAAAGCAAACAATCATTTTTATTTCAAAGCCACTTTTTCACTACTATTCAATAGTAGCCAGAGATAGGCAAACTATCTTTGTCTCACTAGACTTCCTTTAATATTTCATAAGTTGAATTTAGGGTAGTGAACAAATCAATCAAATGTTTCTATGAGAAAAGTCTGTAATTTCATTTCAGGCTTTTGCAGCTTCTAATAGTTTGAGAATATTATGACTTTATTAAGACTTAAAGATGCCATTCCATTTGCAAACCTTCAGATAATTTATATAGCTCAGCATAGCTCACTGTGCTAGAACCCTACTGTAATGAGGCATAGGAACCAAAAAGAATACAATGAGAGAAACATACTATTAAAGGGAGAACAAATTTTTCACATTCCCTGAATTATAAACTTTTATGTCCTATTATAAAAGAAAATTTGATTGAACACCAATTTTTTCTCATCACAAAAATATGTAGATTCACGCTAAGAATTTCAGTATTCAATGTTATATACTTGAAGAATAGCTTCAAGTACTTAAAATAAGCCCCAACTTTATAATTTCAAGAATCCTCTTTTCCTTGCTTTTCAAAAATGTGTATAGACTATGTTCAACATTTTAAAAAGGGACTAAAGCATGATTGGTTGTATTAAATTGTCCATATTACTATGTTTATACTGTTGTATTTTTCCTCTTTTGCTCAGTAAAATTGAAGTATATTTTCCTTTTGCCAAATCAGACTTCCTAAATGATCACAGTACAGCTATAGCCCTATTGCCAAAATAAATGTCAAAGGCTAAAGATCCGTATTGGATCATACACGGAGCTGACTAGTTAACTGTTGGTTAAATAAACAAGAGGCATTGCAGTTGTTCTTCGAACACTTTTCACCACAGTCACTTTTCAACAGCTTATGGGATTTCCTCCCCTTATATGAATAGAACTATCCACCTTCAAATACAACAGATTAATTCTTAAGTACAATTTAATTTTAAAGAAATCAGTTAAGTCTTTATTTTTAGACATATAATAAAATAGGTGTTGCATAATTTGAATTATATGTGAAGGAATGAAGAAGTACTCCTGCGTTATAACATATGTAGTATTTTGTAAAAATTAACTTTTATTTTTCCCAAGCCAGCCACATTAAGGATGAGTGTTATCGGCAGATTAAAGACTCTTACTTATTTAGATGGAGTCCTCATTTCTGAAGAAGAAGCAACAGCAGCTATGAAATTTATCGCTGGAACAAAGATTACTCAGGTTGAATTTTATTGTTTAATATTTCTTGTTCTATTTAGAATATACAAATAATATTTCCAGAAAGGGTTTCTGTCATGATTGGCACATGTAGGGCAACTTGTTTGCTCTGTGTGCAGAATCAGCATCAAATAATATTTCCCATACTTTTGTTTTGTCATGAAATCTTGTATTCTCTTTTAGCATGCTAATAAAAAAAATCAATCTGTAAGTATCACATCACTTGAATTTTTGTTTAAATGTATCTCATTTAAATACCAACTGGTAGTATGTATTCTATTCCCTGCACACTAACCCCAAAATACCTCTAGGGTAACTGCTTTTTTTCTTAGTCAGCCTGAACTCACCAGAGCCTGGTGAAAATTAGCAACTTTCTGTAGAGAAGGTAAACTTAGAGGCCTTGAGAAAGCATTATGTAAATTATTTACTTAGTATTGATGTTATATGTGTCTGGCTAAAAAAAACAAAACCTATTAGCTTGAGGGAGGGGAAATACCTATATTATCCAGTTTGAGAAGGCTATTTTGGGAGTTCCCCAGTAGCCTAGTGGTTAAGCACCCAGCGTTGTCACTGTTGTGGCACAGATTTGATCTCTGGCCTGGGAACCTATGCATGCCACAGTCATGGCCAAAAAAAAGGGAATTCTACTTTGCCCAAAGTAGCTTCAAGATCATAAAGATATCCACTCTAGTTATCTAGCCATTTACTTTTCGTAGAATATTTGAATATTAATTCCTTAAAAAATGTAATGTTTAATTCTGGACCTAGCCAAAGAAAAGAACATTTTTTTGTTGATAAAAATATAATTAACTCCTGAAGAAGAGCTGGGGATTTATCCTACCAGAAATTAAAACTTAACTGAAGTCCTATAAGACAATGTAGAACTGCCAGTTAGGCAAATAGACCAATATAACAGAATATAAAGACCCAATATAGACTAACACATACAAGGAAACCTGATAAATAACAGAGATGCCTATACAGATCAGGGAGGCTAGTCAACAAAAGGCACCAGGACAAGTGCGTTAAGGACTTCAATGCAAAAGACGAAACCAAAAGTGTTTTAGAATAAAGGATCAGAGACTATCATTGTGACCTTGAATTTATTATGGGAAGAATGTATTATGTAGGAACCAAAGAACATAAACTATAAAAGACTGGATTTGCCTGTGTTAAAATTAATACATCTATTCCTCAAAGGGAACATCATAAAGAAAATGAAAAGACAAACTATATACCAGGAAAAGAAATTTGCAACACATTTACCTGACAAAAAATATTCTTTGTATATCAGGAAAAAGCCAATCAAACAGAAAGAAATGATTTAAACAGATTCTTCACCGAAGAGGAAATCAGAACAGCCAAACAATTTAGAAAAAAATACTCTACTGCATTAGTACTCAAAAAATAAATATTAAAACTGCAATAATCTACCAATTTACAGACCCCATTGGGGAAAAAAACTTAACAATATTAAGTTTTAGCAAAGATCTGAAGTAAGGTTACAAGTGGTACAAATCAGTTTGGAAAACAAATTGGCATTAGCTAGTAAAACTGAATGTATACATACCCTAAACCCAGTAGGTTTTATACACTAAAGAAATGCTTGCATATATATACCAAGAGTCATGCACAAGAATATTCATGACAGTAATGTTTATAATAGCTAAAAACTGAAATCAGTCCAGTGTTCATTGTCAGGAAAATTGATAAGGAAATACTATGTAGCAATGACATATGAGTGACAATGACAGCCGCAGGCAGAATCATAGACGAATCTCATGGATATAATGTTGAACAAAAAAAACAAGTCATAGAATACATACATATTACTCAATTTACATAAATTCAAATATGTACAAGACAAATATTTTATTTATGGATAGAAACAAAGATCTATAAAGAAAGCAAGAAATGGTAAATACAAAGTTTGAGATAATCTGATTGCTTATCGGGGCACTGATTGATTCACTTGAAATAGTGATGGCCTCTGAGGAGAGGAAAAGGACATAAGGAGCTCCTGGAGTAGTAGGAATATTCTAGCTCTTAAACTGGTTTCGTGAATGGATTATATGGGTGTTTATATTACAATACTCCTTTCACAGTTTTATAAATATTATTTTGTAACAGTTAAATGTCTGCTAAAACAAAAAAACAAGTGAAATACATAAAGTATTTCTAGATACTCAAAACTTTTTAAGGCAAAGAAAATGTCATATTTTAAAATTGTTCACTGGGCCACTCATCTAGGAAACAATACTTTTAACTATATATTAATGGGTCTCTATATGCTATTTCCTTTATTCATCATGAGTTTTTTATTTTATTAGTTTTCTCTTTTACGGCATTCTAGTACTAAAGAGGAGAGGCCACGGATTCTTAGTATATGGCCTTCTGCCAAAATTCTGACACAGGTTTCAAAATCAGGACCACATTCACATCTAAATGGAAACTGGTACTTGAAGGTAAATGCTAATTCTATTCCAACTAATATAAATATTTAATTTCAGTTGATTTTTAGTCTGCTTTGGTCTTTGTGTCATAAAGAAGGCACAGATAGGTAACGAGCAGAAAACTAGAAGGGTTAAATTAGAATTAAAAGAGAACTGAGTTGTGAGTAGTTATGCCACAGGGGCTACTCCTTGATGGTGGTCACTGTAGAATGGGAAATTTAGGATAACGGTACACTACAAAACCAAAGGGCAGATTCTGATAATAAATCAGAATAAGCAAGGAACCTTTAAAGCTCAGAGCTGAGATCAAGTCAAAAGTTTGGAAGGCAAAATAAAAGGGATCAAGAATCCTGGCAGGTTGTTAGCAGTTGCCTCAGGAAACAAGAAAAAGCTCACATAAACAACCTAACTTTACATCTAAAGCAGCTAGAGAGGGAAGAAGCCAGGTCATGGAAACAACCTAAATGCCCGTCACAGAGGAGTGGATAGGGAAGATATGGTACACATACACAATGGAATATTACTCAGCCATTAAAAGGAATGAAATAACAACATTTACAGCAACATGGATGGACCTAGAAATTATCATGCGAAGTGAAACCAGTCAGACAATTAGACAGCAACACCAAATGCTACCGCTTACATGTGGAAACTAAAAAGACACAATGAACTTCTTTGAAGAACAGACAATGACTCACAGATTTTGGAAAACCTTGGTTTTTCAAATAAGACAATCTGGAGGGTGGGGGGATGCCCTGTGGGTTTGGGACACAAAATTTATCACACTGACTTGTGATGATCTTTGTACACATATAATTGAAATAAAATTCATTGTTATATAAAAAAAAAAAATCCTGGCAGGGAACAGGGGAATGGGTCAGATTCAGCCAATGATAAGGGAAAAGGTTATGGGGCACCAGCAGCTTCTTGCTTCATAAAGCACCCTTATACCTCTTGCCAAAGATAGAAACTGGGTTAAAAGATTCTGACTCTTGAAAATGAAAGATACTAGTGTCATTATTTTATTATTTAAGTAGATATTTAGCTATGAAGCAGGCGCAGTGACAGACTTGATTGGCCCCACTGGAATTAGAATGGCTCTTTAAATATGTCCCAAAATAGGCTGAGATGCATAGGTGTTTCTTTCCCTCCATCACTGGATGTGGGCCAATCTGAAGGAGTGTGACCTTGGACACGGCAGCTCTCTGCAGCTGATGCTGTCCCTGAAGGGGCTGACAGTTGAAGGCTTTCTGCCAAGAGCACTTCAGCAGCTGGGACAAGACTTTCACTGCTGGGAATCTGACTGGCACAGCTCAGTGTCTATAATACAAGTCCCTCTTTGAGTTATAATCTTGTCAAATTTTACTTTCCTATAAACTAAGAGCTTTGTAATATATCTAGTTCCTAAAGGAATTTTTTTATGTTACTTACCACATTTGAATTAATCCACTAGCCTTTTTTATAAGACTGAATTTATTGATAGTGATTCAAAAGTAACATGTAATGTTAATTATTCTACAGATAACTGCCTTAAATTTAGATGGGCAACATCTCTTTGAAATCACAAATTTAGAAAAATTGGAAAATTTGAAATGGGCATCATTCAGCAACAATAATCTCACTAAAATGGAAGGCTTGGAATCCTGTGTTAACTTGGAAGAGCTCACATTAGATGGAAACTGCATCTCGAAGATAGAAGGTAAGGTATTTTAGAATTTGAAAGTCTTAAAATATGAATGCCTTATTAACAAGGGCAAAAAATGAGTAACACTGAAGATGGAATTTCTAAAGAGGAAAATCTCCAGAAAAGTTCCAAGAAGGTTTAAAGTATTCTAAACAATTCTTAGTCACATCTGTGAGTGGCTGCTATATGTAATAAGCTCAGCTAGCTGACTTTCATCTCCTCTGCCTTCTCTCTCCTCTCTGAACCAGTGTTTACCATCTGTTACTAAACCTCACAGATTACAAACTAGGCAATAATCAATGTCTGTGGAATTGAGTTAATACATAAGTGAATGAGGCATGCTTTTGAAAAAGATAAGCCAGCCCAGTTCATTTTTCAAAATGAGGAATTAAGGTTACATTTGGAAATGTGAAGAATTTTTTTTTTGTCTTTTTTCCTTTTCTAGGGCCGCACTCACAGCATATGGAGGTTCCCAGGCTAGGGGTCTAATCGGAGCTGTAGCTGTAGAGCTGTAGCCGCCGGCCGACTCCAGAGCCACAGCAATGCCAGATCTGAGCCGCGTCTACAACCTGCACCACAGCTCACGGCAACGCCAGATCCTTAACCCACTGAGTAAGGCCAGGGATCGAACCTGCAACCTCATGGTTCCTAGTCGGATTCGTTAACCACTGAGCCATGATGGGAACTCCAAAATTTGAAGACTTTTAACAAAATGAACATTTTATTCACTAGAGGCTGAAAATCAAGTATACTATATAACTTTATTTAGATCTACGACAAGTACAAATTAAGCAGCTTTACTAATGCCTGAGTAAGTTCACACATACATCATACGTACTTATCTAGGTACAGAATATTTCTGAAAGTGCATTTGCGTAGGTTGTCCTTGTCAAGGAGAGAAGGTAAGAATTGAAAGCTGTACCTGGAAAGAGACTTAATTTATACTTGATTCACTTTTGAATCGTTTTTAGCATGTGTATGTACTACACTTTTCATAATATAGAAAATTTTATTTTAAAAATTACATATGTAAAAGTATTAAATATATTTTAAAACAGCATTAGAACATTTTTTATACTTTATTTTAATGGCTGTTAACAATAGTTTCTAAAATTTGCTTGACCATAAGCATCACTTAGGATACTTACTGAGTGTACAGATTCACTGGCTTCTCTGTAAATTTCAGCTGAATAAACTTGGGGGCAGGTAGCTCAGGCATCTGTGTTTGAAACCTCCACTAATCTCCCTTTCTCATACAACAGGCTGTTAGTTTTTGTTTGCACATACAATTTAGAACACTATTTCCTTTTTATTCCCATCCATAAACCCATAGAAAGGAAAAATCCTTCAATCTGTATTTTCCCTATACCCACTTTTCAAAGATAACTATCCCACTAAACTTAAATAGATATTTATCATCTTTTTTCCAGAAATAGATAGGCTTAATATCTGTTTAAAGATTTTGCTCACTTTCCCTAGATTGATTTACTTTCAGCATTTCATAGTCCCATGATAAAGACTGGTGTGAAGGGGAGCATGGATAAAATATATTGAGGACTGATTATTTATTTGCCAAAAGCTTTAACTGATACTTTCCAAATGTCACTCCACTTAACTCCATAACTCTTAGAAGTACCTTTCAGTACATCCATTTCATGGATGAGGAAAATTAGGCTCAGAAGTTACATAATTTTATGTAACTTACCTATGGTCCCAATCTAGTAATGTCATATTTTGAAACCAGCTTTGACTCCAAAGTTCTTATCTTATCTTTGAACTGCACCATCTTACCTAGAGTTATAAAGTGTCTACAATATATAATGTATATAGGAGTTAGGTTGTGGTGAGAAGTACCATTTTCTAAAGTTCTGCCTTAGAGTACTTTTAAGCATATAAAGGTAGGAGTAGACTAAGTAGTTCTTTTTAATACAAATGATTCCACAGTAAGTACTTTCCAGAATGTATTCTAGTTCTTAGCCCATAGTGTGTTACAATGAGGGCTGCTGGTTATTTTGAGCTTTGTGTAGAGCTGTATATTATTGTGATGGTGAAAATCTTAATTAAGTACATCATTTAAAGGTTATTTGAAAGCTTAACTTGGTATTTCCCACACAATAGCTTCCCTTAATACCTAAAAAGAATGACCCTACTTAGAAATCCAAAATTGGAATTTAATATATTAGCTGGGACTTAAGAACCATTATATTCTTCTTTAACAAAAGGAGAAACAATCATGGTTAATACTATAAAATCCATAAATCAATTTGAACTTAGAAAAACAGAAACAGCAAAACAACCAACCAATTATTTTTTAAATTAATCTTTCAGTGCTATCTGAATCTTTTCTTAAATTTGCTTATTTTTCTAGGTATTTCCAAGCTGACTAAATTAACCCGTCTCAGCATAAATAATAATATTCTCACTGGTTTGGAAAAGCATACTTTTGATAACATGCTTCATCTTCATTCCCTTTCTCTTGAGAACAACAGAATCACTTCACTGAGTGGTTTACAAAAAGCTTTTACTCTAATTGAATTATACATAAGCAATAACTATATTGCTCTCAATCAGGAGATCTACAATTTAAAGGTGACTATCTGGGGTGCTAATGTTTTCGTTTTTCTGATTTTTAAAAAATTTCTTTATACTATGAAAGTAATGAAGGTTCACTATACAGAATTTGGAAAATATAGAAAAATGTAAAGGTGAAAATAAAAACAAGAAAAACAAGGTTATTAAACTGTATTTGCATTCACTTATGTATACATACAAATAAATGTATGTGTAACCACAATGTCCCCAAGTTGATAGACTTGTAAATTTGTTTTAGTTCTCAAATAAAATAATCCAATCCCCATCCTTCTAACTCACGCCTTCCTAAATATTTCCAAATATTCCCCAAACTGACAGGGAAGTAAGATTCATTAACATTTCCTGTTCTGAGAGTAATTCTTGATTATCTCTCACTTATGTACTCATTCTTACAGGTGGCTTTAACTCTTTCAGGTCAATTCTGCCCAGCTTTGCCTTTCTTTAATTCTCCCTAAGAAACGTCTAACTCAAGGCTAGTGTATAGCAAGCTTTACTAAAGGTGTGAACAAAAATGGAAGTTTACTACAGCAAAGAATAGGGATTTACTTCAAACGTAATACGGGACTTCATTGTTCCTAAAGTTCAACAGCCATTTCCTACCATTGGGTCTCTAGCAATGGCCTCTTTCCTTTTACTGTAGATACCATATTGGTAGGGCTTTATCTCCTACCAAAAACTTGTGTCCATTTCTTATCTTTCCTTACCTGCAGTCTTACCTTCTTCATATTCTCCCAATATAACTACTTCTAGAGCTGCAGAGACAACCTAATCAACACTAGCAACAAAATAAACCATTTTACATTCTAGATACAGAGTAGTTTTACTCCCTCTTGTCTTCACCTCTCTCATCTGTATCTCCTCAGGGCCTTCCCTTAACAATAAAGGTATATCAAAATATCTAATAAGGAAGTACATTTTCTCTTAAGAGATGCTACTCTCTTAAAAGGCAGAAGGACTTCGGTTTTATCCCTCATCTGAAGACTGTGTTTTTCAACTGTTTCATTTCACTGTTACATCTGTATATACATTTGTGTGCAGTGTGTGTGTGTGTGTATGTGTGTGTATGTGTGTGTGTGTGTATGCTACTTAATAGACTGTTATTCTATAAAGCATAATGTTTTAAACTTTGCTAAGTTCCTTCAAGCGTTTATCATGCGTAACACATTTAGCAGCAGCATCCAAAAGGGATTCTGATCAAATAAAACAGATCACTGAAATACTGCACAAAATTAGGCCTTAACAGTCTGAAAAGGTAACCCCTGATCTAAAAAGTACACTTTAAAGCACTCAAACCACTATGAAATAGTAGAGTAATTCAAATGTTAAAAATTCAAGGATGGTTAAACTCTTAAAGGGAAAAAACTTGTTAGAGTGAGATGTATGTATATCACCTTAAATGTATGTATTTTTATTACTCAGGGTTTACGCAACTTGGTCATTCTAGACATGTATGGAAACATTATTGTATGGAATCAAAAAAACTACAGGTTGTTTATAATATTTCATCTTCCAGAACTGAAAGCTTTGGATGGAATCTCAATTGTAAGTTGTTTTACTGACTTACAGCATTTGGTCCAAGTTGCATACTAACATATCTATAGGACATAATTATTTTGAATGTTACTGTATCACTAGTATGTTACCCAAACTTACTATGCTTATTAAAATCTAGGTCTCCAAAGCAACATTTTAGATTTGGGTTTTTAAATATTTCTCATCTGGCCAATTTTTAATTGTTTTAAATTGAGGTGGGAGGGAAGATGCTGCTTACATTTGCACCCACTGAATTCAGTGGTTAACAGAGAGCACGATTTTATGAGAAGGATAGAAAAAACTGCCCTGGAGCCCTACCATCTTCCTGGGCCTAAAATAGCTTTCTGTTACCTGGGAACATACAGTTTTTAAGACTTAAGAAAAAACATATTTTAACAAAAAAAAATTGGTATGCTAACATTATTAGTAAGCTATACTAGTAAAAATAACGTTTCATACTGTGTGGAACATAACAGAACATAGGGCTGAATTGAAAGCAATATCTGGAAACTTGGATTCTATAACAAGTAAGTTCATACCAGGCTTCTAAGTGCGCAAGAAATGTGTGAGAAATAAAAAGGTTCCCCGTGTAACCTTGCCTAGCCCCTGTCAGACAATAAAGATCCATCAAATTTTCTAGAAAACTGAGGGATAGTTGGTTATTTGGGACTTTGAGGTATTCTGAGATTACTTATTCTAACCCTGCTTTTTTCAGGGCCTTCCTCAGAATGAAGAATCAAAAACATTTTCCTCTGAACACACAATTCTCTAGAATCTTGTATATTGGGTTTTATTTAGGTGTTGGCTTTCACCTGTGGATGTTTTAAAAACAGTCTTACGAAACTAATATTGCATGTGCTCCAGTGGTGTTGTTGAGCATCTTATCCTTTCTATCTCTCCATGCCATCATTCAAGGGCCACCTGAGAAAGTACTTTTAGAAGTAAGTGTAGGAAAAACTTTTTCCTTTGAGAAAAAGTCATGCTCTCCTCAGTGACAATATTATTTAACTATTTTCCCTTTCACTTTCACTGCCTAAAAGCTCAGGGCCAAATTTATAGTTCAGTAGTAAAACCCTATAGGACTTTTGATATATCTGTCCCAGTTTTTATCTATTCTAACATATCATTCTCAGTCTCCTTTTTTATTGTCTTTTTAGGGCCACACCCACGGCATTTGGAAGTTCCCAGGCTAGGGGTCGAATTGAAGCTAGAGTTGCCAGCCTGTGCCACAGCCACAGCAATGCAGGATCCAAGCTATGTCTGTGACCTACACCACAGCCCACAGCAATGCCGGATCCTTAACCCACTGAGCAAGGCCAGGGATTGAACCCACGTCCTCATGGATACTAGTCAAGTTCATTAACCGCTGAGCCACAATAGCAACTCCTAATTCTCAGTCTTGATCTTTACTATTTATTATTTGCATTTTATTATAAAACAAATTCTTTGTGGAATGAGGTAGAATATAAATAATGGGACAAGAAATCTAGACTGAATAATTTAGACTTTAATTAAGAGGTAACGGAAAGCACTGAAGATTTTTGAGTAGGGGAATAACATATTCAAAACTACATATTAGGAAATTTAACAGTAGTATTTACAGTAATAGATGAAAGATCAATAGGATGATAAACAAATAGGAGCACAATCTACATGTGAAGTATGAGGCCCTAAAATGAACCAAGGGACATGATTTTTCAAATGGAGAGCTTAAGGTAAGAGAAGTACTGGGGAGAACTGACAGAACTTGGCAACCAATTAAATTTGAGAACAAGGGAAGGGAAGAATAAAAGATGTCTACAAGGCTTGGGTCTATGCCAATAAGAGATATCGTAACAAAAATATTATAGGAAGAAAAGGAGTTTCAGCAATAAGATGACTAGTGTTGGACACACTAAGTTCTATATGACAGTGTGTCATCTGATTGGCGATGGCAAGTAGGCAATTAAAAACCAGGACTAAATTTAGATATGGGCATTTAATTTACATTTGTTTAGATTTGGAAGTAATCTGAAGAAAGTTGACAGTTAAAAGCGAAAGCCAATATGTAAGACTGTCTAAGGAAAGAGTAGAGAAAGTAAAGAAATCTAAGTGGGGCTTTAATACATCCATTTAGGATATGTAAAGAGGAAAATAAGCCACAAAAAGTAGTTGCAGAGGGAGGTAGAAAAGCAATTTAACCTAGAGAGTTTGAGAAGTAAAGGGACATGCACTTTAGAAACGACATGGTCCAAATCCTCTATTTTATGGATGAGCACAAAGAACTCAAGAGATTTTAAATGACTTATTCCAAGTGACTTGACTGTTTAATGGTAAAGCATGGACAGCTGAGTTTCACTCTGTAACTAAGGCTCCATGGATATATACTCATACTGGGAAGTAAGGGCATAGTACTGAAAATACCAGCCCTCTAATTATGGTTGATTCCCATGGAGACCAGCCTCCATTCTTAGGGACTTTCCAAAAGTCACCTTGTTAAAATAAACTCAGGTGTGGTTGAAAGAAGCTTTTTGTGAATAATGAGTTACTCTGATACTGGAGCTATTTCAGGAACTGAAAACAAACAAACAAAAAAAAAAAAACCCACAAATATTACAGTAAAAGATGTCTGTATGGCTCTTGTATAGAAGAGTTTTAGGAGCTATGTGCCAGGAACCGTAGACAAAGACAAAATATATGTTTCTTATTATAAATCACAGTATCACAGCCCATGCCCTGGTCTCTGAACACAGATCCTTTACAGCAAAATGGTCATAAAATTCAAAAGATATTGTAATATTACTATAATCCCATTCAGTTATTATCCAATCCATAATCATGGATATGTCTCCCAGGGTGAGGCCACTCAGATTTGCAGACTTTCACTGGAGACCTTGTCAGATTCTAAAACAAGCACTGGTCTCAGAAAACATAGCTTTACCTTTACCCTTTCAGGCATCTGATATAATTGAACTGAAACAATATCATCTCTAGCTCAGAGCCTCTTTTGAGGTCACGTAACATTAGATTTCCCTCATTACATAACCCATTTATTGATTCCTTTATCTATCCATAACTGCTCTTCCGCATCCTCCCCATTTATACCCACACATTTCCACCTTTGGAAGGGACATCAAGTTTGGCCACTGTGTTGGTCTAGACTGCAGACAGTGATAGCAGGCTTACAAATACCTCCCCTCAGCCCACTCCTGTTCAGATGGGGCATGGTTATGTAGGAGCAAAACTAGTGGTTTCTTTCTGCCACCAGGAAATACAGCTACACTTATTGTTAACCCCAATTTTGCCAGACCAGGTGAAGGTAAAACCCAACCTCATCAGGTCCTTAAGAATTCTGACATAGGTTTAAAAACACAGTTACAGTTTCTTTCTTAGGAATCATCCCTGTCTCTGGCACTTGTAGTTACAGCTGTGGTCTTGTGACCACTATATCAGGTAGGAAAAAAAAAACTGAAGTGATGTGAGGAAGAAGAGAAAAAATATATACATATAATGGTTATACTAACTTCATCCTTCCTAGCAATAACTGTGTATAGCATCCTTCTTCCCCCATATCTACCAGAGAAAAGATAAATCTGTCCAGCAGGGATTCTCCTTTAGCCCCACTCATGTTCGCATGCAAGCCAGTCCTCATGCTTTTATCTCCCACTGTTTTAGATAACCAGTGTTTTAATTGCCGGTTTCAATTCTTTCAAACCACAACTCTGAGGAGGGTATCTTTCTGCCCATTGTTGGACATTAGGGGCTAAGTGTACTCCTTGGTCTGAAGAAATAATAGTTAACTGTCCAAATGGGTGCAATATCTTCAGTTCCACTTCTTTTATAGCATTATGACTATTTGCATTTACACTGGGTAAGCAAAACCCTGTCCAGAGTCAATATCTATTCCTGTCAAGACCCATTTGTGGCCCCCCAAGGCTACCAGGCTCAGTCTGACTTGCCAGCTATATTCAGGGCCTTCCCACAGGCAATCTGCCACATTGCCATCTGCAGCCTCTGTCTCTTTTGCTGGCAGACAGAAGAGTTCCTATTGATATTTTGTGCCTCAGAGGGTGCAAGAGGAATATGTCTCGATTCAGTCCATTTCTTACTGCTATAGACCTCCAATGTCCACCTATTTTACAGACCCAGGTGCCACCTTAAGTGAGCATATGGGAATATCTGCTTGTCGATTCCAATCACCTTCCAAAATTGGAAGGGAGTTCTGATGGGCATCAGTGTGTCCTACTTTAACATACCCCTCAAACTTCCATAGGGCTGTGTCCCATATGGACATCCTTTTAATAGGTCAGGTTTCCATTGCACTCCTGACTGACCATATGGCCAGGTCAGGAAGAGTGGATGGATATTTCTTATTATTATCACAGTAACACACCAAAGAACACACCACAGTCTCATTCCTAAGGTTCCAAGGTCCGTACCTGGTCTTCCTTCTTCTGTGTTTATTTTATATATAATATCCAGGGGATTAGCCGCACTTAGTAGGAAATAGGGAGAAAAGAGTCCACTCCATTTTGACCCGGAACAAAGAATTAATGTCATTTAGTCATCTGTTAAAGAAGATATCACTTTGTAAATATCTTCAAAAATAGGAACCACCAGAGACTGAGTGTGCAAAAGACTTGTTTGGTGGCAGACTTACTTCTGACATGATTGCAGAACGACAGGGACATTCAAACTTCATTCAAATGCAAGAACTAAATTGGACTTCATCATCCATCAGGTACAACCATTTTATTATATGCTATCTGATATTATCATTAAATATATAGTTAATATTTTCCTAAGGTTTATAATTTATATACTATATCAAAATATAATCAGTAATTCAGAAAGTCATCTACCCTACCTCAAAAAGCCCATGCTAACTTTACCATCTTTGAAATGCATTAATAATTTTTATTATCAGGCACTGTGATCAAAAATGTCATCAATCTCTAAGACCCTTTATTTCTTTTTTCTCTACAAGCTAAGCATTTAAAATTAGAACATACTAGGTTTGTTTCTCACATTGCATCACTCTAATCCAGCGCTATCTGACTTCTATTGCCACCATTCCACTGATACTGTTCTTATGTTACACTGTTCTGGTTTTTAAATTCTTTTCTCTCCTCTCCTTTTCTCTTCTGCATTCTTCACAAGCAGACATCTTTAGCTATTGTTGTAATTTATAACAATGACCCCTGATTAAGCCCAAACCTAGGCTCCTCATTTGAACATTCAGTTGCTCTGTAGATAGCATCTAGGAGACTGTACTGTAATATTCACCTGTTGTTGCCCAAGCCAAAAAGTCTGGGCTCATTTCTCTTTCTCCTTTGTCCTACATTTTTAATTAATCACCACATTCTACAGAGTCTTATGTCATAATGCCCCCCTTCTTTCCATACTCATTGTCATTGTCCTAGGTAGGGGAATTAACTATTTTAGAAACTTTTATTATTGCTCTTTGCCATATATAACTACCTGCAAATCCATCCATTATCCATAATGCCTTCTAAGTTGCAAATTTTATCAGATCACTTCCCTTCTCAACATTGTTCAGTGTTTTCCACTATCTACAGAATAAAATTTTAAATCTCACTGTATGACATAGAAGACCTTACCTTTACTGCCCCGTAACTCTTTATACCCCAGAAATTCTAAAATATTCCAATTTCTTTCTCTCAATCATAATATGCTATTTGATGTTTCTGCCTTTGCTTGAAGGTTTTCTCTGACTGGAACTCTTTCTAATTTGCCTGACAAATGCCAAAAATTCTCCAAACTTCATTTTACACTTTCTCCCCTGTGAAGTCATTCCTGATTTCCTCAGATAGGTTTTTCTTTCTCTAAAATGTCACTACACTTAACTGTATCGTGGCAATTTCTCTTTTTTATTACAGTTTTTCTGGATCCCACTTTTTGAGGGCAGAGACAGTGTCTTTCATATTTTTTGTAGCCTTTCCAAACACAGATTGTCTGCACTTAGGAAATAACTAATGAAAACATGTTAAAAGAATAAATGACTTATTAATGTATAAAGGATGACATAATTGTAACTTCAGGGATGAAGATTTGTTTAAAGATGTGGTTATGCTTTTGCACAGCAAAGGAAACCACTGACAAAGAGCAAAGACAACCTCCTGAATGTGAGAAAATATTTGCAAGTTATATGACTGACAAAGGGTTAATATCCAAAATATATAAATACTTATACATCTCAACATCAAAAAAACGCAAACAATGGATAAAAGTGGGCAAAAGAACTGAAGAGACATTTTTCCGAAGAAGAAATGCAGATGGCCAATAGACACATGAAAAAATGTTTAACATTGCCAATTATCAGGGAAATGCAAATCAAAACTACAATAAGATATCATCTCACATCTGTCAGAACAGCTATCATCAAAGAGAACACAAATAACAAATGTTGATGACGTGGAGAAAAGGGAATGCTCATATACTGCTGGTGGGAATATAAATTGGTGCAATTGCTATGGCAAACAGTATGGAAGTTTCTCAAAAAAGACTAAAAATAGAACTACCATATGACCTAGCAATTGTACTCCTGGGTATTTAACTGGAAAAAAAAAAAACTGAAAAGAGTTTTTCAGTTTTTCAAAGATACATTCACCCCGGAGTTACTGCTGCGGTGCAATGGGATTGGCAGTGTCTTGGAGCTCTGGGACATGGGTTTGATCCCTGGCCCGGCAGTTCCACATGCGGCAGGGCAGCCAAAGGTGAAAAAAAAAGATACATTCACCACAATGTTACAGTTTCCAAGATATGGAAGCAACCTTAAGTATCCATAAACAGATGAATGGATAAAGATGTGGAATATATATGTATGCCACAACATGGATGAACTTGGAGGGTATCATGCCAAGTGAAATAAATCAGATGGAGAAAGACAAATACTGTATGATGTCACTTATGTGTGGAATCTCAAAAATAAACTAAACTAGTGAATAAAACAAAAAAGACTCACGGGAGTTCCTGTCGTGGCACAGTGGAAATGAATCTGACTAGGAATCATGAGGTTGCAGGTTCGATCCCTGGCCTCACTAAGTGTGTTAAGGATCTGGTGTTGCCATGAGTTGTGATGTAGGTCACAGATGCGGCTCGGATCCTGCGTTGCTGTGGCTGGGGTGTAGGAGAGTAGTTGTAGCTCCTGGGAACCTCTATATGCCATATGCCAGGGGTGCGGCCCTAAAAAAAAGAAAAAAAAGACTCACAGGTCTAGAGAAAGAAGAAGTGGTTACCGATGGGGAGAGGGGGGTTGGGAGGAGCAAGATAACTAGAAGATTAAGAGGTACAAACTACTTTATATAAAAAAAATAAGCTACAAGGATATATTGTACAACACAGAATATAGCCAATATTTTATAACTATAAATGAAATATAATCTTTAAAAATTGTGAATCACTGTTTTACACCTGAAACTTACATAAAATTTTACATCAACTATACTTCAATAAAATAAATAAATAAATAAATGAAATAAACTGGTACATCTGAAAAAAAGAAATGCTTAGGACAAAGTGATTTAGTTTTATTCTCTTTTCCCTCATAGCTCAAAGGAAGGTAAAACAGTTTTAAAGCTATGGGCTAGAGGAGTTCCCGTCGTGGCTCAGTGGTTAACGAATCCGACTAGGAACCATAAGGTTGCGGGTTCGATCCCTGGCCTTGCTCAGTGGGTTAAGGATCCGGCGTTGCCATGAGCTGTGGTGTAGGTTGCAGACGTGGCTTGAATCCCGCGTTGCTGTGGCTGTGGCTGTGGCGAAGGCCGGCAGCTACAGCTCCTGTTAGACCCCTAGCCTGGGAACCTCCATTTGCCACAGCTGCGGCCCTAGATAAGGCAAAAGACAAAATAATAATAATAATAATAATAATAATAAAGCTATGGGCTAGGAATCAAGCATTCTGACTAATTACCAAAACATTCTTACAAGGTGGAATGCCATAAAAGTTTTTAGGAAATTCCACAGAAAACTGTTTTCAAAGACCTTACCTATTTTCTCCTTTTCTTTCCCATCCCAAACCACTTCCGGGCATTTCAGAAATAACCTGTTTCATATATATATCCTCCAGAGCTTACAACCTTAAAATCTTACGGTTTACCATATCGACTTTACTATAATTTCATGAACATGCATATGAATTTATAGAGCAATTGGAGATGTTTATTTTTAAAGTTTCTTTTATGATAGTGGGGAATGGACATTTTTTTAAATGGACTTTTTTTTTTTTTGCCTTTTCTAGGGCCACACTCGTGGCATATGGAAGTTCCCAGGCTAGGGGTCGAATCGGAGCTGTAGCTGCCGGCCTATACCGCAGCCACAGCAACGCGGCATCCGAGCCGCGTCTGCAACCTACACCACAGCTCATGGCAATGCCGGATCCTTAACCCACTGAGCAAGGCCAGGGATCGAACCCGCAACCTCATGGTTCCTAGTCGGATTCGTTAACCACTGAGCCACAACGGGAACTCCTAAATGGACATTTTTTAAGTCAACGAAATTATGCGTCATTTTCTTACACATGTACCCAATAAAAATGTGTATTTATATGATCATTTGACCCACATATTTTATATTTAGGCAATTATTTTTGATAGAATTTGTCAGATGAGATATTCTGAACCACCTTTCAGGTTATACATGAGGGATTTACCTATATTGCCTATTAAAATTATAACTGTATTTACTTTGTCTAAATTTAGAACTGTAGATTTGGTTCCAGTTGACCAATTTAGAAATGTGTGTAATGTGAATCTACAGAACAATAATCTTACCTCATTCAGTGGACTAATTTATCTGCCTAATGTGAAGGTGAGTCGCTCATAAATTTCCTTTTTCTCAAGGTTTTCAATGCAAGCTGTAATCTTCTTTAATTTGGACTAAAATGTATATTTGTGTTCTTAAGTGAAATTATTCCTAAAGTATTTTTTCATCAAGAAAAAAAGTATTATTTCCCAAAGTTATTTTGGTTGACCTCAGTTCTATGTAATTGTCCTACTGCTGCAGGAAGATGGGAGCGAAGGTTGGCTCTGTAGTGAGTGAAGTGGTAGACACTGTGATTCTCCAAGCTGCCTCATTGCCTCCAGTCCTATAACTCTTAGCCATCTGCTAAGGCCTTTTAAATTTAGGGTAATAATCTCTCCAACTAAAGTGTTATGTCATCTAAATAAGGCTTGGAGAAGTCAGGAGTACAGACTGAGAAAACTGAGCAGCTTTCTAAGGTCTCCATTATTTTGTTAGAAATGATGTCATTTCTCAGCATGTCAGATAATAAAAAACACATTTAAGGCCTAATCCAGACAATTTGGGACATAAAAATTTGTCATTTTTAACAGTAATATATTAAATTATGTTGTATAGTCCAAGTTTTATCCATACTGTTTTAATAGGTGTTATGATGGGGATCATCTCAAACCAAAGCTATACATACAGCATCATTCATATTTTAATAGCTGATTAATAACGGATTCTTTCTGTAGGTCTTATGCCTCAACCATAATCATATTGAGTCAATCATGCCCCGACTAAAGCCTCAGACTCACTCAACCAATAGACAGCTACTATACCAGAAAGTGCCTTCAAGTGGCTATGGGCAGCAAGGAACTTCAAAAATAAACAGGTATTATTCTTTTCTTACGATTACAAATAATTTTGGTTGGGAACTTAAAAAGCAGCTAGTCACATTAATGACAGCAGTACATACTTTTAGTTTATTTTAATACTTAATTAAAAACTACATGCCAGGAGTTCCCCTCGTGGCGCAGCAGTTAACGAATCCGACTAGGAACCATGAGGTTGTGGGTTCGATCCCTGCCCTTGCTCAGTGGGTTAATGATCCGGCGTTGCCATGAGCTGTGGTGTAGGTCGCAGACGCTGCTCGGATTCTGCGTTGCTATGGCTACAGCGTAGGCCAGTGGCTACAGCTCCGATTCGACCCCTAGCCTGGGAACCTCCACATGCCTCAGATGCGGCCCTAAAATGACAAAAGGCAAAAAAACAAAACAAAACAAAACAAAAACAAAACAAAAAAACGACATGCCAAATTTCACAAATAAAAAGGTGCCCAGATACTCCTTTGTCATTGTTATTTCTCTGCTTCCTTCATTTTATACCCATATTGTAAGAATATGGGAGGAAAAGAAAAAACCTTGTAAGTTTTATGACCTTGGTTTTTTTAATTAAGATACAATTCACACAACGTAACACTTAATTTCATGTACAATTCAGATTGTTTTAGTATACTCAAAAAGTTGTGCAGTCATTATTACCATCTTTCCCCAAAACACTATTACCCACAAAAAAGCCCCTTACTCAGTAGCATGGACTTAGGTTTCTTTTAACCTTCATTTTGTTTTATTTCTAAATTATTTATCTGATTACTCAATGCCCAACATCAATGGAAAAGAAACTTATGAAGAAGATGACATTCCTCCCATCTTCCTACACATTTTTGGTAGGAAAATACACAATCCCAAAATCAGAATACTTTCATTCCAGTTTTCCCAATGAAAGGCATTCCTTGAAGTATAGTTTACATATAATAAAACTAACAATTTAGTGGATTTTGACAAATGTACTCAGTCATATAACCTTACCACAGTCAAGGCTCAAACTATTCCCATTCCCAATACTTTCACTATATCTCTTTGCAATTCCCTCCCTCAACACCCTGGTGACAACCCCTGATCTGCTTTCCATCACTATCATTTTGCCTTTTTCTAGAATTTCATATGATTAGAGTCATATAGTAAGTAGTCTTTTGTATCTGGATTCTTTCACTTAGCATAATTCTTTGGAGATTCACCTATTTTGCTGCAAGTGTCAGTAATTCATTTCATTTTATTGCTGAGTAGTATTCCATTATATAAATTACATGACATGCTGTTTATCCATTGATGAATGCTGTTATTCTCATTGATGAACATTTGGGCTGCTTCCAGTTTGAAGTTATTTTGATTAAAATTGCTATGAAAGGGAGTTCCCGTCGTGGCTCAGTGGTTAACAAATCCAACTAGGAACCATGAGGTTGCGGGTTCGATCCCTGGCCTTGCTCAGTGGGTTAAGGATCCGGCGTTGCCGTGAGCTGTGGTGTAGGTTGCAGACGCGGCTCGGATCCCGTGTTGCTGTGGCTGTGGCGAAGGCCGGCAGCTACAGCTCCTGTTAGACCCCTAGCCTGGGAATCTCCATATGCCGCAAGTGTGGCCCTAGATAAAGCAAAAAAAAAAAAAAAAAAAAAGACAAAATAAATAAATAAAACTGCTATGAAAGTTTTATTTATACACAATTCTTTATATTGGGGACTGTTCATATTTGTTTTTTAACAACTTTATTGAAGTACAGTTTACATACCATATTCACTCATTTTATTTATTTATTTATTTATTTATTTATTTATTTATTTATTTTTAATGTAGAGCCGCACCCGTGGCATGTGGAGGTTCCCAGGCTAGGGGTCTAACAGGAGCTGTAGCTGCCAGCCGTCGCCAGAGCCACAGCAACGCGGGATCCGAGCCGCGTCTGCAACCTTCACCACAGCTCACGGCAACGCCAGATCCTTAACCCACTGAGCAAGGCCAGGGATCGAACCTGCAACCTCATGGTTCTTAGTCGGATTCGTTAACCACTGAGCCACGAAGGGAACTCCATATTCACTCATTTTAAATGCATTATTTTTACTAAATTTATTGAGTTGTGTAATTACCTACCACAGTACAGTTTTAGAACATTTCCATCACACAACAAAAAGATTCCTCATGTCTATTTACAGCCAGTTCCCTTGTCTGACCCTAGCCTTAGTTTATCACTAATCCACTTTTTGTATAGTTGTGTTATCTAGAAATTTTATATAAGTGGAATCATATATAGTATTTTGCATTTGACTTCTTCCACTTGGCGTGTTTTTGAGACTCATCCATTTATAACATCTGTTAGTAGTATATGCCACATTATGTTTCTCTATTCACCAGTTGGTAGATATTTTGGACTGTTTCCACTTTGGGGACTGGTATGAATAATACTGCTATAAACATTTGTGTAGATGTATTTGTATGTGCTTATGTTTGCATTTCTCTGGGGTAGATACCTAAGAGTGAAGTTCCTGAGTCATATGGTAATTTAACATTTAACTGTTTTTTTTTTTATGGCCATACCCATGGCATATGGAAGTTCTGAGGCCAGGGACTGAATATGAACCACAGCTGTGACCTACGCCACAGCTGCAGCAACACCTGATCCTTTAACACAATCTGCACCTCTGCAGCGATTCAAGCCACTGAAGATGGATTCTTAAACCACTGTGCTATAGCAAGAACTCCAATGTTTAACTTTTTAAGAAACTGCCACACAGTTTTCCAAAGTGGTTGCACTTTTAACAAAAGTGTTGAGGGTTCTAATTTCTCCACATCTTCACTAATACTTGTTTGTGTTTTTGATTAGTCTAGTGGAGTTGAAGAAGTATCTCATTGTGGTTTTAATTTGCATTGCCCTCATAACTAATGTTGAGCTTTTCATATGCTCATTAGCCATTATTATATCTTATTTTGTGACTTTAAATTTTCTGCTTATTTTTCAATTATATTGTTTTTTTATTATTGTTTTTTTTAAATATTGTGGATACAAGACTTTTATCACATAAATGTTTTCCATGTATTTTCTCTCAATGTGTAGCTTGTCTTTTTTAATTTCTTTTAAAAGAATTTTAATTTTGATAAAGTACAATTTATCAACTTTTCTCATACAAACTGTGATTTTGTTGTTGTTCCTAAGAACTCTTTGCCTAACCTAAGATCAAAAGATTTTCTCATATGTTTTCTTCAAAAAATTTTTTTCATATGTTTAAGACTACAATTGATTTTGTGCTTTTGTTTTGTTTTGTTTTTGTTTTTGTTTTTTGTTTTTTAGGGCCACACCTGTAGCATAGGGAAGTTCCCAGGCTAGGGGTCCAATCGGAGCTACAGCTGCAAGCCACAGCCATATCCACAGCAAAGCGGATCCAAGCCCCAAGGCTCACAACAATGCCCACTGAGCAAGGCCAGGAATCAAACCTTCATCTTCATGGATACTAGTCAGGTTCATAACCTGCTGAGCCACAATGGGAACTCCCTGATCCATTTTGAGTTAATTTTTGTATGTGTTGTGAGGTAAAATATAAAGGCTAAATTCATCTTTTTGCATGTGGATATTCATTTGTCCCAGAACCTTTTAATGTTCTATCCTTCTCCCCCATTAAATTGCCCTGGTACGTTTGCTGAAAATCAACTGATCATAAAATGTAAAAGCTTATTTCTGGACTCCGTTTCCCTTTTTTTTTTTTTTTGGCCACATCTGCCACATGCAGGCTAGGAATCAAACCCAAGCCGCAGCAGTGACAATGCCAAGTCCTTAACCACTAGGTAACTCCCTGGACTCAATGGGATCATATTCCATTGATTTATGTGTCAGTCTTTTTGCCAGTTCCAGACTAGTATGATTGCTGCAGCTTTATAAGTTTCGAAATCAGGAAATATAAGCCCTCCAGCTTGGTTTTTTTTCAAAGATTGCTCTGGGTATTCTGGGTTATCTGCATGTCCTTATAAATGTTAGGATGAGATAGTTATTTTCTGAAGGAAAAACAAAGAAGCCACTAGACTTTTGATAAAGTTTACACTGAATCTATTGATCAATTTTGGGTGAACTAAGTAGGACCTCCTTAGTAGTAATAGTGAGGCTTCTAATCTGTGAACATGGAATATTTCTCCATTTATTTAGATCTTTAGTTTATCTCATCAATGTTCTGTATTCTTCTTTGCATACATTTTGCACTCCTTTCATTCGTTTTTTCTGAAGTAGTTAATCATTTTGATACTATTGTGAAGAAGTCAATTTCATTCTTAGTTTATTGCTGATGTATAGAAATTCAATTTTTTAAAAATTGAAGTATTATTGGAGTTCTCGTCGTCACTCAGTGGTTAATGAATCTGACTACGAACCATGAGGCTGTGGGTTCGATCCCTGGCCTTTCTCAGTGGGCTAAGGATCTGGCATTACTGTGAGCTGTGGTGTAGGTCGCAGACGCTGCTCGGATCCCACGTTGCTGTGGCTGTGGCGTAGGCCGGCAGCTACAGCTCTGATTAGACGCCTAGCCTGGGAACCTCCATATGCTGCAGGTGCAGCCCTAGAAAAGACAAAAAAAAAAAAGCCTAATTATTGATTTACAGTGTTGTGTTAATTTCTGCTGTATAGCAAAGTGATTCAATTATACACATATATACCCTTGTAAAATATTCTTTTCCATTATGGGTTATCATAGGACATTGAATGTAGTTCTCTGTGCTGTACAGTAGGATCTTGCTGATTATCCTCTTTATGTATCAATTGCTTACATCTTTTAACCCCAACCAACCTTCCACTCCACTCCTCCCCCAACCCCTCCTCCTTGGCAACAACAAATTTGTTCTTTATTATGTCTGTGAGTCTACTTCTGTTTTGCAGATAGGTTCTTTTGCACTGAAATTCAATTAACTTTTGTATATTCATCATTTACTATGTAATCTTGCTGAACTCATTTATTGCTGCAATAAGTTTTTTTGGTGGATTCCTTAGAGTTTTATAAATACAAGACCATAACATCTGAGAATAAAGACAGTTTTACTAATTCCTTTCCAATCTGGATATATTTGTTTTTTTTCCTTTTCTCATCTGACTGCATTGGTTTTTGCTTTTTATTTCAGGTAACTCTTTCTGTACTTCTTTGTTTTTCACCATAGAAAACTATTTTTAAAGAACAAAAGGTGATTATTATATAAATTATAGAGATAGCATATTATAGTTTAATTCTGATTTACTAGTAAATTCATCCTTTTCCTTTTTTAATTTCAAATTACAGTAAGTACATACCAAACTGTCATGTTACGTTTATACAAAAAGCTGGTTTGAAATGAAGTTTATGGGCTCAAACTTAAATGTGTGTTTCAGAGATATAATGAGCAGTGAAAATTTGCCTCCAATAATGCACAGTTTAGAAGTTCTTCATTTGGGCTACAACGGAATTTGTAATTTGATTCAGCTGCAACTTAACAGGCTAAGAAATTTAAAATTCCTCTTTCTTCAGGGTGAGTAGCAACAACGTTAATGTGTAAGTCTTTATTATTAAAAACTGATTTGATTCTTATCTTGTTTTGAACGCAAATATAAGCATAAATATTAGAGGAGATTCATTGACAGAAATATTTTAGTAATCACAAATGGGTTTATCTTGGGTTATTTATATAAATAATGTAAATGCAACATTCTAGAGCTATAGAGTACTGCAATCTAGGACAATATTCTGCAGCCCTAGAAAATACATTATTCTAGGACTATGTACAGTATTACATAATAATTTACTTTTATATCGTATTAAATTTTTTAAAAATAGAAAACAACCAGAAAGTATTACAAAAGTATTTGTTAACACCAGAACTGTGCTAAGTACTAAGAAAGATACAGAAAAACTTTTCTTTTTTTTTATGCTTTTTGGGGCCACACCCATGGCATGTGGAAGTTCCCAGGCTAAGGGTTGAATCTGAGCTACAACTGCTGGCCTGCACCACAGTCACAGCAAAGCAGGATCCAAGCCCCATCTGTGACCTACACCACAGCTCACAGCAACACTGGATCCTTAACCCACTGAGCAAGACCAGAGATTGAACCCACAACCTCATGAATCCTAGTCAGGTTCATTAACTGCTGAGCCACAAAGGGAACTCCCCAGAAATTCTCTATTATTGGAATTGTATATAACTGAAATCCTTGCTCTAAAGCAGTTTAATATCTACTTAAAATATTAAGTACCTCAAATGAATTAAGTTCTGACTATGTGTTACTAACTTAAGTTCAATAGAAATTTAGAGAAAAGAGAAACTGAAACATTAACCCCTCTACATAACTAGAACTCTTTGAAAGACTGATAGACTTTGAGTTGAAGGTGAGCATGATGGAGAGCTTTTTAAGTAGGAAAGGAGGAGAAGGATCACAAGAGCACAACTGTGGTGTCTATGGGCCAACACTTGAAAGCAGAGAGTATGCTGTTCTCTAAGAGTTATGAATCATGCCGCTAAGCATGATCAATATGATGGATAACGTTCATTTCACAGTTGAAAATAGGTAGGCATAGTAAGTTTTTAGAAAAGTAACATAAGAAAAAAATAAGGTTTGGAATAGTAGCCTAAATACGTCTTTAAAGACACAGAAGAAAGGTTGTGAGACCCATTAGTGAGACAAGTGGAGAGACATCTGTATAGATGATCTGAGTACAGTAACTTCTTTCCAGAAAAGACACTCTTTTCCAGGCATTTTAAGATGCAAACTATTGCTTTTGGAATGGACAAGCAATGAGATCCTACTGTATAGCACTGATAACTACATCTAGTTGCTTATGATGGAGCATGATAAAGTAAGAAAAAAAGTATACATGTATGTGTGACTGTACAGCAGAAAATTGACAGAACACTGTAAACAAGCTATAATGGAAAAAATAAAAATCATTACTAAAAAAATAAAATAAAATAAATAAAAATGTAAAAAGTGAATGCATCTTTTTGCCTATCAGAAGTGTTTATGAGTTGGCTCAAGTACAGAGAGACTTAACCCTAAAAGAATAAGAATTAAGCACAATGAAAGATCTTTTAAAAGATACGCTAACATTCCAAAAAGCAGACACCTGACTCTGGAAGGTATATTTTAATCTAATAATGTAAAGGGGAAGCCTGTTGCTAGACATGGAAAATCAGAGTGGTAGGCAGCCTTATTCAAGAAGTGAGGCAATTTACTCTGACAGTAATGGCTGCCAAGGTGTTCGTCTACAAAGATTATCTCATTCAAACTTCACAGCATCCCAACATGGTTACTAAGTAATTTTATATGCATTTTATAAAAAAGAAACTTAATATCAGTGGGCTAAATAATTTACCTAAGTTTTGAGGTACAGAGTCAAACACAGCTCTGACTCCAAAGCACATGCATTTTCTGTCCAGCATGAATATCATAAGGGCACAGGCTACAGTACAGGAGTGTCAGTGGGAAGGGTGAGTAAGAAGTGAATGCAAATGCAGTTTAAAAGAAGGAACTATTAGGACTTAATGACTAATTAGATATACACGGAAAGAAAAATAGTTCAAGATGTTTTATGCTTTCAATAAGAGATCGGGCAAAAAGAGGTACTAAAGCTAGGTAAAGATTAGTTAGTGCTGTGACAACTTCGAGACATAAAAATGAAAAGTTTGGAGTTCCTGTTTTGGCTCAGTGGTAACGAACCTAACTAGTATCCACGAGGACATAGGTTCAATCCCTGGCCCCGCTCAGTGGGTTAAGGATCCGACACTGCCATGAGCTGTGGTGTAGGCCAGCTGCTGCAACTCTAATTTGACCAGTAGCTTGGGAACTTCCATATGCTATGGATGCAGCCCTTTAAAAAGAAAAAAACAAAAACACAAGAAATGAAAAGTTTTTCAAGTAGTAGTACTGGACCACAAGTGAGAACTAGAGATGTATATTTTAGAATTATTCCAGTGGAGGTGACAGGTGAAATCTTAGTATATGCTCTTACCTAAGAAATAAATAGAGCGAAAGAATGAAAAGTCAAAAAGAGATGTGGAGACACAATGCCCCCTCCACCTCCCAACGACTCCCCTCCACATCCCACCCCAGCATTAAGAAGGATGGAGAAAAAAAGAACCAACAAAGAAGTCATATAAGAAATTTTGAAAGAAAACCAAGATATGTAGACTTTAAGTGTTAGGGAAAAGAGAATGAATGGCCTAAAGTCAAATGATAAAAAGAATGAGGCCTATGAAAAAAACACTGGATGTAGGCAACTGAATTCAATAAAAGGGAGACCTTCAAAGTTTCAGGTTTGGAAGTCTGGGAAGAGCAAAAACCAAAGTGAACACAATTTAGAAGGAAGTGCTTGGATAGGCAGTAAAGGCAACAGACAGAGGTTGCATGCACAAGAAACTTGCCCCTGAAAGGAATGTTAGAAATCAGATGGTAGCTAGTGAAATTATGAGCATATCTGGAGGTTTTAAAAAGAGCTAAGTTAGGTTAAAGATACTGAACAGGACGAAATAATTCTGAGGTCATTCTTAAGGTGGAAGATGGCAAAAGCCATAGGGGATTATATACTTGTAGGCAGTGATAAGATGATGCCATGCCAGGGTCCACCAGAGAGTTTAAGAACCTACATTGCAGCTGTTGTGTTAAACCTGCAAGATGGTGGGAAAGGCAAAGTCTCTGGGAAAGGGTAGGGTGGGACTGTAGGGAAGCAAGTTTGAATCTTAAGAATTAAGGGTCAAATTTATCTAAAATATAAATATCTAGTTAAATAAGGGGAAGTTTTCAAACAATGGCAAATGCTGAGTTTATAGAAATGTAAGATCCTTGAAATCACATTTACTGAAATCGTTTTGGAATTTTCTTTCTTAAATATGTTTAATGAGCATTCTAAAATGAATAATGGCCAAAAATAAACTACTGTAAATAATATTCAGCACCTAAAGCTATCTCATGTGATTTTTATTCCACTGGACTTTAAATATTAAAAGTGACAGTCCAAATACATAATTTCATGAAAGGAAAATATTAATACAACTGAGTCATTTTTCTCAATATGACTTGAATATACTTTTTTTCATTTACAAGTCAGGCACTAGTAATGTTTCAAAGTCTGTGACTTAATTCTGTAAGCAATTTTATTGAAGGTTATGATGTTACCAATTTTCTCTAAAAAATAAAATTTGGTAAACTTCCCGTATTTCATCAATTCTGAGGCAGTTACTTTTTATATTTTAACATCTTGAAATCAGGTTACATCTTAATTGGTGGCATATCATAGTTTACCTAGCCAAATTTTTGAGGGTTTTGGGGTTATTTTGCATTCTTCGTATACATAAAATATTGACATATCTTAACAATTGTTGGTGTCTTAAATTTGATGAAATACGTTAAATTTCAAAAAGAAGAATTCCAAGAAACTGGGATCACATGTTCAATAATATCTTAGGTTGCTAGGGTTGCTGTAATAAAGTACCACAGACTGGGTGGCTTAAATAACAGAAATGTATTTTCTGACAGTTCCAGAGGCTAGAAGCCCAAGACCAGGATGCCCGCAGGGTTGGTTACTTCTGAGGGCCTCCCTTCTCAGCTTGTAATTGTACTCTGTATCTTCACATGGTCTTCCCTCTGTGTCTCTGTCCTAACCTCCTCTTCATGTTAAGGACACCAGTGATACCGGATTAGTGCTCACCCAGTGACCTCACTGCATGTTATTTACCTCTTGAAAAACCCAACTACAGTCACACTCTGAGGGACTAGGGATTAGGACTTCAACATTTGGATTTTGAGGGTTGGGGGTTACACAAATCAGTCCTTAAGAAACAAGGAGGATAAATAGCAGTGAAACACAGAATGGCATAATAGAAGCAGCATTGTAAACGGTCTGCTAGGCCTGGTGTTGCCCCTTTTATGTCATTGAGCAAGACTATTTCTCTTACCCTTGGTTTTTTGATAATTAAAAAATGATATCTTCCCTGTACTATTTTGAGTCTCTAACAGAAAACACATATAAAAGTACTTGGTCAACTCAAGGGTTCTCTTCTAATATAAATTATCATTCATAGTTATAAAACTATTGATTGCTATAGGTTATAATGAAAAGATGGAGGTTTTAAAGAATGTAATGAATTCCTAAATTTTTAATGAAGTTGTAATGTAAAAATAAGCTGAGAAATAACTGCATAATCAAGGTATATTATTCTAACTTAAATTATTTTTAAAAATATTTAGACATACCTATTTCAATACATATTAGAACAATCCAATATACTTAGGAAGCATGTCTTCTGTAGCACTTTTATAAATCTACTTTTGATAGTATCAACTATTTTAGCATTTAATCGCTGGGCAGATTGGGTCAATTCAGTACACTGTGTGTACATGATATCTTGATCTTTCACACAGAAAGGAGAAATTTTACCAAACATTATTTGATGATAATGCTACTTTCCTGTAAGTTACATCTCTGTTTTTCCTTGAAATGTGTTCTCCTTAATACTTCATTTTTTAAAAATCATTTGATAAAAAAAATATCTAAATGAAGATAGGTAACTTTTATTCAGGAAATTTGGGCTCATTTGACATATGATGAGTCATCTTTTTTCAGGAAATGAAATCAGTCAAGTGGAAGGGCTTGACAACTTAGAAGTGCTTCAGGAATTAGTAGTGGACCATAACCGCATCAGGGCATTTAATGACAGTGCGTTTGCCAAACCAAGCTCTCTGTTGGCACTTCACCTGGAGGAAAACAGACTACGAGAGCTGAGCAAATTACAACCTTTGGTAAAACTAGAGAAACTCTTCCTAGGATATAATAAAATCCAGGTAACATTATTTTGATTTTTTTTGTTGTGAGATTTACAAGACTTAACACCTTGAACATAAAGCTTCCAAACACTCCAATGAAAATGTTGCTAGTGTGTTATTTATCATTTATATGACATATAAATACTCTGGAATACAGAAATACTCACCCTGCTTCTAGACGTATAAACCCAACCAACCCACAGGCATTCACCTGCAGATCCTCTAGGAAATCTCTTTTTTTCCTGACTTCTCTTGGTCCAAGCTGTTTATGCATCTCAGTCCCAAACTCCCTCTGGCCCTTTAAATTTAGCATATGTACTTGACATCTGAATCAGTTCCTGATAATGGACTTTGACTTACTTGGCTTTAATTCCCCTCTCAAGGCTTCCTTAGCTAGTATTCTGCCTTTGTTTCACCTGCTCATAATTCAGCCTATTTCCATTAGGCCACTACCCCAACTGAGCCAGCCCAAACTCTCTCCTGAGATAATATGCAGATAAGGGGGTTAACAGTATACATGTAACCTTGCACAGAGCTAACATTTCTCTCAGTGTTTTGGTAATGATCTGTTGGCCTTCCTTTTACCAGTTTTGCTATTTCTGCCCATACCGCTAAGCAATGTTGAAGACAAACTGACCTGTTAACTGCTTCCCAAGGTCAGGGACCAATTCTTTCTTGACCACATTTGTATTAGTAAATAGCCTCGTGCCTTGTACATATTAGATATATGATCAATTTGCTGGAGTTCAGGAAGCCTTTTCTGGAGTGATATAAAAGTCTGCTCAAGGCTACAAGGAAATCAGGTGCAGTGCCCCTTTCTACACAGCAACTAGGAAATATATATACAGAGAAAATGACATACAACGAATACACTGAGGTTCATACAAATTCATCTGAAATAAAACGTGCTCAAACTGGCAATGATTCTTCCAAAGCTTTATCCCAAAGAAATCTAAATTAGGAAAATTGCTATCCTATGGGAACTCTTTCCAGTGATATCAACTGAGCTAATACAAAGTATCTGTCAAATCACACTTACATGCATCAAAGGCCTTACCAAGTATCAAGCTTTACTAATATCAGGAATACACAGGGTTTGGGACATTTCTTTGGCTTCTCAAATTCTACTTCTAAGTGATCTAAAGTAGGTCTAAAATTTTTTTATAGTTACTAGATGAACTAGCTAAGCCCATTGACATTCTAAATAGGAATAGCACATAAATAACTTTGCTTTATTACTATGATTAGCAACAACCTTAAGCAGATTTTAACTGAATCAATTTTGTCAGAAACAGCATTTTAGAAATAACTTTGAACAAACTAAAATGTATTTGCAAACTTCCACCAATACTATATAAATGATAATAAGTAATCCCATACAGTAGCAAAGGCAAGTCATCCAACTAGAGAAACAGTTTTCAACTGTATATATTCCCAGCAAATATATCAGGATGGAGCCCATTCACTATGACATGCTCCTTTATGTTTAAGGTTGTGTTTGATATGTACCTTTGAAGTTGTTTACACTGTATTCACCTCCTTTTCCAAGTGACTGAGTCAGTCCGCTTGGGAATTAACCAAATATAACCCGAGTTTTAGAACAGATCATAACTCATTTGAAAATATATGGCCTTTCCTAACAAAGTGCTGCTGTATGGCCTATTTCCCATGTTAGCTGTCATCTTTACCCAATCATGTATTTGGAATCAATACTACACAGATCTGTCATTACTCAACAGTATAGAATATTGTCACTCAAGCTCACTCCAGAAGAAAACTCATTACAATCCATACTTCATATAATTACTTCAAATCAGCATATAATTTGAAGATGTTGGGTCTAACTTAATAATAACTTACTGTTTAACTTCCGAATAGGATATGACAGAACTGGAAAAACTTGATGGTATCTCTTCCCTCAGAGAGCTTACAGTTTATGGCAATCCAGTGAGTATGTTATTTTTCTAACTTATTAGTTAATTTACTTTAAATATAATTTAAATTATAGTTGTACATATTAACTTAAAATAATGTGATGAAAGATTTAATTTTATCTGTTCCCACATGGAAACAATTATCCCAGCACAATTATTGATTAGTCTCTTTTACCTGATTACAATATAAACTGTACTGTTATTTACAAGAAGATCTGTTTCTGGGTTCTGCTTTGTATTTATTGGCCTAGTTGTCAATCCTATAACAATATTATACTGTGTTAATTACTAAAGTTTTATATTAAGTCTTGATGTCTGATAGAATAAACACCTCTAATTTTCCTTCTCTTTCACCTTCTCATTTTTTTTTTTCCTCACTGTCTTGGCTATCCTTGGCCCTTTACACTTCCTATGAGTTTCAGGAAACAGTTTCTCAAGTTACATGAGAATCTTGTTGATATTTTAATTGAAATTGCATTGATTTATAAATTAATTTGGGGGAAAATCTGCCACCTTTCCAATTGGAATCTTTGAAAAGATCAAATATGTAGCACCCTTATTCACCTAACATCTGAACAAATTGAGAAATATGACAGTGGCAGATGGAGAGGTGAGAATATTTTGCCTAGCTTAGTGAGAAAAACAAAGGGGCATGCTAACAGAAGCCAGAAAAGTAATCTGAACACCCAGTAACAGAAAATAGTGACTGGGGCCTTTCCACATGGGAGGACAGCTTCTCTGGAGGAGCAGAAGGCATTGTCCCATCAGCACTCCTTCTCAGGAGCAAAGGCAGGGGAAAGATGAGAGAACTCATGCATATTACTCTTTATTCAGGAAACCTGCTGACCTTTCTTTTTAATTCTAATGGATTGGAAATTTTATTGGACTTTTTAGACTATCATGGTATCTGCAAACAATGACTCTATTCTTCCTTTCCAATCCCTACAGTTTTTATTTCCTTTACTTCTCTCAGTGTACTGACTAGGACCTCTAATACAATGTGGAATAGATGCACAGACTTCAAAAGAATGTTTCTAAATTGTCACTATTAAATATGATGTTTGCTCTAGGTTATGGATAGATAATCTTTGACAGTTTAAGTTCCTTTTTCATTCCAGTTTACTACTTGTTTTTTAGCATGAAAGGAAAGTGGATATTTTTTCCTTGCCTTTTTTGGGGGGCTGCACCCACGGCATATGGAGGTTCCCAGGCAAGGGGACCAGTTGGAGCTGTAGCCGCTGACCTATGCCAGAGCCACAGTAATGTGAGATCCTAGCTGTGTCTGTGACCTACATCACAGCTCACAGCAATGCCAGATCCTTAACCCACTGAGCAAAGCCAGGGATTGAACCTGAAACCTCACGGTTCCCAGTCAGATTCGTTTCCGCTGTGCCAAGAAGGGAACTCCAGGAAAGTGGATTTTAACTAATTGATAATACAGTATTTCTCTTTAATCGTTAGTATGCAAATTACATTAACAGACTCTGATGTTAAACCATCCTTAAATTTCTGGGATGAAAACTACCTGGTCATGTTTTATACTTTACTGGATTCAATTTGCTAAAATTTCATGTAACGTATCTGTATCTATGGAAATAAGTAAAATTTTCCATAATTTTATCTTCTTACACCATTCAAGTTCATCAAGGCTGTTCTTACTTCATAAAATTAACTGAGAATTTCTCCATCTTTTCCTAGTCTATGAATTAATATATGCAAAAGAAGATTCACGTGTTCCTTGAAGGATAATTAGATCTTATCTCTAAAAGCATCTGGGCTTAATATTTTTGAAGTTACATTTTAAATTACTTACTCAAATTATTTAATGGATATAAATTAGTCATTTTCTATTTATTCAAAAGACAATACTTAAAAGTTATAATTTTAATACAATTATAGTTTTAATTTAAATTTTTAATTTACTTCTATCATAGCACTTCCATGAATTTTTAAAATCTCTGCTATATGTGTTTTGTAACCTCTTTACACCTAAATTTGTTGATTTTTTTGCTTTTTTTAGGGCCGCACCCACAGCATATGGAAGTTCCCAGGGTAGGGGGTCGAATCAGAGCTACAGCTGCCAGCCTACACCACAGCCATGGCAATGTGGGATCTGAGTCGCAACTGCGACCTACACCACAGCTCACAGCAATGCCAGATCCTTAACTCACTGAGCAAGACCAGGGATGGAACCCTCATCCTCATAGATCCTAGTGGGGTTCATTAACTGCTGAGTCACAAAGGCAACTCCTAAACATTTTGATATGTAGTATTTTTCCTATCCTTTATTTTGTAGAATCTGCTTTACAAAAGGTTTCTTCTTCAGTCCTTGAATTTTGAGGGATGTGTATGTTATTTTCAAATCTATGAGATATTTTTAGTTATCTGTCATGTATTTCTAGTGATAATATATTTTAATCAGATATGATCTAGTCATGTATTCTTTGTATTTATGAAACTTGCTTTGTGGCCTAGAATGTGATCTTTTTTTTACTCAATTTATAGTCTTAGAGACCTCTCTCCATTAATGTATATGCATCTACATTTTAAAAAAATCATTTATCCATTCCCTTTTGATGATAATTTCCTTCTTCCTTTCATCTTTTTTTTTGTTATCTCAAATAATGCTGCAAACTTCTTCGTGTTGTCAGTCCCTCTAGATCATCCCCACTTTCAGAAATTTGCTAGATTTGCTAAAAATCATGGAACTTAGCATATAGTTGTACTCATGGCTAAGATTTACTACAGTGACATAATGAGGATACACAGCCAAGTGACAAAGGAAAAAAACACGGGCAGAGTCTGGAGGAATCCATGTGCAGGCCTCCTTATGCTCTTCCCCTTGTGTGAGGGAGTCATACAAGTATACAGTCTTAACCCAACACAAAAATGCTGCAATAGTGTATTATATTTCTGCCCAGGAAATCTTATTAGACCTAATAACATTCAAGAATTTTGAGCAGGGAGCTCTCTTGTTGCACAGTGGGTTAAGGATCTGGTGTTGTCACTCCAGTGGCTTGTGGGTCATTGCCGTGGCATGGGTTTGATTCTTGGCCCAGGAACTTCCACAAGCTGCAAATGTGGTAAAAAAAAAAATTTTTTTTTTGAGGTTGGTCACATAGGTACCCTATGTCTATCACATACCAAAATTCCAGACTCCCAGAAGGAAAGCAGGTTGAGTACAAATTGTATTGTTTGTGTAAGTAGTCTGGCCATAATTAACTACCCATATCAGTTAAGGAATATTGAGAAAGCTTCTGAAATACAAGTACCAAACACTTATCAAGAGCTATCCTTGCAAGCAGATTCTTGTAAAGATAACAGCCTCAAACCTACTCTGTAACTCTTTCTACACGCTTTAAAATGCACATATGTGGGAGTTCCCGTCGTGGCGCAGTGGTTAACGAATCCGACTAGGAACCGTGAGGTTGCGGGTTCGATCCCTGCCCTTGCTCAGTGGGTTAACAATCCGGCGTTGCCGTGAGCTGTGGTGTAGGTTGCAGACACGGCTCGGATCCTGCGTAGCTGTGGCTGCGGTGCAGGCCAGTGGCCACAGCTCCGATTAGACCCCTAGCCTGGGAACCTCCACATGCCGCAGGTGCGGCCATAAAATGACAAAAGGCAAAAAATAAATAAATAAATAAAATAAAATGCACATATGTGAATGTTTTTAGAGTAAGTTAACACCATTAAGTGATGAATCACACAGTTCAACAGAAGTGTATTGAATTAAATTGCATAGTGCCTATGGGAGATTATCATACAAGTTTCAAATTAATTACTTATATGTGAACTTTTATAATATAATCCTATTCATGAATTGAGATTATCTGTAGTTATGAACAATATTATATACTCTAAAAAGAGACTAAACTCCAAATGGTAGCTTTGTTTAAAAAGAAAGTTCTGGAGTTCTCATCGTGGCTCAGCAGTAATGAACCCAACTAGTATCCATGAGGACATGGGTTCCATCCCTTGCCTCACTCAGTAGGTTAAGGATCTGGGGTTGCCTTAAGTTATGGTGTAGGTTGAAGATGTCGCTCAGATCTGGTGTTGCTGATGCTGTGGTATAGGCCAGCAGCTACAGCTCCAATTTGACCCCTCTCCTGGGAATCTCCATATGCTGCAGATACAGCCCTAAGAAGACAAAAAAAAAAAAAGTTTTTGGCATTCCCTTCTGGAATAGGGAGTTGAGGATCTGGCATTATCACCGCAGCAGCTTAGGTTGCTGCTGTGGCATGGATTTGATCCCTGGCCTGGGAACTTCCACATGCTTCAGGCATGGCCAAAAAAAAGTAGGAAAAAAAAAGTTCTTATCTTCATTTGACATAACAGGGAATTGAAAAATCTTTCAAAAAGGGAGCTCATATTTGTATCACTTAATACTACAAATTAGCTGTTATCTGTCATCTTTACTGTCTATGCTAATTTCCTTCTCTATAAAGACTAATCTTTGAAATAAAAAGTTTTTTTAAAAAAATAAATTGTTATTTTTAACTTTATTCAGGTTTGTAGAAAAATGCTACACCGCCATGTGCTTATATTTCGACTGCCTAACTTACAGATGTTAGATGGAATCCCTGTGAATTCAGATGACAGGGCAAAAGCTGAATTTCACTTCTCTGAACTACAAGCAAAGAAAAATCCGGTAATAATTATATTATTTACACTTTTCCTTTTAAAATATGTACATTAATAGTAAATGAGCACTATATCATGCATTTTTGCATAAATGTTTAAACCTTGGCTCTGATGTTCTTAAAGATTATTTTAATATGTATTTAGTGATTACTGTTAAAGGCAGCTTGATCTGGTGAACAGAGCACATACACACACAAAACAGCCAGGAAAGCTCCCTATTCTAATAATATACTTTAACATAGAGGAAATCATTTAAAACTATGTTCCTCTTGCTCCATGACAGATAATCCTAGAGGGTAAGAAACTATAGCATAACACTCTTATAAACAAAAATTAACAAACTCTTTCACTTAGGAGAGAGGAAGGGAAGGAAAGAACACTGACCTCAAACTCTCTAGATGTAGAGTTCATCTAACAAGGGAGGGGTGTACCTCTTTTCTTGTATATTGGCAAAGTAATTGGGTCTTTTGCCCATGAACCCTAACAGGGTATCTGATCATGATAGGGAAGAAGAGAGAGAAGAAACCACAAAACTGTATCATTTGAAAATTGTCATTGACCACCAGGATTCTTCATAACCATCTTCAAAAGACTAAATTTAACACAGAAAAGCTCTTGTTTTTGAACAAAGAGATAACATTACTAGAGCTGTGTCTTTGCAAAATTTGAGGAAGAAGAGGCTGGAGGCAAGAAAACCAATAAGAAGGTTTTAGAATAATCCAAGAAGGAGAGTATGAACACATGGGGTGGGGCAGTGAGAATACAAGTGACTCTCTAATGTAAGTGAAAGCCAGAGAGCAAGGGCCCTAGTCAGTGAACAAAGATTACTTTTAAAAGTTACATTAAAGTTGTAAAATTGACTTGTGATGATTTATGTACACCTATAATTGAAATAAAATCCATTAAGGAAAAAAAAAGTTACATTAAAGAGGAAAGAGATAAGACAACGATAGATGCTTTCACTTATGACACCGGATTAACCAACACTCTCCATTCCCTCTGTGAAACAAACTGATTCCCAGAACACATGGAACGGTTGATACTATTAGGCTCCTCTCTAGCTCACTTTTGCCTTCAGCAATAGATTCACATATTTATTAAGAGTTGGCTGTGTTTTTTCAGAAACTTGTTATGTTAGTCTTTTATTTTAAATGGACACATAAGTACAAACTTTATTATTTATATGTTTCTATGAAAACTAAATGGGATTCCTTGCTAAGTCTGCATAAAGATCAATTTATACAAACAATGTCAAATCAAGTTAGGAGGAAAAAAACTGCCAAATAAGGGGGAAAATTATAAAAATTCAGATGAAATACATGGGAAAATTTTTTTTAAAAATCTAGACAGTTTCTTGTATTCAAATTTTCTCCATATGTTAAATTCTTGCTACTTTAAAGAAACCGAAACTGGAAATCACAGACACAACCTTAAGGGTGGACTTATCAGTCAGATAAAATAACAGTCAAGGTACTCTTTCTTATGGAAAAGGCCTTGGCCCTTCATCAAAAGATGGGTGAGCATATGTACTTTTATGTTTCAAATTTTTTAGAATTAAACATATAATTCTTATTATTCCTTGAATTTTTACTAACCTTCACTTTTTTTAAATTAACCTAGGGGATTCTACTATGGCCAAAATAGCTACAGAGACCTGCAAGACTTACTGTTTTACAGTATTAGTAAAGATTATCTAGATCAGGCAAAGGAAACTGGTTAATCTGTGGGTTGTATCTACAGATGTTTTTCTAAAAAAACAAAAAACAAAAAAACTTAGCTACTAATCTGTATGATATAACTAAGAGAGAACAGTATCTAATGTCATCTACCAAAACTGTCACAGACAACTGTCTTTAAAAAGAGAACAAATAATCAAATAAAATTTAGATCAATGATTTAAGCCTTCCTTCCCTTTCTCTCTTTGAGCAAGTCACTTCTTGCTTCCAGAAGTGAAAAGTAAGGGAAACTTTAGTTTCTTATTGCTCTTATAAAAAGTTACCTCAAATTTGTTTTTAAACAACACAGATTTACCATCTTACGATTTAGGAGGGCACAAGTCTAAAAATCAGTCTCACGGAGCTAAAATCAAAAGTATCAGCAGGGCTGCGTAATTTCTTGAAGCTCTAGGAGAGATTTGTTCTTTCCCTTTTCAAACTTCTGGAGGCTCTCTGCCTTCCTTGACTCCAGGCCCTCTTCCAGCAATGGCATCACTTTGACCTCTGCTACCATCATCACATCTTATTTCACCCTAACCCTCTTGCTTCCCTCATACAAGGACCCTTGTAATTGTATTTGGCCCACCTAGATAATCCAGGATAACTGCCCCATCTCAAAATACTTAATTATGCCTGAAAAGTCCCTTTTGCTGTATAAAGCATTCACAAGTTTTAAAGATTAAAATGCAGACATCTTTGGGGTGTGTGTGGGAGCATTATTCTGCCTACCATACCACATGTGAGGCCTACAGTGAGAGACCTATCCAAATTGTTGCATTAAAATTTACAAATTCTGTTTTAAGGTAATGTTGGCTACATTTGAAAAATTCCATATAATTTCATAAATAGTCATTCAATTATATTTAAAGAAATCACTCAGAGCAACTTTAAAGATCCCAATTTCCAATATATTTTAAGTGGTTTAATATAGCAAAACAAAACATAAACTCAAATTTTAGTCAATGATGGATGAGTATTTCACAAGTTTTGCTTGTTGGCTGTTCTTTTCTATTTCTCATACAGTAAAGTAAGATTTTTCCCATTATTATACTATGATGTTGTTTAAAGTGATTCTAGATACGTAGTCTTGCCATTTGAATCAGTATCATATATAAGGCTTTATCTTTCCATTTATTCTATACATACATACTTTATTTTTAAAATGGGATTTTTTTAAAATTCATCTATACATGGTAGTAAAATAAAGGGGATAAATGAGGTCTTTATCTCCTATAAATCTATGTTAAAATGCAATAATAATTTTTATTTTCCTGGCTAGAACAAAATTGAGCTATTATTTCATTTAGCTATTCAAAAGACACAAGAACAGAATACTTTTCAACTTTATCAGTTCAGTCTAATGTATTTTTTCTTTGTTTTAGTTGCTGCTGTCCTTTCTTTTTAAACAGCAAATAAAGAGGGAATAAATGAAATCTAAAGCTTTCCTTTAAACCAGAATATTTTGGTGCTTTGGTTTCAGAAGAAAATTTGACAACATTCTAGATTAGCGATGGGCAGAAATTTGACAACATTCTAGATTAGTGATTAGCTTTAGTAAAAGGCCTGATACTTTAGCGCTCATTAGGAAGCTACATTTTTGGTTACACTTCCTGAAATATGAGGGAACTTGGTAATTTTACACAAATGATAAAAGCCTATATTCACAAATAAATTGAATCATATATTCAGGATTCATATTTTTTAAAGTAAAAACAAGGTCAGTCTTGCTGAAGACAGGGAAGACCTAAAATTTCTAGGAAAACCAAGGGTCTCCAGCCTAAAATACTTCTCTCCCCCGTTTGCTGATTCCTGAAATTCTTTTAAGTCTTTTAATCCTCAACCAATTTTAAATGTAAACACTATTTAGAGAGTCAGCACAGTGATTAAAAGTGATTGTTGTAAGATGCGTTTCTTATTCCCCATTTTATTGTTTGTTTTTGAAAAACTAATTAACGGCAAGATACCTGATGAGGTAATGTGAGGTACACAAAGATATAACTCTTATCATGTAGAAATTCCTGTTCAAAAAAAATAAAAAGCATTACAAAGAGGGAAAGGCTTAATTCTCATTTTCTTAATTCTACACTTACCTTGTTAAGACTCTTTGGAAAGGGGTAGGTGCCACCACACTAGACTGTTGTAATGAGTACAATGCAGTCTGAAAAAAAAAAAACAAAGCATAAGGTTCTAAGGGAGGCTAAGAGCCCAAAAGATTGTCTGTTTCACAGTTTTTGCCTCATACCAACTCTGAGTTTAGGCAAGTATATAACTTCTGACCTAAAAATAAATTTAAGTTGACTATCCAAGTGGGCCTGTAGAAAGGCTAAATCTGCTAATCTGAGTTTTGGAGGTAAGGCATTCTTTATTTTTATTTTATTAGTTTATTCCTGTTACCAACTCTCCTGTGGATGGTGGATCATTTGGCCAAGTGAAAGCTCCTCCCATAAAGATAACAAATGTAATTCTGCCTGGTGGATTTAGCCATTACTTGGGATCTGACTTCACTTTAACTCCTGAAGTTGCAGGTATTTTGATAAGAGTTTTTGAGTGAATGGGAAAAAACAAACAACAACAACAAAAAAAACCCACATCATTTCAAACAAAAGTCTCACTTTCATTTCTAATACTGCTTAAATTGCATATTTTAAATTTACATCTGCTAAAATTGAATGTTTGTTCAAGTTTCATGTAACCATTCTGATTTCAAAGAATCTATAGTAGTATTTTTTGGTTTTGCTCAATTTGCAACATGTAACTAAAGCATTTGCTTGCAATTTGAACTTTGTGATACTTGCACAATTCTTTCTTGACACTTATTTTCAAAGCTTTTATTTCATTTTGTGTACTTCATAGCTGAAATAACTGCTAAAACTGATTTATTTTATGTCCTACTAAAAGAAATCAGAGGTTTAAAAAAAATGGTAATAACAGTCTTGGATTATGAAGGATACCTTACAAGGAGAAGATCAAATTTTATCCTTGGAACCATTAGTAAAATATTCATGAAGCTATCAGTAGGGAAGAGTTTCAAGAGGTAGCTCTCTAAAGAAGGGAGTATGTTAAAAGGACAGAGCATGGAAATGGTTCATTCTATTATATACATATTCACTCAGGGTTGGATCAAGCCTTTTCCCTTATTCTAGATCTGCACTGGCTATCATTTTGGGGAAACTGGGAGTAGCTACTCCTTCTCTGAGGGCTCACCTCTTCCATTCTTTATAACATCCCACTTGACCTCAGACCACTGTTAGACAATAAAACTGAACATCACAATAATGATAAAATGATCTAAGAGCCTATCAAAAATAGTAGAGAGATCTATCCAATTATTTTTAAAAGAAACTCAGTTAAAAGAAACCAAACGTAATTTACTATATTAAGACGTATTTTTTGTTTATTTTTCAAACTCCTACATATTCATGGCTTCAACGTTTTAATCACAGTGAGAATTTTTATGCTTTTGCCCAGTAGATTATAACTATCAGTAAAACTGAATACACCAAATTCCCATTAGCCTCCTTGATAGTACAGTGTCATCACTGTCATTTTCAGTAATGTCTTCAGTATATATATATATTTTTTGGCATTACTACAACTTTGGATTCATCTCCATAACTTTCTTCTCAAATATCTTTTTTTTTGTCTTTTTGCCTTTATCTAGAGCCGCACCCGTGGCATATGGAGGTTCCCAAGCTAAGGGTCTAACAGGAGCTGCAGCCGCCGGCCTTCGCCACAGCCACAGCAACGCTGGATCCGAGCTGCATCTGCAACCTACACCACAGCTCACGGCAGCGCCGGATCCTTAACCCACTGAGCAAGGCCAGGGAACGAACCTGCAACCTCATGGTTCCTAGTCGGATTCGTTAACCACTGAGCCACGAAGGGAACTCCCTCAAATATCTTTCTTTAAGATTCATTGTACAACTACTTTTTAGGATTTTCTGGAAAAGTTCTGTTTCTTTACTATTTTCTGATTGAATTGCCCCAATTTTTGTTTTGAAAAGTATAGTCGCTCTCTCTATAAATTTATAATAGCACACAGCTCTGGACATTTATATTTTTTTAATTGCCAAAAAGGTATCAAATGGATTCATCAGCTCATAAAAATTTAAGCAGCATCAAGTACTAGAAATATATTCCAATTCTATATTTTTATTTAAAGTTTTTAATTCATGTTATGAAATATATATAGCACTCATTCAACTGAAGGACAGCCAAACTTACTAACTTGTTAATGTTTTTCATTGTTTCCTAATTCCTAATTTCAGACCAAAAAAACAAGAATGCAGGGATTCTGACAAGTAATCCTCGGAGCATCCATGCAGAAATAGCTTTTAGGCAACTCAGAGGGATAAATCTCTCTCCATCTCTTTTATCACATCAGAATATGGCATCTCCGAGTGCACAAATGTACCAGGGCAACCAAGATGAGGGAAGGTAAAGCTGTTCTGTGTTTTGATATTCTTTCTCATCATTAAAAAAAAAAAACCTCCCTGAATTTGTTTGTTGTGTATAGAAATAGGAAATATTGTTATATACTATCATATATTTACTCTGTGAGCTAGGAAGAAACTGTCAGATAGCATAAGGCCTCTTCTCTCATATTTGCCAAACCTTTCTCAAAATCCAGTATATATATAAAGCATAATTCAAAAAGGCTTATTGGAGTTGGCTATCAAGATAGAATGGTGTTCACCCAATGCTTAGGTGAGGAAACACCAAAACAATTATGGAATTATTTTTAATTGTATTCTCTCCCAAGTCATTTCTAATCACTGAGTATGCAAATCAGTTCACATATTTTGAACAACAGATAAATTCAACTCTGAAATCACAAAGGCTGAGAATTATATATATTCTTCAAACTTCTTATAATTCCCATTTGCCTTTCTCCAGTTTGGATCCAAGCCCTAGAGGCAGGCTGAAGACCTAAAGAACCTGCTACTTAAGAAGTAATTGCTATGCTGCTCAACACTTGCCATGTCCTCTAGCTTCTTTGTAACCAAGCTCTGAATCATCTCTGATCATAAGTGATCTAGCAGCAGATCTAGCTTAGGCCTGGCTCCTGACATAGTGATTTCCCTGCTATAATCAGTTGTGTCCCACTGACTATATTTATTGAGTATAATATATTGATACCATATTTTGATATCAGTAGGTTATATCCTCATGATGACCTGATTTATAGATAGCCAAAAATAGGATATTTTTCTCTCCTGTGCTGTCTTTTTGAAATTGTACACATATAAAAATTATTTACTGAAGAATTACCTTAAGTTAGCTGAACCATTAAGAAACTGTCACAATTGGCGTCCCCGTCGTGGCTCAGTGGTTAATGAATCTGACTAGGAACCATGAGGTTGCAGGTTCGATCCCTGGCCTTGCTCAGTGGGTTAAGGATCCGGCGTTGCCATGAGCTGTGGTGTAGGTTGCAGACATGGCTCGGATCCCACATTGCTGTAGCTGCAACGTGGGAAGGCCAGCAGCAACAGCTCCTGTTAGACCCCTAGCCTGGGGACTTCCATATGCCGTGGGTGCAGCCCTAGATAAGGCAAAAAAAAAAAAAAAAAAAAGACAAAAAAAAAAGAAACTGTCACAATTATCTGACTCATATTTTGTTTCTGACAGAATTCCTGGCAGCCACTTTCCAAGATCAAATCGAATGTAACTACCTAAAGAAAAATGAATATACACCAAGAAACCTATTTCTGTTTAGTAGTTGTGCAAAAACTATTAGACAGTGTTAGTGAAAAAATACATATAAGATAGTCACATTACTTATGTTACTGAAGCACCTGATCCATATGAAGATAATCTCTATCACCCTTTTGAAGCACCTGATCCATATGAAGATAATCTCTATTACCCTTGGTGACTTTTATTTTATATCCCCTCTCTTAAACTTTCTTTATGGTTATCCTAATTATTCATTTGAATTTCATGTTAGAAAAATCATGATATGATATATCATACAACTTGAAAAGATACAAGTGACATAAAACAAAGTCTAAAAAATCAAATATTTAGTGGAAGCATTTAGTTGTAAAAATCTCATTTTGGCTTGTCATTTAAAGATACTTAAAAAAAGAAAACTGTAGGAAATAAGCATACTTTAATCTGTGGAATATCTGTTCATTCAAGCTTACCTAAAGTTAAAGCATACATTTCTTACAAAACACACTATTATTAACGCAAGTTGAATTTTGCTTGTTGAACTACAAATCAGTTTTTTTAGGACTATATTTCAGAAAAAAAAAATCCTCAAACTGGGTCTGCCCTGAAAACTATTCAGAGATGCAAATCATAGGCATCAATTGTGAAATCAAAACACGGCCTTGCGGGGCTCCAAGGCACAAAACCCTTTCCGTGTCCCCCATTTCTTGTTCTTAGGAAATGGGCCTCATTCATCCTCCGTAACCTTCCCTGAGTTCCTATGGACAGTTTCAGACAGCTGCTGGTCAGGGAAGGGAGGAAAAGTCAAACAACAATAGTACAGCCTTAGGGCGGGATCCTGGTTCCCTCTCAAGGAGTACACATAATAATATAGGCATCTTATACACCTAGGAGAAAAGTTATATTCCTTATGCTTCTTTTAGAAATGAAAGTTCAGTTCTTTAAAACTGAACCACCTAGACTCCTTCCTTGTCCTTCTCCCTGGCTTAACTGCACCCTGAACACAGTCACCCATAAACTAAAGATTAGGCACCCTGAGCATAATGGCCTGTGGGTTAAAGAGTATTAGCACATGATGTCTACCAGGAACTTTCCTGGTTTATTTCAATCTCTGATCAATATGCCCATTTCGCAAGTCCTGTTATTCTAGGCAATAATCCAGAAGAACACCATCGTGAACATCTCCCGACTCCAGCTTTGATGACTAAGATTCCCCCAAAGAAGGAAGAATGCATGTTTGTTCCGATCATGATTCCTATCTGAAAACCTGTTTTTTCCTTTTTACTATAAAACTCCTCGAAATTCTTTCTAAGTGGGGAGTGAGGGGCACAGTCTTTAAGACATTAGCCTGCTGCGGTCCTCCTTAGCCTGGCAAAGCAATAAAGCCATTTTTTTCTCCTTTACCCAAAACTCTGTCTCTGCGTTTCAGTTCAGCATTGGCAGATAGAGGGCCGAATTACACTAACAACAGTACTTCCTGAAGGAAGTGCTGAACTATGAGTGCACCTAGCCATTCAAGCTCTAAGAATAAAAGAGTACTGTGTTATAAGCAAAATTCATTAAATGTGCCCATAGTGATACAGTTTTACAAGCAAGTTTTAGGCTAAATAAAACACATGCTCAGAGTGGACACATTTAAAATTTGGACTCAACTGCATTTCACTGGGAATAATTTTTCTAAAACAACTACACTGCATAGTCTAGGACATATCACAAATCAGTCAAATATGGTATTGAATGTATTAAACATGTTTTTTTTTTCCATTATACCCAGCTGCACAGCGTGGTGACAGGGTTACACATACATGTATGGATTCACTACAAGTGGTTAGACATAGTTCCCAGTGCTATACAGTAGGACCTCCTTGCTTTTCCAGCCCAGAGGCAACAGTCTACAACTATTAACCCCAGACCCACTCCCTCCCCCACCCTTTTGGCAACCACTAGTCCGTTCTCCAAGTCCTTGATTTTCTTTTCTGCATAAAGGTTCATTTGTGCAGTATATTAGATTCCAGATATTAGTGATATCATATGGTATCTGTCTTTCTCCATCTGACTTACTTCACTCAGTATGAGGTCTCTAATTCCATCCATGTAGCTGAAAATGACATTATTTTATTCTTTTTTATGGATGAGTAGTATTCCATCGTGTATATATACCACATCTTCCTAATCCAATCATCTGTCGATGGACATTTGGGTTGTTTCCATGTCTTGGCTATTGTGAATAGTGCTGCAATGAACATGCATGTGCAAGTGTCTTTTTCAAGGAAAGTTTTGTCCGGATATATGCCCAAGAGTGGGATTGCTGGGTCATATGGTAGTTCTATGTATAGTTTTCTAAGGTACCTCCATACTGTTTTCCATAGTGGTTGTACTAGCTTACGTTCCCACCAACAGTGCAGGAGGGTTCCCTTTTCTCCACAACCCCTCCAGCAATTGTTTGTGGACTTGTTAATGATGGCCGTTTTGACTGGTGTGAGGTGGTATCTCGCAGTTAATTCTGATTTGCATTTCTCTGATCATCAGTGATGTTGAGCATCTTTTCATGTGCTTGTTGGCCATCTGCATCTCTTCTTTGGAGAAGTGTCTATTTAGGTCCTTTGCCCATTTTTCAGTGGGGTTGTTGGTGTTTTTGTTGTTGAGCTATGTAAGTTGTTTATATATTTTTGAGATTAAGCCCTTGTCCGTTGCATCATTTGACACTATTTTCTCCCATTCTGTAAGTTGTCTTTTTGTTTTCTTTTTGGTTTCCTTTGCTGTACAAAAGCCTGTCAGCTTGATTAGGCCCCATTGGTTTATCTTTGCTTTTATTTCTGTTGCTTTGGGAGACTGTCCTGAGAAAACATTTGTAAGGCTGATGTCAGAGAATGTTTTACCAATGTTTTCTTCCAGGAAAACACGGTTCTTTATATTAATGATTAAATTGCCAGTCATATTTTGTTCCATGATTCATGAAATACTCATTTTTCAAGTAGTGGTTCAATACTACATGTAATTTTCATATTATTTTATGTGTTTCCTACATGAAAATAAATTATTTTTACTAAAATATTTGTATTTTATAATCTATCTGGAAATAGTATTAAAGATATTTTGGAAACTAATTCCAATGTGTATGCAATAATTTTGTATCTTTTCTTCTTCAAATACTGTATGATTGTAATTTAATCATGTAATATTTAAAAATTCAAACCTGGAGTTTCCATTAGCACTCAGCCGGGTAAGAACGCGACTGGTATACACGAGGATGCAGGTTCAATCCCTGGCCTCACTCAGTGGGTTACGGATCCAGTGTTGCCATGAACTGCAGTGTAGGTCACAGATGCGGCTCATACCTGACATTGCTGTGGCTGTGGTATAGGCTAGCAGCTGCAGTTCCCATTTGATTCCCAGCCCAGGAACTTCCATATGCCACAGGCACAGCCCTAAAAAATAAAATAAAATTTCAAACTGTAATAATACAAATTGATTTTACCCTTCTTAACGTGTGGTTTTTAAACAACTGCAACTCTAAGGTAGAAATAAGAACTTTGTTTATAAAGAAACTATGCAGTTCTTAAGATGTCCAGAAGATGTCTTTGTTGCCCTTTAATTTTGACAGCTGCTTTCATTACAGTGCTGTGATAAGCATCTGCTCTTCACTATCTGTTACTAACGTGGCATCATCTGCTTTTTCTTTCTCTTATGATTATGTGTAAATGAAATGCTCAATATACACTACTTTGATAATAAAAAGCATCTTTGTAAATAATAAACTGGATGGGAAAAGTAAAGTAACAGTTTTTTACTGCAGAAAAATTTATAAGTTGAAAAGTATAAAGCAGGAAAGTATATTATCCAGCATCTACTTAACATTTGACATTTTTTTCTTTTAGCCATTTTTCCTATGCATTTGTAATACATTTGAGAGCTACCACTTGATTTTTATGAACATACCGTTAAATTCTGAAATATCATTTTTATTGTAATTTTTTTCTTTTTTTGTCTATGCCAGCAGTGTTCCCTGGTCAGGCATCAAACCAACACCATACCAGCAAACAAAGCTGCTGCTGTGACAATATTGGATCCTTAACCCACTGTACCACAAGAGAAGTATAATCTTTTTTAATCTGAATTTCTTCTTGAAAGTAAATTTCTAATACATAATTTAATAGTAACACTAAGAATAATAATAAACATATATTTAGGCATGGCTAGGTGCTACACAGGAAACAGACAATGACTCAACCCTAAGAACATTTTAATATAAATATACAATAATCCCATATAAAAGCAATGAGAGGGTTGATTTCTAAGATAATTTGACCTAGCAGTTCTGAATTTTTTCTGCCATGAAAGCTGATAATGCTGACATGATGCACAACATACTCCCCTGGGAATGCTTAGGTAGGTAAACGTCGATGTAAGTTAAGCTGTTGGTTATGAAAAGTGCTTAAAGCAGTAGCTATAACTTCATCCCCTTCCTATTCAACAAAATAAATAAAAATGTAATTGAATGAGAGATGTTTTTACACGAATAACTTTAGATCTGCTCTAAATTATTTTTTAAGTAAACCATTCACCAACTGTGAAATTTTAAATTATTCATAACACACTTCACAACTGATTATAACAAAACCAGCAAAGAATGCTGAATATATATAAACCACTAGTCCATATCTTACATGGTTTATCCTACTAACAAACCTATGAAGTAGATATGACATGTACTGTCTTCATGTGTAGATAAAGAAACTGGCTTTATTTTTTTATTCTTATTTTTATTTTTGCTTTTTAGGGCCACATCCACAGTATATGGAAGTTTCTAGGCTAGGGGTCGAATTTGAGCTACAGCTATGCCACAGCCACAGCAATGCCAAATCCAAGCTGCATCTGCAACCTACACCATAGGTCACAGCAACACTGGATCCCCAACACACTGAGCGAGGCCAAGGATCAAACCCGCGTCCTCAAGGATACTAGTCAGATTCATTTCTACTGCACCACAACAGGAACTACAAGAAACTGGCTTTAAAAGGAAAAGATCACACACCAAACCCTAGATTTTTTCAACCCTAAATTTGTTGCTTTTTAATTACTACAAATGAATTGACATTTAATTAGTCCTGATGTGCTTATAAGTCAGCTGTTATTGAGCCCTAATGTGTATAAAAACTGTAAACTATTTATTCATTCTTTCAGTATATTTAGCTTAGGGAAAAATGTATGATTTCGACTGTAAAATTAGTTCTTTGCCCCCCTGCAACAAATATCTTGATAAATTTATTTTCCATGCAGTCATATGCATGATTATATGACTTGTTTTAAATTGAAGACAATTCCACAAACAACCTGGAAATCTAAAAATTAGTGCACTTTAACTATAGTCAAGGAGCCTACAATGCTAAATTGAATACAGATAATATCAAGGTGATCTTCTGATTTCTATTTATGAAGACTGACTATAACTAATTGCTTATTAGAACTTTTATTTACTTGATTTCTCTACTATTCGCACAAAATTAACTATGGTTGTGAACATATTTTTGCACAGAATAATCAGTGTGGCTCTAGTGTCTTTGCAGGCACTCATGACGTTTTAAAATAATCTCATATTTAAGTAGTGTCATTTTACTATTCATTCATAAGATATCATACATTATGAGAAGTATTTAATGTTTTAAAATGGTGGATTTTACCGTTATGCTATTGGCTCTTAGCTTCAATCAAATGTTACTTATATAAAAAGTAAATTATGACCCAGCAATCCCACTCCTGGGCATATATCCAGACCAAACTTTCCTTGAAAAAGACACATGCCCACATGTTCATTACAGCACTATTCACAATAGCCAAAACATGGAAACAACCCAAATGTCCATTGGCAGACGACTGGATTAGGAAGATGTGGTGTATACACAGTGGAATACTACTCATCCATAAACAGAATAAAATAATGCCATCTGCAGCAACATGGATGGAACTAGAGACTCCTGTACTGAGTGAAGTAAGTCAGAAAGAGAAAGACAAATACCATATGATATCACTTATATCTGGAATCTTAATATACAGCACAAATGAACTTTTCCACAGAAAAGAAAATCATGGTCTTGGAGAACACACTTGTGGTTGCCAAGGGGGAAGGGGAGAGAGTGGGATGGATTGTGAACTTGGGGTTAACAGATGCAAACTATTGCGTTTGGAATGGATAGGCAATGAGATCCTGCTGTATAGCACTGGGAACTATGTCTCGTCACTTGTGATGGAATATGTAACCGGGTCACCACGCTGTACAGTAGAATACTGACAGAACACTGTAAACCAGCTATAATGAAAAAAATAAAAATCATTATACAAAAAAAGTAAACTATAGTTCTATAAGAGTAGAATCAAAAACTTACAGCCGAGTTCTTGTGGTTATTCAGTGAAACTAATCAAATCTGCCTGTTTTTTGGTAGAAACTGGTTTTTTTATTCCTCTGCCATAAAACCTACAGCTTTGGTGGATCTTCAAGTGCTTAACTACTCTTCTTGTTCATCTCTCTGTACTTTGCTCCATTATTGAAACTTTGCCTTTATTTTTCTCAAAACTGAAGTATAATTGGTATACAATATTATATTATTGTCAGGTATATTACATAGTAATTTGACATTTATATACATTATGAATTGATCACCACTGTAAGTCTTGTAACCATATGTCCCCATACAAAGCTGTCACAATACTATTGACCATATTCCTTATGCTGTATATTATATCCCTTGGCTTATTTATAACTGAAAATTTGTACTTCTTAATCTACTTCACCTACTTCACCTCCCACCCATACCTGCCCTCCCCTGTGGCAACCACCCATTCTTCGTATCTATGAATCTGTCTTCATTTTGTTTTGTTTTTTAGATTCCACACATAAGTGAAATTATATGGTATTTGTCTCTGACTTATGTATTTGTCTCTGCTAATGCATAATATCCTCTAGATATATCCATATTTAGAATTTTTAAATAAAAATCTATACTAAGTTGCAATTTTAGTTTACAGCTGCCTTTTAGAACTAGGTCAGCAAAAAAGTACATAGTTATTTTATTTCACAAGTCTTTATCTTATAAAACTATGAATTATGTTATTACTTTTTCTTTGATTTATGAATAAAATTGTTTCATTAACTACAGGAAAAGAACGTTCTCAGGTTCAATCTGTGCACTTTTAATCTTAAAAATTTTGTTTTGGTGATGATTTTTCCTTAATTAAAGTAAAATAAATTATATTATAGCAAAAACATGAAATTCTATAACCTAAAAACAGAATAATATACTCAAAGGAAATTAGAAGTAGCTTTGAAAGTGTTAATTACTTAAAATCAAATTATTTATCATTCATGTGTGATCTATCAGGCCTTACCTTAACTATATACTCTTTTAGGTAAATCAAAAAACAAATTCATTAACAACATTTTCCATATAAAATACTGGTGATTCTGACATGCTAATTTTAAAATGAGAATATTTTCCTTATATTCTATCATTAAAAATAAAAGTATGTATTTCTATGTGCTCTTAATAAAAGTCTGTCATGATAACACATTTTGGTAACTTTTAAAAATTAATTTTGTGTGTGTTTTGTTTTGTTTTCAGGGCTGCAGGTGCAGCATATGGAAGTTCCCAGGCTAGGGACTGAATTAGAGCTGCAGCTGTCAGCCTACACCACAGCCACAGAAACGCCAGATGCAGCCTCGTCTGCAACCTACATCACAGCTCACAACAACACCAGATCCTTAACCCACTGAGTGGGGCCAGGGATCAAACCCACATCATCATGGATACTAGTCGTGTTCATTACCACTGAGCCACAACGGGAACTCTAATTGTGTTTTGATCAAACAACAAAATGAAAACAGATGTGAAGTATTTTGCACAAATAGTATTCTATATTCCAGTTTTTAATTTTATAATTCTAATGAACTTCCAAATGTTTAAAATATTTCATATCAACAGAGTTCCATTTTTGGAGTTCCCATCGTGGCGCAGTGTTAATGAATCCAACTGGGAATCATGAGGTTGCGGGTTCGATCCCTGGCCTTGCTCAGTGGGTTAACGATCCGGCATTGCCCTGAGCTGTGGTGTAGGTCGCAGACACAACTCGGATCCTGCGTGGCTGTGGCTGTGGCGTAGGCCGGCGACTACAGATCCAATTAGACCCCTAGCCTGGGAACCTCCACATGCCACGGGTGCGGCCCTAAAAATGACAAAAAAGACAAAAAAAAAAAAAAGAGTTCCATTTTTAACCATTACAAATAGGAAAAAACCTTAGCAATGATATTAAATAAATCATTTATAGTTTATGGTTTTGTAAACCATTACGGTTACATTTATTTTTAAATAACAATATCTGTATTTTAAATAGAAAAATATTAAGGTCATGTGGCTTAAAAGCTCTCATGGATCATGGATCTGTACATTTTTATATCTTGCTTATTGTAAAATATTTTTTCTAGAAAGTGTTTTAAATAATTTTAGTATTTTGGCTCTACCATTAGACTATTCATTTCATCTTTAATTATAATATAACGTCACCCTTCCCTTTCTCTCCCGAAAGGTTTTATGTTTCTCAAATAACAATCAAAAAAGACTAATCTGTAAAAAAATATCGATAACATTTTCAAGTTTCCAATTACTTCTTACTTCATCCTATTAATTTGATTAAAAATAGGTATTTACAAACAGCTTACTCTTATGGCCTTTCATTTTTTTATGAAGTTCTTTAAAAGATTTCAATCTTAATGGTGCATTTTTAGTTAAGAAAAGAGAATGGGGAGAAGTCAATTTGAGTGCCCAGAGGAACAAGTGTCTTCAGAAAGAAAAGGCATAAATGGGTTTAAAAAACAGAGAGAATAGGCGTAAAATGCCCTGAGCAGAGCACTTGGGGAAGCCAGTTACAATGGAAAGAGTAAAATACTGCAGAGCTTTTTAAGCTGCATACAATTGAAACAATGGACCTGATCCAGTCATCTATGTTAAACTGTTAAAAGATAGGTGAAAAGCAAGCTGGAATTCTACAGAGTGTTGAGGAACAGCAGAATGAAGAGCTTTAAATCTAAAGAGAATGAATGCGGTCATTCAATAGGATGGAAATGAAGTCAAAATTGGTATATTTCCCTGGTTAATTTACCTTGGGACCAACTCTGTTCAGTTTTAGGTATTAAGCCATTATTAGCAACAAAATAGTCTTTAAATTGCCACCACTGGAAGTTTTAAGCAACAATATATAGTGTTCATCATGAATTTAAAGTATACATATAACTGTCAGGGATGAGGGGGCAAAATTTCCCTCTCTACCTGAGGTTCTTGTGGCTAGACTAATAAAATTTACACATGACAAATTAACAGTAGAAACACCATTTAATTTTGTGCACACAGGAGATTATAAAATGATGCTCAAAGAGTGACCAGAAGTAGATAGCTTTTATATCTTTTTAAGTAAAGAGAAATAAATTTGTAAGAATTTGACAGGGCAAAGAAATGCAGGCTTGGGTGCTTAAATAGTAAGGATTTCAAGATAAGTTTGGGCTTAGGTAGTAAATTAGTAAAGAAATAACAAGGTTTGTTTACGCAAACTTTTGGGCCCTGAATTCCCTCTATCTTTCTAACCTCCAGGTACAGCAAGGGCACATTTCACTTGGGAGATTTATTTCCTGCCTTCAGGGAGAGGGAGACGAGGGGGTCAACGTGTCCCTCTTACATAGGTCATTTGTTAAGTAACTTTAATTAAAAATTATCAATATCTCATTGAGGCATATTTTGGGGTGGCCCCAACACCACATACACAATACACATACATGAGCAAGTAAAAATACAACATATAGGTCTCATATAATTTTAACAATTTTATATTATAATCCATAGCAATCAGCACACTATGTCAAACTTCCTTGTTCTCCCACAAAAAACCCAAAAAAGGCTAATTTAGAGTTAGTGGCAAAAGTACAAGTGAACAATTACAAAAACTTGAAAAAGAAAGCTAATCTAGATGACACAAGGATACTTTGGAATAACGGAAGAGCAAATTTTTAATTAGCTGAAAATCAATCAGAATATTTGCATTTTATATTTTGGGAAAAATTGTATCAAATGTATTGACATACTTTCCTGCTTTAGTAAGTAAAGTAAACAAAATTTTATTTTCAATGATTTACAGTGTCTCAGGTGATAGCTCTGCATGATTTACAATTGCAGGAATGTAGCTAAGAAAATTATGTAGAATGTGGCCTGAATCAAGGATATAACCTTGGAGATTCCTTATGATCAATAAGATTCCTGATTTGTGCTTTTGTGTTCTGACCTGCTTTTTGTGTGTGTTCCTTCAATTACTAAGATGCTGAAGTAATTTTTCAAGTTAGATGAAAGTTCTAATATTTTCATGCATAGTAAACTAAAGCACTACTATCTTATTACATTGTTTTGAATGCAACTATGAATATATTTTATGGAAATAAATCTAAAACCTCTATAGAGTGTTGTTCCCATTGTGGCTCAGTGGGTCAAGAAACTGACGAAGTGTCTGTGAGAATGAGGGTTCAATCCCTGGCCTCAGTGAGTTAAAGCTTAGACGTTGCCACAAGCTGTGGCATAGATCACAGATAAGGCTCTGATCCAGTGTTGCTGTGGCTGTCATACAGGCCTGCACCTGCAGCACAATTCAACCCCTAGCCCAGGAACTTCCATATGCTGCAGGTGCAGCCATAAAAAATAAATAAACAAACAGATAAATAAATAAACCTCTATAGATAGAAACTGAATAAAACTAAAGCCCTGTTAACATTAACAAGCTGGACCACTGGTAACTCTCAAAGAGAATAACCATGAAAATGTCAGCCACACAATGTTATTCTTCAGTAGTTCCGTTATTAAAATTTTAAATACCTACTTATTAAGATTTAGTTTTAACAAATATTGAAATTATCAAGAATTTAAACAACAGCTACAACAGACTTATAAAGAGTGAAGATTTCCTAGTATCATGGAACTGTTTTAATATAATCCAATTTTCAGGTTTTTTCCCCAATGCATTGTAAGAAAATGAAGAATGGAAATATGTACCTACCACATGGATATTTCAGTCACTTCAGAATTTAGAAGCTACTGAAGATAATAAAAAAATAACTTTTTTCACGGAGGAAACAAAAATGAAATAAATTAGTTTTGGTTTAGAAACCACTTTCACAATTCAAAAACAACTTTAAAAAGTGAGGTATTTATTTCTAATACTATATCCTGCATATTTTTGATTAGTTATTTTCAATTATATTCAAAAATAAATAAAGAATACTACTGTGAGGAGTTCCCGCTGTGGCACAATGGGATCAGCAGTGTCTTGGGAGTCCTGGGATGCAGGTTCAATTCCTGGCCTGGCACAGTGAGTTAAGGAGCCAGCGTTGCTGCAGTTGCAGCTTAGGTCACAATTGTGGCTTGGATTTGATCCCTTGCCCAGGAACTCCATATGCCATGAGGCAGCCAAAAAAGAAAAAAAAATGCTATTGTGAGCCTAGAAGGGGAAAATCAAATGAAAACAAAGCAGAATATTGGTATCCAGAGTAACTGTATTCATACTTGATTTAAAGAAGCTTGAATTCCCTTAATGGATCATAGCTGTTTATTTTGTCTTGAGACCAATTACTGATATTTACCTACTATTTTGTTTCCCAGTGAATTTTGTAATTTCATTCATAATAGTCTTTTCATGATGATTGTAGAGAGAAGAACAAAAACTATTTTTAAAAAATTATAAAATCAAATCTACTCTTTAAATGAAGGTATAATACTGTAAAAATATTAAAAACTTTAAGCTTATAAGTGTTTAAAAATTGATGCTATTCCATTATAAATCCATATTTTGAAAAGAATAAAATTAATAGCAATTTTTGGTAAGGAAATTTAACCACTCCGTACAGGAAACTGTAATAAGTATGACTATATAATAAAAACTGTAATTATCGAAAAATTTTTATTACAAAAGCATTATTTTGGTTTTCTGTTCCAAATTTTTACTATACTAATTAACTGACCTAGAAACGCATAAAATAAACTGTCTTACATAGAAAGATGAGAAATTACTTACTAAAGGAATTGATAGGATATTGAAAAGCTCATACACTCAACAGGAATGCTGGAAAATCCGGCTCAAAGAATGAGTAATCACCCAGGAGAGCTGGGTGGTGAGAATCATAAGCAGTGTCACATCACAGGAAAAACTCAATTAGGATGTCAATGCCTTACAGCTACCTGGGTGCTGCTGGGTGCTGCTGGGCCCTGGATGTTCCTGCTGCCATACTCTTCCTTCTTTACTTCTCATGCTTTACACTGAAATCTCCAGGAAGATGGCCAAACCTCGGCAGCTTGCCAAAACTTCAGTTATGAGAGTTTTTAAGAAACTCCTGTATTTTTTAACTTCCACAGTGGAAGATGGGGCCTGCCTTCCCAATAAGGTTCTCTCACTGGCAAATTCCACAAAGAAATGTGATTCAAATGCAAAGCAGCCAAAAGGAGATAAATGTGGATGGGATACATTCAATAATTTAAAAATTTTTAATGGAGTTGAACCAGACCACTCATATTTAATTTATCTGGTTTTTTAAGTTGCTTTATATACTACAAAGTGGCTATGGTATATTACGAGAATTGGTTTTTTTTTTGTCTGCCCAGAAAATTTTCCGACCCTTTTCAGATTCCTTTGAGAAACCCCTCAACTCTGTGTTACTGTTTTGGCTGCCAGATCATAAGGATAGGAATACAGGACCTCAAACTGACAAATGGACACTGGGAGAGAGTTACTTCCTCCACTGCAATTGCTTAATGGGGAGGATTTGAGTTTGAAGCCTCTGAAGGTATCTGATTGCCACTAGGAGAGAATCTATTTGAAGAATAAAATAATGCAAACCAAGAGATGGAGAAAGTCCTGACAGTGGTATTTGAGTCTCTGGAGGTAATCTCTCCTTAAGATCTAACCTTGGACTTCTTAATTACATGAGCTAATAAATCCTTTTAGGGGTTCAACTTCTGTCATTTGCAACCAAAACTATCCTGAGGTAGTGCAATGCATAAGATCTAGGAGATTATATTGTTTCTATTTTAAGTCCTTCAATTAAAGGGTAATTTGAAAAAATATGGCTCCCTCATTTTCTGCAGTGAGAATAGGAAGGGTTTTAGACCATCAGCTCATAAAATAGATTAGTTTTAAAAGTAAAGAAAATGCATCTTCTCTTAGCATCAAAGGAACTATGGCTTGGAAAACAGATTAGTTTTAAAAGTAAAGAAAATGCATCTTCTCTTAGCATCAAAGGAACTATGGCTTGGAAAAAGAAAATGGTGAAGTTTGAGAAGTTTTGCTTGAGAAAAGCAAAAGCAGAAGTAAAAAACATAGATAGGAAATTCATGTGTGATATAAGAATTTCTTAACATAAAATTATTTGTTGAATGTCTCATAAGATTAATTTTATAAAATTTTATAATGTGGCCTGCACAACATGGTATAAAGCTTAAATAACATTGTAATAAAAGTCAAGGGATCTGTTCTAGTCATATCTGTCATTACCTACTATAAAATCTTAACTTCCCTGGGTCTCTGTTCTCACCACAAGGCAAACTCCAACTCCCAGAATGAACGCAGGTTCAATCCCAAGCCCTGGCACAGTGCATTTAAAGATCTGGAATCAATCCCTGGCCCAGGAACTTCCATATGCTGTGGGTGCAGCCATAAAAATAAGCTCATTTTGTTCTCAAAATTATATTTTTTCCTACTACCAACATACATGCAGTTAGAAAATAAAAGCATGAAAAATAAGTGGAACAGATTTCAAATCACTACTATAACACAGAATTGAATTTGGTGATGTTCATTTTTAAAATTATTTTTCCAGCTGCTTCATGCATTTCATTTTTTGTTTTATACTCAAATCTGTTAACTAGCCCTCTTTTCAACTTTTGAAACATATCTAGAAATCTATCCATAACTTCAGAACCACTTAATATTTTTTTAATTGTAAAATATACAGAACACAAAACTTACCATTTTTGGGGTTCTTGTTTTTTGGGATTTTTTGTTTTGTCTTCTAGGGCCACATCTGCAGCATATGGAAGTTTCCAGACTAGGGGTCGAATCAGAGCTACAGCTGCTGGCTTACACCACAGCCACAGCAATGCCAAATCCCAGCTGCGTTTGCAACCTACACCACAGCTCAGGGCAACGCCAGATCCTTAACCCACTGTTTGAAGCCAAGCATGGAACTGGCAACCTCATGGATACTAGTTGAACTCATTTCTACTGAGCCACAATGGGAAGTTCAGCAGGTTAAGAACCTGGCTAGTATCCATGATCTTGCAGATTCCCTCCCTGACCTTGCTTAGTGGATTAAGGATCCAGCGTTGCTGCAAGCTGTAGCAGATGCTACTCAGATCTGGCTGATGTGGCGTTGCTGTGGCTGTGGCCTCGGCTGGCAGCTTCAGCTCTGATTCAACCCCAGCCTAGAAACTTCCCTATGCCGTGGGTACAATCCTAAAAATAAAAAACAAATTTACTTTTAACCTTTCAAATTTTTTAATTTTGGTGAAATATACATAATATTTACCATCTGAACCATTTTAATTGTACAGTCCACTGGCATTAAGTACACTTACGCTGCTGTGCAACAGTCTATCTCTAGACCTCTCTTCATCTTACAAAACTGATACTCACTGTAATAATACTCAGTTGTAAGTAAACACCACATTTTGCTTATCCATTCATCTATCAATGGACACTTGGTTTGTTTCCAAGTTTTGATTATTGTGAACAATATTGCTATGAATAGTGGTGTAAAAAAAATCTGTTCAAGTCTCTGTTTTCAATTCTTTCGGGTATATACTCAGAAGCAGAATTTCTGTATTATATGGGAATTCCAAGTTTAATTTTTTAAGGAATTACCATATCGTTTTCCACAGCAGCTGCACCATTTCATATTCCCATCCTCAATGCACAAGGGTTCTAGCTTGGGAATACTTTTAGACATAAAAATATTTTACAATTTTTAATAAACTGCTTTATGTATTTCATTTACAATGTTTCAAAAACATTGAAATGGCTCATCTAAAATACCAAGCTAATAAAATTTTCATTTTCTAAAATCTAAATGCTTTCTCACTTGTGTATTTTCACAGAATTATACTCTATATAATTTGGGGGGTATTCCACATTATAAATCTAAGCATTTTCCATGATATTAGAAACTCGATATAATTATCATTTCCATGTTTAAATTACATTCAACTAAAGGAAAATATTATTTTTTAATCATCAAACATTTGAACATTCAAATTGCTTTCAATTTTATACCATTAGAAATATGCAACAAACATATGTACAAATCAACTAAAAGGTATGCACTTTTTTAAAGCTGTTGATAAATACTACTAATTATTTTTACAAAGGAATTATACAGATTTGTATTAACCCAGCACTCTGACAAGAAGGAGCTGTGAGATACTGTTACCTTCTTTGTATTACTAATTCTCTAACAAATTGCTGTCACTCAGTAAACATACATGTTTACTAACTCAATTCATTAATGAACAAATGAGAATGCCATTAATTGAATCCTAACTATCATTGAGTCTTATTCTGTTTGCTAATTTAGGAGAGCCAGTGCATTCTGGACTGGTTTAAACTATTTATTTTAAAGCAATTAAAAATTTGGCCTTCAAATTAAGAGGTCAATAAAAAATGAAAATATGTAGGTCTTCTTGGTATATAACATTTTCCTATACATTTCCAGTATGTAGGTTTTCCTACTATTTAAACATTTTCCTGATCATTTCCAAATGTAATGTAATTTCACTCAATTATAACCTTTCCTTCTAATGATAAAATATTATTGTGGAACCATTTTCCTAACTTCCCATCATTTATGATATTAGGTGGTTACTACCTACATTTAGCATTTATATGTAATATGCAAATAAAGTAGTATCAGCCGTACTCAATTTACCACAACCAAAATGCAACTGGCTCTAAGTTTTCTGAGTCCTTTGACATTAAATGATGTTTATTTTCATCACTGTATCTGCCAAACTGACTAGCACAAAAAAAATTTGCATATAATTGGCATCGATAAATATTTTAGTATATTTATTATGCTACATATTTATTTTCTATTTGATCTGAGAATAATTTTAAAGAATCATGATAAAAATAAATACATACTTTAAAAATACACATCACAAAGATCCCCTTTTTATGTTACAGTAGTAGAATAAAATTATCAGATAAAAAAGAAGCTTTAAACTATCCCGATGTTCAATGTAGTATTCAATTCTTCATAGGCTGTAAATTATAATGGGAATGTTACTAGAACTGTCAAACTTCCCAAGCAATCTCCAAGCTAATCAACATAGACAATCACTCTTTTCATTTCTATAGCAATAAGAAAATTTTAAGCAATATCTTTTGACTGTCTTGAAAATTGCTTAGTTGGAGGCTTTATTTTAAAATGCACAAGCCTGAAATATTAAATGTAATTTGCAATGCAGCCTAGAGAAAGATGCATTTGGTACATTTTTCCTAATTGTTTCTGATTGCTGCCTGGGTAGCTCCAGCTTCAAAATCACCTTTGAGGGTTTCAACATCTTTTGACCACTACTTTTAATCAAAGAGGCTAAACAAAATAATTTGACTATTATGTAGCAAAACTCTTAACAATACTGGTTGTGACATTTTTATTTAATTTTAGTTAACTGACCTTAAAGACAGATTCCTCAGAAAGTAAACTGTTGGCACTTAATGAATTCTGATTAAGGTGACATATTACCCAATGTTAACACTGACAGAAATCTCTCTCCCAGGAAAAGTGGTCAATACTGCTGAAGCTAGCAGAGTTTAGTTTTCCAATGATAGTCACGTTTTGTTTAAGTCTGCTTAATAAATAAAGCTCACTCTTATGTTAAGGATTGTTACTTAGAAAAAGTCTTTTAAATTTGCACACGCAAAAATGTTATAGCCTGTCTTTATTTCCACCCATACCTGAGATACTTAACACCAAAATAATACGAAAGTAGAAATACAAAATTAAATGGAAATTTAGAGATGTAGATCAAATCTCTTAAAGTGAAGTCCAGTGAATTTAAGTGACTTATTCAGTGTTAAATTATCAAGTTTGTTGCAGAGAGTAAATTACGATCCAGATCTCATTATTTCCAATTAAATATGTTTTCTATAATTCTGTGAAAATCTCCGGCCTTGCCCTTCACACTCAGAGCACTGTTTTCTTAATTTTCCACTATTTTCATCTGAAATAAAAGTTCCCATGTCTATTTATCCAACAAGGAAGAAGAAAGAAGTTACTGACTTCATGCTTTGATAAGAAGTAAGGAAAATATTGGTCTAATAAATGGAGGTTATGAAAAGAAGGCAAAGTATTTCAGAATATTGATAGAGCTCTTTTTATTTCTGAATAGAACAAGTCATTCCCTTTGGGAGGAGGTGGTAATGGATGGTATACTGGTGCTATAATCAAAAGGAGGAGAAAATCAGCTCAGAGCCCTCCCTGTGGTTCTTAAAGATTATTGCTGTCTAAAAGACAAACACTATTCACTTGTGCATCAAGAGAAAAGGGAATAAAAATTTTCTCTGGAAGAATCTACATCACATTCAGGTTTGTATTTTTGAGATGTATTATACTTTTTAAAGAAAATATTTATTGAGGAAAAGATGAACAAAGTCTTTTTATAGAGTAAATACAACTTGCAGGTTTTCATCGCCCAATGTTCCAGCCCAGAGTGCATTTGTGCATAATAACGATGAACAAGTTATCCAGGAATACTGGATTGTGAAATTCAAAAGTATGCCTTTACACTAATGGGCCATTTGGGGAGAAAAAAAAAATGTTTTCACTTGATTTTTTTTCAGTAGAGAGTATGAGGTTTGGTTTTATTACATGTATTAGGCAGGGCATGTACGCCCTCAAAAGAGAGCTTGTCTCTAAAATTTTACTCATTATTGTTGCCAGGAGAAAAAGAGGTAAGGGAAAAAATTCACAGGGAAAAAAACCCATAGGCTAGTTTTATATAAAAACCACAGATAAATATGATTCGCTGTTTGTTTCTTAATATATGGTTACTTCCACAAGTAAGTGTATCTCTTTCTTGCATGCTGCTCTTTACTAATATATACATTTTTAGGAGGAAAATTTCTATGTGAGAACATAAATCCAATATTTGGCTTGAAATTTATAGAAATAATTCTTTAATGCAAGTAGGATTCATAACTGTTCTGATATTCACTTCTTTACATTAGTTTTCATTTAAACTAAAAGCCTAAAAAGTAACTCTCGTAATCTTTTTTTATAACTGGCATAAATTTTATTAAAAATTGTGCTTTTAAAATTATATTGCTAAAGACAAGCCACATATGAAAATTTCTTCCACTTAATACTTAGACATTGCTGGTCCAATAAAATAGGATGCCCATGTTTATTATTTTACATGTAATATATAACATATACTTTTAATACATACAAGTATTTCACATATATATATATGAATATATAATCTATACATATTTTATATATATTCTACAGTGAGGATTTTATATCCAACATTAGGAAGAAATCCTAGTAATTTTGAGAATGTACACATAAATTCAGTAGGTTTTCATTTTGTATAAAATGAACTAACTTTAAGGATTCCTACTGATGTTACACTGACGTAGTCAAAATTCTAAGCAGTCTCTGATTACCAGACCTCAAAATTTACCAGCATATTAAATAACTTACTGTAACTTCTAACTCTGATACAACACTAAAAAATAATATAGCATTTTTCTGCCTGTGAAAACATCAATACTGTAATCGTGTATTCATAGAAACTACCATGTTTTCAAATTATTTTCCAGATAAAGGTATTATTATAAAAACAAAAATCCACTATGCCATTTTTCAGGTTATACAGCAGCTTGGTGGAGTTCTGAAGAGGATAGATGGAGTGCTTTTTTTTTTTTTTTTGGTCTTTTTTTGCTATATCTGGGGCCGCACCCACGGCATATGGAGGATCCCAGGCTAGGGGTCTAACAGGAGCTGTAGCCGTGGCCTACACCACAGACACAGCAACGTGGGATCCGAGCTGCGTCTGCAACCTACACCACAGCTCACGGCAACACCGGATCCCTAACCCACTGAGCAAGGCCAGGGATTGAACCCACAACCTCATGGTTCCTAGTCGGATTCATTAACAACTGTGCCACGACAGGAACTCCAGATGGAATGTTTTTGATTATTAATTTATTTGCATTTCTTGGCTATTTTATAATTTAAAGATCATACAAGCAAGACATAGTGTTAAAAATACATGACCAGCCTAAGAGTAAAGGTAAAAAAGTAAAAGTCCCCTTCCTATCAAACCCGAGTTAACTTCCTCAGAGATTGAATTCTAATACCGTTTCTTACATGACCTTTAAAATAATGATATACAATGTATGCTCCTGCATACATCTAGTTTTTTGTTTGTTTGTTTTGTCTTTTTGCCTTTATGTAGAGCCGCACCTGTGGCATATGGAGGTTCCCAGGCTAGGGGTCTAACAGGAGCTGTAGCTGCTGGCCTTCGCCACAGCCACAGCAACGCAGGATCTGAGCCATGTCTGCAACCTTCACCACAGCTCACGGCAACGCCGGATCCTTAACCCACTGAGCAAGGCCAGGGATCGAACCCGCAACCTCATGGTTCGTAGTCGGATTCGTCGTAACCACTGAGCCACGAAGGGAACTCCAATACATCTAGTTTTCATATGATCATACTATACAAACTCTAATATAATTACAAAAATTTTTTACTGAAGTTGGATATGCCTACACAGTAGTATATGTATATGTACATGCTTTTTCATTGAATTTATTAACTGTTTCCTATTTCAGAATATTTTGCATTTTGCTTTCACAAATGTTCCAAGTATATGTTTGGACAAATATTGCTACATACTTAGGTGAGATATCTGTAAAGGGAGATATCGGTAAATTGTATTTCTAGAGATAAAATTTCTCTATCAAAGGGAAAATTAAAATTTTGTTAATGTGAAGCTAAATTTCAAAATGTACCTCTAAAGTGCCATCCCATCAAAGTTGGTTATTTTTGATATTGTTGTTATTTATATTTTATGTATAACTTAGTTGCCAAATGTGGCTTCATTTCCCCTAAATTATTTATCTATGAGTAACCTCCAATTTTCATGTTTTAATTTTTTTTTAGGGGGGGTTGTTGCACCCATGGCATATGGAGGTTCTCAGGCTAGGGACTGAATCTGAGCTGTAGCTGCATAGCTGCTGTAGCTGCCAGCCTATGCCACAGCCACAGCAATGGTGGATCTTTAACCACTGAGTAAGGACAGGGATGGAACCTGTGTCCTTGTGGATGCTAGTCAGATTCGTTTCAGCTGAGCCACAATGGGAACCCTCAGTTTTCATGTTTTTAAATATATTACCCTGAACAGGGCCTCATAAACGCAAGCTGCAGGAAGTAATTCTAACCAGTGTGGACTTTTCTATTCAACAGCAATAGTATTATGATTCTGGACACTTTATGAGAGGGTATATAAGCTTTCCTCTAGTTGCATCAAATTACACCTCACTCTCCTCCACTCCCACATTTTTTAATTACAACTTCAAACAGAAATTTTACACTTATAAACAAAGAAGTTAGCAGGGAAATGCCAGTAAAAGGACATTTAATTTAAGGTTACTAACCTCAGTTCTAGCTTTAGAAATTAGTATTACTGGAGTTCCCGTTGTGGATCAGTGGTTAACGAATCCGACTAGGCACCATGGTTGCGGGTTCGATCCTTGGCCTTGCTCAGTGGGTTAAGGATCCGGCGTTGCCGTGAGCTGTGGTGTAGGTTGCAGACGCGGCTCGGATCCCACGTTGCTGTGGCTGTGGCGAAGGCCGGCAGCTACAGCTCCTGTTACCCTAGCCTGGGAACCTCCATATGCCGCGGGTGCGGCACTAGACAAGGCAAAAAGATAAAAAAAAAAAAAGTACTATTACTAATAATAAGATACTATATTCTCAGCAACACTGTCAACAGAAGAGGTTAATTGATGTTCCAATCTTAATACAGGACACTGGGAATGAATACTATGAAATCTGCATAGTCAACTCAATTATGTCAAAATAAAGGGGAAATCATCATAATTCAGATCTGAATACAACTTAATTTCTGTAAAGAGTCAAATTGTAAAATATGCCTGTGATATTTGCAGAATTTGATTACTCCTAAAACTTAATTTTTCAGTGAAGTTATATTCATAAACTTCTACAAAATGTAATATAACTTTAAAATGTGTAACTCTAGCCTTCAGTGATCTTCAGGCTATCAATAAGTCTACTGTGTTTTCCTTTTAAACTATGTAAAATAAGTTCCAGCAGTGATAATGTTCTAAAATAATATTAATTGAAATACTCCTAAAATTAAAAATCTAATATATGAAGCTATTGATATGAAATAATTAAATTTAATAGATAAGAAAACTCAAAATTCATGATCAAAACCAAAACCTGAGAAACTATATCCTTTCACCCTACATTTCTCACAGGTATTACTGTAAGACTTTCAAAATCATAATTTAAAATATATTGTATTTTATAACAAAGCTTAAAACCAATTAATGGCAAAGCTATGATTATTTATATATTATTTGATGGTTCTGTTTATATTTATGTGGTATGAGATTTGTTTTTTATAAAAAAGGAAGTTTCAGTATAAAACTTTGAGATCAGTAATTGTTACTTTTTCTCTTTAATATATATCATCATAATCTAATGTCACCAACCCACATGCTGGTGAATAGGCTGGGACATACTAAAATTTCTACCCATCACACGCCCATTCACTTAGCCTTTGTATGCATTTACATGCATATCCTGGTCTGTGATATAAAAACAAGATGAATTTCAACAACCATATTAGAAATGATTCATTTTATAGTCCCTTTCTTCTTTTCTTTGCTTTTCTTTGCAGCCACTAATATCCAGACCCTGGCATTACCTTTCAATCTTGTGATTTCCACTTTTTTTTTTTAAATGTAAAGTATTATCCCTATGATTTGACCTCTCTTCCAAGGTCCAATCGTGTATTTCTAATAAGACGTAGCCCACAAGCCTCTCAAACACATCTCAAATTGGATTATCTTTCTTTCCAAGCCTATTCTTCCCCTGTGCTTATTTATTTTAGGATACTCTGTGGTCACCCTTTTCCTAGGTTGGGCTCATCTTTTTTCTTTGGTCTCCTTACCACTGCACCCCCCTCCTACTCCAATCCAACGCTTTACCAGATTTTAGCAATTCTATTCCCTTGCCCTGGACAGTCAGCTTTCTAATTCCTTGAGGGCATTTCACCTCCTCTTTAACCTGTCCTACCCTGTGCTGCATCTCTGCATGGTTATTTTCAGAGCCCTGTGGTCAAAGATCTCTGAGCAGTGGGGCAGAGTGAGAGTTTTATAGGTGGTGGGGTTTTTTCTCCCCACTTTTTTGGCAAGAGTAGTGACTTGGGTACGAAATGAAAATGGACAATATCATTACCTAAAAACATGTATGCCATGATAATGCCTGACTGAAGAAGGAGCTCCAGATTTTTGGTACTGTTTCATTTTATGAGAATCTGCAGGGTAACAGAAGAAAACATGGATCCTGGAGACATACAGATATATGCCCTATTCCAGATATTATCATACTTTATTTTTCGTTTGAATTCCTTATTTAAAATAACAGTAAGCTACCGCATAAGGTTAGGATTTTTAAATATGCATATGTATTTGAAAATATGTATGATCTAAATATTTGCTGAATGAGTGAGTGAATATATGAATATACCCCTACCTAGAACACTTCCTCTACCACACTTTCATTAAGCTAGTTTCCACTTGTCTTTTAAAACTCAACTGGGAGTTCCCGTCGTGGCTCAGTGGTTAACGAATCCGACTAAGAACCATGAGGTTGCGGGTTCGATCCCTGGCACTTGCTCAGTGGGTTAAGGATCCTGCGTTGCTGTGAGCTGTGGTGTAGGTTGCAGACGCGGCTCGGATCCCACGTTGCTGTGGCTGTGGCAAAGGCCGGTGGCTACAGCTCCTGTTAGACCCCTAGCCTGGGAACCTCCATATGCTGCGGGTGCCGCCCTAGATAAGGCAAAAAGACCAAAAAAAACCCCAAAAAAACTCAACTGCATTCATCTGAATTTCCTCAGTGATTTCTGTATCCCACTTCTCTGTTTCCAGAGCTCAGGTGCATATCTGCCTATCACATACTCAGTAATTACTGACATCTTTATTGGTTTCCCAAGTTGTATTTAGTAAATTTCTTGAGGAGAGGGATAATTTTTTTTTTTCATTTTTGGCCACCCCATGGCATATGGAGTTCCTGGCCAGGGATGAGATCCAAACCACAGTTACCACCTACACCACAGCTTCGGCAATACTGAATACTTAACCCACTGTGCTGGGCCCGCAATTGAACCTGCAACCCAGCGCTGCAGAGACACCCCACCCACACCCCGTGTGCGTGCACACACACACACCACTGAGCCGCCACCACCACCACAGCAGGAACTCCTAGGAGAGGGATCAACTGACTTTGTATCTGCAGCAATTAGTGTGGTTCCTGGCAAGGAGCATCCATCCACTATTTCAATAAGTGTTGAATAAATACTTTATACACAAATAACCAAAGGCTTGTACCATAAGCTTTACTAATTTTATTCTAAGGAAGTACAAAGCACTAATATATCGGGGGAAAAAATTAACCACCAAATATCTACAACAGGTATTTCAACAACAAAAACGTTCATTCTAGTTGGGTCATTCGTAATGCAGGGTGGCAAAAAATGGGCATTGTAAATACAGCCTCTCTGCATAAAGATAATAGCTCCATCTTCACTAAGCACTTAAACTATGCCAATTACTTCACTAAGCGATTATTTGATTTAATCCAGTCTACCCAACTCCCTGTAGGGCAAATTCTGTATCTATTATTGGCCTTGTTTTACAAGATATGGAAACAAGACCAGAGAGATTAAGTAACTCCAAGATGACATAAATAGTTAACAGTGGTGTCAGGATTCTGTTCGGTAGAGGGAAATTGCCCCCCTACCCTACTTGAGTTCTTGTGGTTGGACTAATAACAAAATTGGCACAACACAGACTGGCAGACAATAAGAAATAACTCTTAATTCCTGTGCTCAGAGGTCTCATGGATATAGGACCAGGAAATGGCCAGAGGAGGCAGCTTTTATACTTTTTAGACACAAAAGCAATGAATTTGTGAGGAATTAATAGGACAAAGAAACTTAGGCTCTGGGTAACTTATCAGTGAAGAATCTAAATAGAGTTTGGGTTTAGGGCAGTAAATTAAATAACGATGTTCATACAGATTTCCTGGTCTACCTCTGAACAGGCCTTGGTCTTCCTAATTCCCTGTACAAGGAGAGTACCTTTCACATGAGATATTTATTTCCTGGTTTCAAAGACAGATGAAGTTCAGAAGTCCCTCTTGCATTGGCCATTCCTTAAGTAACTTTAATTCAAATTATGCCATTGGATTGGTGTGCTCTGGGCCCTAACAGTTCCAACTCAAGCTTCCAGGCCCCAGAACTTCTACTCTTTAAGAATGCTATACTGACTTCCTAGCACTAGCTGATGCTTTAAAGATACTTAATGTGGAACGGTGACCTACGATGATTGTGGTTATGTTGTCCCCAAAAGACTGGAAAACCCTAGGGGTGGACTAAGAGCACACTTCTTCTTCACACCCCCAACTATACCGAAAAGTTCTATCTGCAAATTGTATCCCTGTATAAGCATATATGTACACCATCAAAGCTCCCTAGGGTTTTCTTCCACATAACGACACTTTCCTCAATAAGCCACACTTTTCCTGTGGAAAGATTTATATCTTCCTTTTTATAAGCCTTGTATTTCTTTTAATTAACACCAAAAGGTTTTCACCATTATGGCTTGAAAACCTAAATGTTTAAGAACTAAACCATCACTTTCACTAAAGAAACAAAAAGGGGCGCACTCAATAGTTTGAGTTAAGGAGACCCAAATAAGAAGCCCTCAAGCCAATCAGCAGTCTCACGCATGCAGAACTGCGAGGTTATCAACCACCTGGGAAAATTCAGGTACCTTGATACCCACAAATTGGCTTCCATGTTCCCTTTCTGGCGCCTCTAAATCATTTGAGGCCAATTTAAAGATCTCAGGAGCGCCTGGTAAACTCCCAACCAGCAACCTGGAAGGTATCCAGAATTTAGGGGATTTCAGTGGGTGACGGACATGTTCAACTTTTAAAATGGCAAAACTAGGGACTTCGCGGTCACTCCGTAAAGATTCCCGGATTTTACATCAATCCCACCAGTAACAGTCTGCCACAGCTTATTTTTTCCCCCAGATGGAACACAGTAACTTTGCCTTACTTTATTAACAAACAGATACCTTGGGGGCATTTTTCACTTACGGGTATTTTGGTTCCCGTTATTTAAAAATGCAGTCCTAAGTCCTCACGGGGGACGGGGGGGGGGGGTGGAATGCAATAAAGGTGCAAGTGCGAACACATATATGTACAAAGTATCACTTCAGAGCATTTATTACCGTCAGTGTATGGGTGCTGACACTCAAAGCGCGGCTGCGGTTAACGTAATTTCGGAAAACCCTGAGCGGTGGGAGCCGGACTACGCCTCCAGGCTCATCAGTCTGCCCGCAGGGTACCATACGCTCTCAAAATGGCGGCCGCTTCTTCAGCCGCTCGAGAGAACAACCCTTCGACGGAACGTCGTCACCAAGGCAACGACGCTCTTGCGTAGGGGCGCGATCAGGGTGAAAGTTCAGGGATGGTGCTGCGATCTCGGCCGCCGCTCCAGGGACCAGGGCGAGACCAGAGTGCAAATGACTCTCACGGTGCCCCGCCAGGCGAGCGCTGACCCAGGCTTGGAGCGATCGAAGGGCGCCTTTCCCCACGCTCGGCCTCACCTGGCCGGCCGGAAGTTGGACGCGTAGACGCGAGCAAAGTCTGGGGGGCGGGGCGAGCCGAGAGCCCGGCCAGCCGGCGAGCGCGCGCTGGGTTCCGCCCCGGGAGGCGCCCGCCTGAGTTGACGTTAGCCATGGAAACGCCGCCGGGCCCCGACGCCACTGCAGTGAGCTGGTTTTCCTGGCCGCCACAGCTTTTCTGCCTCCGCGTTTCGACCGCAGGCAGCTTCCCGGCGGGAGCGCCCAACGTGGGTTTACCTACAAAAATGCATTCCCCGGGATGCCTTCGCGTAGCCTCTTCCCTCGGGTGACTCTAGGTACGTTCAGTCCCCGACACCCACCTGGGAACTTCTTGGTCGCCGTAATTTCCAAGCTTGTGCAGATTTACGTTGTTCTTGCAGTTTTAATTGCTGTACATTATGTTTTTCATTATAAAACTTTAAAGTGAGATTATTTTACTGTTTAATACATGAGATGAACTCAGTCGCTAGAGGTATCAATCGGCTGTGATTTTACCTTTCTTTTTTAAGTCTTCTTTAGCCTGTTTTAGCATTTTGTTTCTAAGAGACACTTGCGAAACGGAAAATGGCTCTTTCAGTCATGGTTTAGGGATGGCTTTGTTATCCCAATAAAGTTCACAGACTGCCCCGTAATACACTTCATTCTCTCCTTATCTTCACTTTTGCCCCCAAATTGGTCAAATCATGGACCCCTGACCATGAACAACTCTTCTCCATTGATCTGTACCCTCTCCTCACAACCCTCTCCATCAAGGACCAGCATTTACCTCAATGAAGTCTACTCCATCAGAAGTTATTTATCAGGCCTCTGAATTGATTTTCTGCGCTATACCAATCAGTTCGTTAACTCGTTCTTGCAGTTAGGGCAGAGACCATCCGTTATATTTTTGGGTGTCCACTGCCACCCATGTCAAATCTCCAAACCTTTATCATAGCATCCAAAGCCAGACTCCACTTTCAAATGTTGCAGTTGTAGTAATTTAACTATTTGGGGGCCTGTCTACTCCTTTTAAATGTAGTACTAAAAGAGTTGCCCGCTAGTCATTAACTGCCACAGAAAATACCAGATTGGGAACCCTTTCTCTTTCTTTTTCTTTTGTAAGGACTCTCTTGAGATAAAATTCACAATCCATACAATTAAATTTTAGAACATTTTCATCACCCCAAAAAGAAGCACTGTACCTTTTAACAATCACTCTCCCTGACCCCCTATTCTCATTATCCTCACCAACTCTGGGCAAACACTAGTCCATTTTCTGTCTTTATAGATTTGCTCATCCTGGACATGTCATGTAAATGGAATTATACAATATTTGGCCTTTTGTAATTGCTTTTTCCACTTAGAATTCTGTTTTCAGGGTTCTTTTCATATTGTAGCATGTCTCAGTACTTCATTCTTCATTCTTTATAGTCTAATAATACTCCTTTGTATGGATATACCATATTTTATTTCATCTGTTGATGGATGTTTGTGTTGTTTCCATTTTTGGTTACTAATAATATTTCTGCAATGAATGTTCATGTACAGCTTTTTGTATAGACTTGTTTTCATTTCTCTTGGGTAAATACCTAGGAATGAAATTCTAAGTCATTTGATAAGTTTGTGTTTAAACTTTTGAGGAACTGCGAGACTGTTTCTAAAGCAACTGCACCATTATCAGTTGAGGCTTCTGGTTTCTCTATACCCTCCTCAATCCTTGTTACTGTCAGTCTTTTTGATAGCAAGTCAAGTGGCTTTGAAGTGGTATCTCTTTGTGGTTTGGGCTTGTTTTTCCCCAGTGAGTAATGTTATTGAGCATCATCTCACGTGCTTATATTGGCCATTTGTATATTATTTTTGGAGAAATGTCTGTTAATATCCTTTTGCCCATTTTTAAATTGTTTTTTTCATTATTGAGTTGTAAGAGTTTTTTGTAGTCTGTGTTTAAGTCCCTTATCATGTATACGATTTGCAAAATTTTCTCCCATTCGGTGAATTGTTTTCACTTTCTTGGCAGTGAAAACCTTTTCATGTAGACACTTTGCCCTCTTATGTTTCTTTCTTTCTTTCTTTCTTTTTTCTTTTTACGGCAGTATCTGCTGCATATGGAAATTCCTGGGCCAGGGGTCAGATCAGAGCTGCAGGTTCGGCTTATGCCACAGCCACAGCATCATGGAATCCCAACTGCATCTGCAACCTACACTGCAGCTTGCAGCAATACCAGGATGTTAACCCACAGAGCAAGGCCAGGAATCAAACACTGTGTCAGGTTCTTAATCCACTGAGCCACAATTGGAACTCCCTCTTATGTTTCTTTGTCTTATCAAGCAGTCCTACCTGCCATTATCATGCTGGCTTAGCTAACAAAAACTTCCTGTTTTGATATTTGAGATTTCTCTCAGACCCACCTTTCTCTGAAAACTATTGAAATGTAATCTTTAATCCTTGCTAGCATCTTCTAACAGTGCTTCAAGGGCAAGTTAAAACGGGGGAAAAAAACATATGTCAGAGTTAATTTCCTTCATGTGTAAAAAGTTTTTTTCAGGATTTCCCGTTGTGGCTCAGCCTGACTAGCATCCATGAGGTTGTGGTTCGATCCCTGGCCTCTCTCAGTGGGTTAAAGATCCGGTGTTGCCGTGAGCTGTGGTGTAGGTCACAGACGCGGCTTGGATCCTGCGTTGCTGTGTGTGGGGCATAGGCTGGCAGCTGTAGCTCCGATTCGACCCCCTAGCCTGGGAATCTCCTGTATGCTGTGGGTGAAGCTCTAAGAAGCAAGAAAAAAGAAAAAGAAAAAAAGAAAAATAACAAGTGTTGGTGAGGATGTGGAGAATTGGAACCTTTCCACAGGTTTTTATGGGAATACAAGATGGCACGTCTGCTGCTAAAAATAGTATGGGCAGTCCTCAAAAAATTAAAAATAAAACTACCATGTGATCCAGCAATTCCATGGTAGCTATTTATCCAAAAGAACTGAAAGCAGAGTTTCAAAGATGTATTCGCACTTTCATGTTCTCTGAAACATTGTTTCATAATAGCCAAAAGTAGGAGCAAACCAAGTGTCCATCCATTGATGAATGCATGAACAAAATGTGGCGTATATATTAAATGGAATATTAATAAGCCCTAAAAAGAAGGAAAACCTGCCATATGTCACAACATGGATGAGCCTTGAAGACATGGTAAGTGAAATAAGCCAGTTACAGAAGGACAAATACTGCCTAATTCGACTTACATAAGTGTCTTAAATCATCAGACTCCTAGAAACAGGGAGTAAAATGATGTGCCAGGAGCCTGGGGAGGAAGAAATGGAGAGTTGCTATTCAACCAGTTTTAGTTATGCAAGATAAGTTCTGGAGATCTACTGTACAACATTGTGTCACTAATTAATAATACTGTATTGTACACTTAGAAATGTATGAGGATAGATCTTATGTGATTTAAAGTTTGATAGCTAAGAACTCCCTCCTAAGTCATTGCCAAATTGATAGTTTCCTAGCCTTCATAATGTGTATGAAGTGTGGCTTGAATTCCAAATGAAATAACACTTCTATGGCTGTTTTGTTTGCCTGCTTTCAGCGTAGCATATGAAGAAACCATATGGCTTAAATCATTGTTGTGATGCCATCTTTATCCCTAACTTCACTTTTCACAGGTTTTTAATTTTTTCTTCCCTAAGCCTTGAGCCGTTTTTCATCTTAACATGTTGGAGGTAGCAGCCATATAAATTCATCAGTCTGTCTTTTACAGTCTTTCAGAGTGTATGCCAAATTCTCATTCAGGGAGTTAGTTTTATTTATTCTGATTATTTTCATGCTAAATAATCCCAGTAAAGATTACAACTTAGAAGATCTCTCTATATAAATGTAACAGTTGCTTTATACAAAAAAATATTTTTTAAGTATTCTAGGATCTGTAATTAAAGTAAGTCTGTAGTACCAGTTTATCATTTTTGCCTGAATGAATTTCCACTATCTGAAATGTAATCCTCTTTTATCCCTAAGATACTGGAAAAAAAATACCTGTACTGTAAATCAGTCTGTAAGCAACCTGATATACTTACTACCCGTCAGATTTCCATAATTTTTTTCTTTTGACCATGACATTCCTCTTCAGTTGTTATATGTTTTTAACTCTCCTTCACCTAGTAAATCTTTAATGTCCTGATTGAAACCTAGGTCAATGTTTCTGAAAGCAGTTCTCATTAATCACTGCACACATGATCTGTTGTTAGATACCGTGGGAAAAAAGGGTTCCAAGGTCAAATAAATTTGGAAAACTCAAACGATATTATTTGAGGCAGGACTGCAGTAGTGTTTTTGTTCTTTGTGGGGGGGAGTTTGGGCACACCCACGGCATATAGAAGTTCCCTGACCAGGGATTGAACCTGTGCCACAGCAGCAGCCCAAGATACTGCAGTGACAACACCAGCTTCTTAACCCACTGCACCACAAGAGTATTCCTGCAGTGGTGTTATTTCTTAACTTAAAGATGTCTCAGAGTCTTTAGTTTGCTGATATCCTTTGTGACTCTTCAAGATGGTAGTCTGGTATATAGTTTCTCAAACTTCTTTGACCATAAACAGCTTTTCCAGAAACATTCTGCCAGGCATACTGTGCTGTATCCTTCAGCCTTTCTTTTAATATCTCATTAAAACGAATCACCATCCCAGTGTCCTCCCCATGCTCTTACAGCTTCTTAGGGGAACTTATATTTTCTTCATACTTTTTGCTCTACCCTTGCTTCATTATCCTTCTTGCCTTGTTTTGCCTCTTGTGCCTGCTGTTCTTCCTCTGTTTTTCTGTCCCAGTGAGAACTAGCTCCTTCTTCCTGATAATGCAGGAAATTAAAGTGTAGCACAGGACAAGGAGCAAGTTAAAACTGGACTTTTGACATGTTAATAATTCCTCTAGCCATTTCCTCTATAGGAGAAATCCAGCCATGTTTCTCCCTCAGGCCCATCCTACTCCAGTATTGTTTTGGGATACTATACTTATTTAGGCAAAATCTTCTGAGTCAATAATATTGTCAATAGATGCCAGTATTTATTCCACAAGAAAAATAAATGAAGATAATTTCCTAACATTTAAAAAGTGAGAATAAAGAAATAACAGATTTGCTGTTTTGAATGGGACAGAATATGCTGGAAGTTTTCAAAAACAGTAAATACTTCCAACTTCCCCTTTTTTAAGCAGCAATATTTAATATTTCCCTACTTTAATCATCTTATTTAAGCTATGTCATTAATATACTGTATGCCTTTCTGTGCCACAGTATTTTTCTAAATGTTGTGGAGAATCAGGAGTATCTCAAGATTTGACCCCTACTCACAAACAACTTATTAGTAGGGAAAAGAAAAACATGAAAAGAAACGTAATGAAGTGAACAATACAATAAATGCCCTCTGCTGATACATGTTACAAGATGAGTAGTATGAATAAGCAGTGTTTTGATATATGGAGAAAAGAACGTTTGGTTTAACTGCTCTGCAAAGTTTTCAAAAAAGACTGAATTTTGAAAGTTAACTAATATTACTAATTATGGAACGAAGGAAAAAACATCCTGGGCAAAGGAGAGGGCATGAGCATAGGCTCCCAGAAGGAGAAGCAAAGCATGTGTTTGCGGGGCATGAGTTGAGAGTTCTAGAGGATGTTTGGTAATATGAAGAGGTGTCAAAATGTTGTATGTAAAATAGACACAAACACAGCCTAGTGTGTATGACGTCTGAAATTTTTTACTTATGCACAACACAACCATGTATACATACAAATGTGCGTCCTTGTTTTTAAAAGTACACATGAGATCATCAGTGTGTTTATTTTACTTTTCAATATATTGTGGGCATTTGTCCATGTTTCTGTAACAACAGTAGATCTTCTTCAGAATATTTCACTGTTTGAAATATAATCACAGAGTATTCCATCAATGGGTAAGAACATTTAAACTAAATTTACAAAAGACTCAAAAGTACTCAAAAGTAGATGAATATGGGTAGTAACATGCAGCCAGATAACACAAAATGCCTGGAAATTTCTAGATTCATCAAGATGCCCTGGCCATCCATCCAACCTCATTTTCCTGTCTGAAATATCTTCCATAGATAATTGAAATCAAAATGAACACACACTCACAGGAACATGCCCTTACTTACTTACTGAGTAGGGAATTGAACTATCAACCAATAAAGTTCCTTTTTTTTTTTTTTTTTTTTTTTGCCACAGCACACAGAAGTTCCCAGGCCAGGGATCAAACCCGAGCACAGTGACAACCCCAGATCCTTTCTCACAAGGCCACCAGGAAACTCCCGGCCCTGTGGTTCTGTTCTGTTGTGAGTACTTGCAGGGCTGTCATATGAGTAAAAGCTATGACTTACTGTGCAGAACCAAGACAGAAGCTAGAAGATATAAGATGGTAAGTTTTTACAGTATAAAGAACTTTCCAGTAGTGGAAAAGAGGTACTTCAAGGTAGTAATTCTTAATAACGACCAAAACTTTTTGTGATGCCCAAAAGCTCTCTCCAGAGCTGATATTAATTGGGTAGAAGTGAATTGTAGAAAGTCACTTAAACTGACTGGATGAAAGTTACCTTAAGATGGCTTAAATTTTTTGTGTATGATAAAATACATATAAATGTTATCATCTTAAACATTTCTAAGTGTACATTTTAGTGGTATTCACATTGTTGTGCAAACATCATCACCATCTATCTCTGTGTGACTTTTCATTCTGCAAAACTGTATACCCATTAAATGATAACTACCCATTCTTCTCTCCCTTTAGCTCATGGTGGCCACCATTTTTCTTTCTGTCTAGGATTTTGATTCCTTTACGTACCTTGTATAAATGGAATCATATGGTGTTTATCTTACTGCAATTGGCTTATTTTACTTTGCATACTGCCCTTAAGGTTCACCCATGATGTAGCATGTTGCAGGATTTCTTTCCTTTTAGGGGTGAATAAAATTCCATCATATGACTATGCCACATTTTGCTTATCTGTTCATCGTTCAGTGGATACTTGAGTTGCTTCCACATTTTAGTTATTGTGAAAAATGCTACTGTGAACATACAAATTATTTCTTTGAGTCCCTGCTTTCAGCTCTTTGGGGGTATATATCTAGAAGTGGAATTCTATGGTCATGGTAATTTGATTTTTAATTTTTTGAGGAACTGTCATACTATTTTCCACAGCAATTATACCATTTTACCTATCCACAGATAGTACACAAGAATTCCAGTTTGCCCATGTCCTTGCCAACACTTTTTTTTTGATCATAGATATCCTAATGAACGTGAGGTGGTATCTCATATTTTTGATTTGCATTTCTTTAATATTAGTGATATTGAGCATCTTTTCATGTGCTTATTCGCATGTGTATATTTTCTTTGGGGAAATGTCTATTCAAGTTCTTTGTTAATTTTTGGATTAGATTGTTTGTGTTTTTGTTCTTGACTTTTAGGGTTTGTTTATATATTATGGATATTCACTCCCTATTTTTTCTTCCATTCTATGGATTGCCTTTTTACTGTTGATAGTGTCTTTTGATACACACAACTTTCTAATTTTAGTAAAGTCCATTTTTTTGTGTGTTACCTGTACCTTTGGTGTCATAACCAAGAAGTCATTGCCAAATCTAATGTTAAACGCTTTGTGCTATGTTTTCTTCTAAGGATTTTGTTGTTTTAGATCTTATATTTATGTCCTTGATGCATTTTGAGTTAATTTTTGTATAGGGTGTTAGGTAAGGATCTAACTTTATCTTTTTGCACGTGGATACCCAGTTTTCCCAGCTGTATTTGTTACAAAGACTGTTTTTTCCTCATTGAACAGTTTTGGCACCCTTGTCAAATATTTGACTATATACCCAAGAGTTTATTTCTGCACTACTATTCTGTTGGTCTGTTTGTCTCTCTTTATGAAGATGCCTTTAAACTTAATTTTTCTTTTCTAATTTAACATATGACTCCTGAGATAATGCTTTGCTGGCTGATCTTGTGACAGGTATTGTTTTTTCAGAAAAAGCTGCTGAGCATATCCCAAGAAAGGGGAAAGCTGAAGAGAAGAGAACCTATATTACTTGATCCATAGATTTTTATGTCCCTTAAATGAAAATAACGTAGCCTAAAGCATTTATGGGTACTACTATTATTTCAGATTTTCTTGGTGCTGATAGATTTTTGGAAACTGACAACAGAAAGACTAAAAATTGAGTCATGAAGTGCTCTGTAAGTGGTAACACAGTTAATCTAACCCTCAGAGTCTTTCGATTTCCAGTTTATTGTTCTTCCGACTACATGTTGAACTACCAATGTTTTTTTTTATTGAAATGCTACCATTTTAGCAGGATTTGACTTTTTAAATTACCCCCAAATCCTGAGTTTACTATAATTGTTAAATGCCATGACTTAAACTTAGTATTTCTATTTTCCACTTCTATTTCCATTTCAGTGCAAAGGAATTGTAGATGATATCCTTACTGTATAGAGCAAGGGCTGACAAACTATAGCCCACAGGCTAAATCTGGCCCATAGCCTGTTTGGTAAATACGGTAAAGTTATATTAAAACATAACTGCTAATACGCACTTATGTGTAAATTAACTCTCACTGCTTTTCTGCAACACCAGCTGGGTTGAGTAATTCTAACAGAGACCATATGGTCCACAAAGCCTAAAATATTTACTCTTTGACCCATGTAGAAAAACTTTGCTCATCCTTGTGATAGAGGAAAAACTTAAAAAACAAACAGCAGAAGCACTCAGGGAAATTATCAGTTTAACCATTAGCAGGGTTGAGTTGAGAGTACGGACTTTTTTAACGTTCCTTTGACTTCGAAGTCTGAGAATGTGAGTTACTTAAGAAATTCCAAGTTTATCTAAGTTCTAGATAAATTAATAGTGAATGTAATTTTTTTTTCAAATAAAAAAACAGCTTAGCAACTATTTATTTTGTGCCAGGTATGTGTCAGGCAGTATAAAGGAGCTAGAGAAGTGAAGTTACAAACCCTGCCCTTGAAGGAACTAAGAGGAATGTAGGATTTTTCTCCCCCATGTGTTAAGTATAACATTTTCAAATAGTGACTTTTTTCTTTTTCTTAGAGACTGCTGTGTTACAGAAAAGGATGTGACTTTCAGAATAATCCTGAGTGAGAAGGATGAGTCCAGATGTGCCCCTGCTGAATGATTACAAACAGGACTTCTTTCTGAAGCGCTTTCCACAGACTGTTCTTGGAGGCCCTCGACTCAAATTAGGCTATTGTGCCCCTCCTTACATATATGTTAATCAGATTATCCTTTTTTTGATGCCATGGGTTTTGGGTGGAATGGGAACACTTTTGTACCAATTTGGCATCCTGGAAGAGTACTATACAGCAGCACTTTCAGGTGGACTGATGCTTTTCACTGCATTTGTCATCCAATTCACAAGTAGATATGCCAGAAACAAATCAATGACAGTAGAAAGAATGCTAACCACAGATATCTTAGCAGAGGAAGACGATCATGAATTTACTAGTTGTGCTGGTGCTGAGACCATCAAATTTCTAATTCCTGGCAAAAAGCATATAGTCAATGCAATTTTTCATTCTGTTCTTGCTGGGTTAGTGTGTGGTCTTGGAACATGGTATTTGCTCCCAAGTAGAATAACACTGCTATATGGCAGTGCAGGAGGCACTGTTCTACTATTTGTCTTTGGATGGATGACGTTGTGTATCGGAGAATACTCATTAATTGTAAATACAGCTACAGAGACTGCGACTTTCCAAACCCAGGATACTTATGAAATCACTCCTCTTATGAGACCACTTTATATTTTTGTCTTTGTTTCTATAGATCTTGCACACAGGTAATAAGCTGTCAAATACTTTTAACTTGCTTTATTATTAAATTTATATAGTAGGGGCACTTTCCTTAGTATTAAACAAAAAGAATCTGTGAATTAAAAGTAGCCAAACCATTGGATGAATCTGTGAATTGAAAGTAAACCATTGTGCTGATGATAATCGCTTAGGACTAATTTCTTTTACACATCCTGAAGCAGTAATTAATCTTACTGAAGAGTAAGTAAAAAGAAAACCCTTTGTAAGATAAGATAAATCAGCAAAATTTCAGTCCTGTGTTTTACTTTGAATAAAGAGTGGTGGATCTCTAAGACATCTGAGCTAAAACCTGTGAAAAGAGATGGAATATCCCTGTGAGGAGAAAGTGAATTTAAAATATGTATGCATAAATACTATACTTAGATTGAGTGGATTTAAGATAAATAGAATACCTTATTTAATTTTATTATAGTAGCTATATAGAATATTGATTTTTTTAAATCAATTTGCTATGAGAGAAAAACAGAAAATAGCAATTTTAAACAGAATTGTTTGATGACTTCTTTTGCTTGGCTTTTTTTTTTATCATCTTTTTAGGGCTGCACCTGTGGCATATGGAAGTTCCCAGGCTAGGTGTCAAATAGGAGCTGTAGCTGGCCTATGCCACAGCCACAGCAACTCAGGGTCTGAACCATGTCTGCGACCTACACCACAACTCCCACTACTGACTGCAATGCTGGATCCTTAACCCACTGAGCAAGGCTAGGAATCGAATCTGCATCCTCATGGGTACTAGTCAGATTCATTTCCACCGAGCCACAACGGGAACTCCTTTCTTGCCTTTTCTAAATCTGACCTTTCTCTGTTCTATAGATTGCATCCTTCTCTTTCACAGGTTAATATACAGTTAGAAATGTAGAGGCAGCATGTATGTTTGTGCCCCCAATTCGTATGTTAAATCCCTGACCCCAGTGTGGTAGTATTTGGAGATGGAGCCTCTGGGAGCTAATTAGGACGATGAGGGTGGGGCCCTGGTCTGATGGGATTAGTGCCCTTATAGGGAGAGACACCAGAGAGCCTGATTTGTCCCTCTGACATATGAAGTGACAAGGCAGCTAGCTGTCTGCAAGCCTGCAAGAGAGGTTTTACCATACCCAGATCATGAGGGCACTCTGATTTCAGACTTCCAGACCCTAGATCTGTGAGAAATTAATTTCTATTGTTTAAATCACCCAGTCTATGTAGTTCATTATGGCAAACTGAGCTGGCTAGGACAGATTTTGATACCAAGAAGTTGGGATGCTCTCATAACAAGTACCTAAAAGTGTAGGAATGGCTTTGGAACTGGGTAATGGGTAGAGACTGGAAGAGTTTCAAAATGCATGCTAGAAATGTGGACATTAAAGGCGATTTTAGTGAGGTCTCGGGACCAAAGCGAGAACATGTTATTGAAACTGGAAAAAAGGGCAGTCATTGTTAGAAAGTGGCAGAGAACTTAGCTGAACCATTTTTAATGTTTTGGGGACAGTAGAACTTGAAAGTGAAGAAATTGAATATATAGCTAAGGAGATTTCTAAGCAAAGTATGGAAGGAACAGCTTGATTTCTCCTGACTGCTTATAGTAAAATATAAAAGAAGAAAGATGGGAGTGCCCTTGTGGCACAGTGGGTTAAGGATCCAGCATCGTCACTGCAGCACTTGAAGATTTAGCAGATTTGCAGTCCATACATACTGCGAATAATGAGAAAGCATGTTCTGAAGGGAACACCAAGGGTGTGGCTGGACTGTGTCATTCAATAAAGAGTGTATGGGATTATACAGGCAGAAACACTTTGAGTTTGAACTAAAGATGTAATGAATGAAGGCTGTTTAACTTCTTAAGTTTGACAGGTCAGGAATATCAGAGCTGTTTGGCTGTGAATATGCACTCTTCTTTAAGAAGAGAGGAAAATGACCTCAAAAGTGATTCAGAGATTATCAGGTGTCAGCAAGCTGGCAGGCCTCTGCTGGAAGCCTTGGGGCTGATACTGCCTGCAGAACTGTGGGGATGAGACCTCCCACCTCGAGCTTTTTGGATGAACTTGCTGCCTTGGGGACCTAAAGGGCAGAGTTGAAACCAAAGAGGATTATTCTTCAACCTTATTATCTAATGGAATTTGCATAGTTAGATGTTGGACTTCTCTGAGACCTATCACCCCTTCGTTCTTTCCTGTTTTTCCCTTTTAGAGTGGGAATGCCTGTCCTTTGCTGGTTTCACCATTGTGTTTTGGAAGCATGTAACTTGTCTTGTTTCACAGGTTCACAGCTAGAGGAGATTTTGTCTCAGGATGGGTCATACCTCAAGTCTCACCTGTATATGTTTTAGAAGATACTTAGACATACCTTTGGACTTTAGGGTTACTGCTAGAATGAATTAAGACTTTTGTGACTGTTGGGAAGGAAGGAATGTATTTTGCATGTAAAAAGAACATGAATGTGGGGAGACTGGGGTGGAATGTTATGGATTGAATGTATGTGTCCCTTCAAAATTCACATGTTGAAGCCCTGACCCCCAAAGTAATGATATTTCGAGAGGTAATTAGGTCATCAGTGTGGCCCTAGTCCCTGATGGAATTAGTGCCCTTATAAGAAGAATCACCAGAGAGTTCCATCTCTCTCTCTCTCTCTCTCTCTCTCTCTGTCCACCATGTGAAGATACAGTGAGAACCTGGCTGTGTGAAAGCAGAGAGTTCTGGCCAGAGCCCAACCATAATGGCACCCTGATCTCAGACTTCCTACCTCCAGAACTGTGAGAAATACATTTCTATTTTTGAGACATCTTAGTCTGTGGTACTTTGTGGTAGCCCAAAATAAGACGAGACATTTAAAGATATTTAGCCATTTTCTGTACTGAAACTCATTCTCAGATGCCTCTCTGCTGTTCCTTAACTCAGTCTTTTCTTTTCTTGTTGTTGTTGTTGTTTTTTAGGGCCACACCCACGGCATATGGAGGTTCCCAGGCTAGGGATTGAATTAGAGCTGTAGCCACACCACATCTGAGCCGTGTCTGAAACCTACACCATAGCTCATGGCAACCCCGGATCCTTAGCCCGCTGAGCGAGGCCAGGGCTCGAACCTCCGTCCTCATGGATCCTAGTCAGATTCATTTCCACTGAACCACAACGGTATCTCCCAACTCAATCTTTTCTACTTGTGCTGCCATTTATGGACCAGAGCACACTGTAATACCCTGTGTTTCTACACCTAATCAAAGATGTAAGAGGAGAATTTATTTTATAAGTGGTTTCTTAGTACCACTACCATTTACTAACTATAAAATATATTACACTTAAATGCCTGATTTTGAAAATGTAGCAATAACATCAAGTTTAAATGTATGTGTGTGTGTGTGTATGTATATATAAAATATGTGCGTGTGTATATACATTTGATCCCCTTTGAAAGATTTAACTTTGTAAGATTATTATTTTCAAAATATAAATTATTGAGTTACTTTATCATTGTGCCGTTTTTGGTATCAGAAATGATGTACCTGCTATAATACATCTTTCCATTTAAATAATTCCATAGGTTCTTTATAAATCTCAGTTAATTTATAATTTGGTTACCTTGACTCATTACTCATTTCTCATTTGTAAATGAAAGAGCATAAAATGTTTTACCACATTCAAGTTGTATTTAATATACAGTTTTAATGTTGATAGTTAATAATAATAAATAATAAAAAGATTTTTTCAGCTGTAAAAGACAAAAGCAGACCTCAAATCTGTTTTTTAAAAAAAAGGAAGTGTGGAAAAATTGCCTCCTATATCAATTTTAGAAAAATTGTAGTTCCGATAAACAAAATAAGAAAAAATCGAGATGTTCCTTATACAGTAGTTCTCTTGTTGCTCAGCGAGTTAAGGATCCGGTATTGTCAGTGCTGTGGCTCAGGTCCCTGCTGTGGCACAGGTTTGATCCCTGACCCAGGAACTTCCACATGCCACGGGTAAAGCCAAAAAATAAATAAATAAAAGATGAGATGTTCTTTAGGCAATAGGGTAATATTGCAGATAAATACTTTATGAAATACGTATACACTATTTAAATTTGGAGAATTGTCAGGTCAAGTTGTGTCTTAATTTTCTTTCAGAGAATGTGAAAGTTGAAGAGATGAGCACTACAGTGTAGAAATCTTTTCTCTTTCTCCATTCTTTATTCTGACCAGTACAGTTATATGTTAATCATTTTAAATGACTTTTTCTATACATTTTTATCAAAGACAGGTGTTAAACCTACAGTGCTTAACTCAGTTTACAGACTCTTCGAAACTGCCTGAATGAATGATGCGTATTTATATCATCTTAGGCACTACTAGGAACACCTTTTTTCTGGACATGTGGATCTCAGTGAGCGTACAGAATTTGAAATATTTTTATGGTTGTTAGAGAAACAAAGTTTTTTCCTGTGTGCTTAAAAGCTTAATTATCAGAAAGTTCATCATCAGAAACTTTAGACTTAAACATTTTTTCTGTATAAAAGAACCACAGTAATCATCTGTTGGGGGCTGAATCATAGACAAAGAAAAGTAGTCACGGTGTTTGGTTACTTCAGTTACGTGTTCTTATATTTATTTATGATATCCCTGTGTATAAATACTTGTCTATACTGTTGCCTGTTGTTTACGAACAAAAAGATTTAGGGGGAAAGAGTAAAATAGAACTTGTGTAAAATATTTCTTGAGTATTCATTATTTTTGCACAGATTATCCTTTCGTTGAATATGTTAGCAAGGGAAATGTTGACTTAAAAAAAAAACTGTACAAATCTGCATGTTTTCCTTGACCTTCCTATGGCTTGTTTTGTGTAGTTTGATTTTCTTTTTTGTTATGTGAATGTTTTCTCCTCAGAATGAAATGGATTTTATTTTAAAATTGCACTACAGAATTTAGTTCCTCTAATTTAGCGTCACATTTTTAACCTTGTATTGATTCTCTCTGCTTATAAAAATTTGAAGGACTTACATCATGAAGCAGAGTACATTAGCTCGCATCATCCTGGTATTTGTGTGAGCAAGTACATTATACCATTATTACAATCGTTGTTGTTGCTTCTGAGCTATTAATATACATTTAAGTGGATAATTATTACAAAAGTTGCCTTTCTCCTGACTGTATTCAAGTACAATCATGCTGTAAGTTTAGCAGTTTAGTTTTCTCTTTTGAAAGCTGTCTTTGGAACTCTGTAAGTGCTATAGTGTTACTGGTTTTCAGGCAAGGTGTTTGACTAACCTTCCAAAAACTTAGTAACATATTAATAATATTTATTCTTCTGTGCCTTAAACTTTTTATTAAATTATTTTAAACAATTTAATGATGTTAGGTTTAAGTGCTGTATCAAAAACCCATTTCTCTACTTAAGCCTTCACGGGAGTTCCCGCTGTGATGCAGCAGGTTATGGATCTGGTGTTGTCTCTGGGGCAGTGTGGGCTTGATCTTTGGTTCAGCACAGTAGGTTAAGGATCCAGGAAAGTCCATATGCCACGGGTGTGCCCAAAAAAAGAGAAGAAATTAGAAACAATATTACATGCTTTTTCAGTTCCCAGGCTAACCCACAGAGACATATTCATAGCCTGATGTTGCTGACCTCTGATATTAACTATACTGCCTTCACATTCTGGGACCTGGGAGCAAGACAGTACAGGGAAAGAGTAGGAGAAAGAGAAGAGCTTTCTCTGTTTGCTAACTACTAATGTATGTGCAGCAGAAAGGCTTTCCCAGAACTGATTACAATTTTCCTTTTTTTTTTTTGCTTTTTAGGGCCTCACTGTGGCAAATGGAAGTTCCCAGGCTAGTGGTCGAATTAGAGCTGCAGTTGCCAGCCTACACCACAGCCACAGAAACACCGCATCCGAGCCACATCTGTGACCTATTAGATCCTTAACCCACTTAGCGGGGCCAGAGACCGAACCGGAATCCTCATGAATACTAGTTGTGTTCATTACTGCTGAGCCACAATGGGAACTCCCTAAATTTGAAATTTTAAACTCTAAAGAATCATTAATGGAGTTTCAGCCAATGTAGTTTAGGCATTTAAGGGAGAAATTTTTTTGTCCTGGGCTCAGTTCTGTTTTACAAATCCCTAAATTCAATTTTATTCAGTAAATTACCTTTAATTATGTCCTTCTTTTTCAAATGTACATATTCTTTAAGTATACTATTCTTGTATACAATTGAGTAGTTAGTTGCTGGTATAGGAGAAGGGCAGTAGTCACAATTTATATTTGTTGATCTTTTTCAGTTTGGGACTAAGACCTGTCTGTAAGTGTTCTTTTGTTTGCGGGAGGAGGTGGCGGTAAAGAGGGAGGTGTATGTGTTTTGTTTTTCCTGGAAAGATCCTCTTCTATGTATTGTTTTGTATGATTTAAATATTTCTTTTTATTGTAGGTTTATGGTAAATATACCAGTTCTAGAACAAATGAATCAGATTTTACACATCTTGTTTGTATTTTTACCCTTTCTGTGGGCACTCGGGACTCTGCCCCCACCTGATGCCCTTGTTTTATGGGCAATGGAGCAGGTTTTAGAGTTTGGCCTTGGAGGCTCATCTATGTCAACCCACCTACGGTAATTATTTTAAATATTAAAAGTTATATGTAGCTTATTCTTAAAAAACTGTTTTTCTTTTCAAGCAAATATTTTTTCTCTTTCTCTCTGCAGGTTGTTAATAATGTTCATCATTTCCTCTGGAACAGTGATAACATCATATTTCATCCCCAGCACTGTCGGTGTGGTTCTTTTCATGACTGGACTTGGGTTCTTACTGAGTCTTAACCTAAGTGAGATGGGTTTTGTCTTCAAACACAGTGTGACCAAACACAGAGTTGAAACCAAATCTAAGACTTTACCCAGTGGTTTGGAAAAACAGTTTACTTGGAAGGAATACCTTTTCTACATCATTGTATTAGTCTTGGCTCTCTTAGAAACTGGCTTGTTGCATCACTTTGCTGGTTTCTCACAGATTTCCAAAAACAGTCCGCAGGCTATTGTTGGCTATATTTTGATGATATTGTTTATAATGTTATGGATACTTAAAGAAATTCAAAGTGTCTATATCTTTGGGATTTTCCGGAACCCTTTTTATCCAAAGGATGTGCAAACTGTGACTTTATTCCTAGAGAAGCAAACAAAACTTGTGAAGATTGGTGTTGCCAGACGGATTTTGATAAATATAGGTAGGAAGATAAAATCTGATAAACTTGGATTATATTTTGGAAGTATACAAAAATATTCCAGAATTTCTGTATTTATATAATATTATATTGCATGTAAGTGTTTATGTTTTGCTTTGTTTATGGGTTTTTTAAATTAATTGCTTACATGTAATCATAAAATATCCATATTGGCCAAAATAAGATAAGGGTAGGGGTTATTTTGCCTTTATTTAATTTGTCTCTCTTTTTTTTTTGGTCTAGTGTCACCTTTTGCTATGATAGCATTTCTTTCAATGGACAGTTCCTTACAAGGGCTCCATTCTGTGTCTGTCTCCATTGGATTCACAAGAGCTTTTAGAATGGTAAACCTAATAGGCACTTAATAGAATTTTCCTTTTCCCAAATTTAATTAGGATTTTGTTTACACTGAGAGTTTACTTAGATTATCAAATTCTGCCTAATAAAGTGGTTAATTTGTGTACTACAGGTATGGCAGAATACAGAAAATGCTTTATTGGAGACAGTCATTGTATCAGCAGTGCACTTGTTGATCTCCAGTACAGACATATGGTGGAACAGAAGCTTAGATACAGGAATCCGACTTTTACTGGTAAATATGTTTTTAATAGCTTTAATGAGATGTATTTCATGTACTTAAATCATTCACTTAAAGAATAAAGTTCTGTGGTGTATATTCAGAACCTTTTAGCCATCACTACAATCTAATTTAGAACATTTGCAACACCCCCCAAGAAATCTCATACACATTAATAGTCATTTTCCATTCTGCTTTCCATCCCATCCACACCCTCACTTCAGCTCCAGCAACCATTAATGAACTCTGTCTCTAAGGATTTACCAGTTCTGGACATTTCACCTGAATGTAATTATATAGTATCTTGTCTTTTTTGCATCTCACTTCTTTCACTTGTGTTTTCAAGGTTCATCCATGTTTTAGTATATATCAGTATATTATTCTTTTTTATCACATAGTATTCCATTGTGTGGATATATCGAATTTAGTTGATTCATTCATTAAATGATAGACATTTAGGTTATTTCTATTTTTTGGTTCTTACAAACAGTGCTGCTATAAACATTGATGTATAAGTTTTTATGTAGAACAGAACATTTCATTTCTCTCAGGTAAGTTACCTAGGACTAGAATTTCAGTTATATATGAACTTTATGTTTTAACACTTCAAATTATTGCCAAACATTTTCCAAAGTGGTTGTACCATTATACATTCTGACTAGCATTGTATGAGGATTCTAATTTTTCAGCATTCTTGCCAACAGTTGCCTGACTTTCATTATAATATTTTCATGGGTGTGAACTGCTGTCTCTTCATGGTTTTGATTTTGCATTTCTCTGAATGCTAGTGATGTGTCTTTACATATGTTTATTAGCTATTTGTGTATGTTTTTTGAGGAAATGGCTGTTCAAATTCTTTGTCCATTTCTACCTGGGTTGTTTTTCTTTTTACTGTTAATTTTAAGAGTTCTTTATATATTCTGGATACAAATACCTTGACAGATATATGGTAAGATATATGATAAATAAAAATTTTTCCATTCTGTAGGTTTAGATTTCTTGATAATGTCTAGCTGTCTTGATAGCCTTGATAGTATCTAGCTTTCTTAATAATGTCCTTTGAAGCAAAAATGTTTTAGTTTTGATAAAATTTCAATTTATTTATGTTTTCTTTGCTTTTTTGATATCACTATTGCTTATGTTTTTGGTGTCATATCTAATAAACACTGCCTACTCCAATATCATAAAGATTCATTGTTTTCTTCTAAGAGTTTTACAGTTCTAGTTCTTATATGTGGGTCTGTAATCTACTTGGAGTTAAGTTTTTATGTGATGTGGAATGGTGTTCCAAATCCATTCTTTTATATATGGATAAACAATGGTCCCAGCACTATTTATTAAAAAACGATTCTTCCCTCAATGACTTTTCTGGGCACCTTATCAAAAATAAAACAGCAAATGTAAGGGTTTATTTCTAGACTCTCATTTTTTTTCTGCATTCATCTATATGTCTGTCCTTATGCCAGTACTACGTTGTCTTGATTACAATAGCTTTGTAGTAGGTTTTAAAACTGGGAATTGTGAGTCTTACGACTTTGCTGTTCTTTTTCAAGACTGTTTTGACTCTTCTAGTAAGTATCCTTGCATTACCATAGAAATACTGACTCAGGCTTTTCAGTTTTTGCAAAAAGGCATCTGAGATTTTGATAGGGATTGCCTTGGATCTATAGATCAGTTTGACAAATATTGCTATCTTGAAAGTATTAGTTCTTCTCATTTATCTACATGTCATGTCTTCACATTTGTTTATATCTTCTTTAATTTCTTTCAGTAATGTTTTGTAGTTTTCAGTGTATAAGTCTTAATCTTTGATCAAACATTATTCCGAAGTATTTTATTCTCTTTTGGGGGGAAGAGGGGACCTGCACCCTGCTGCTGCAGTGGCAGTGCCAGATCCTTAACTCACTGCACCGCAAAGAAAATCCCCTAGCTCTTTTATTCTTTTTGATTATACTATAATGGATTGTCTTCCCAATTCATTTGGGAGTTTTTAATTGCTCAAGTATAGAATGCAATTGATTTGTTAATGTTAATCTTATGCCATAAAACCTCATTGAAGTATTTTATTGTTTCTAATAGATTTGTAGTGGATTTCTTAGGATATTCTGCATATAAGATCATGTCATCTGCAAACTAGATACAGTAAAGATAGTTTTGCTTCTTTTTTTCCAATCTGGATGTCTTCCATTTCTTTTTCTTACCTAATTGCCCTGGCTAGAACCTCCAGTATAAAGATGAACAAAATGCGTAAGAGTGTGGACATCTTATGAGGAAATCATATAGTCTTTCTTCATTAAATTGATATCAGTCTTTTACCATTAAATGTGATATCAGCTGTGGATTTTTCATAGATGCTGTTTATCAGGAAGGAAGTTCCCTTCCATTCCTAATTAAATCTTTTTATCAAGAAGGGTGTTGGATTTTGTCAAATGCCCTTTCTATGTGAAGAAATGCTCATGTGGTTTTGATTCTTAAATCTATTAACATGATGGAATACGTTGATTTTTCCGTTGTTAAACCAATTTTGCATATGTGGAATAAATCTCACTTAGTCTTGGTATATAGTCTTGTCTTTATGTTGCAGGATTTAATTGACTAGTGTTTTGATGAGAATTTTTGTGTGATGCATATACCTGTAGCTTTCTTTTCTTTCATACCTTTGGTTTAGATAATAGAACTGATCTCATAGAATGAGTTTGGAATTTCAAACCAATAATCCTTAAATGTTTGTAGCATTCAGTATGTACCTTAAATATTTTGTAGTATTTCGTAGTAAGGAAGCCATCTGGGCCTCAGCTTTTCTCTTTGGGTATCTTTTAAACTACTAATTCAATTTCTTGTTATAGGTCTCATCAGATTTTCTATTTCTTCAAGTCAGTTTCAGTAATTTATGTCTTTCTAGAAAGTAATCAGTTTAATCAAAGTGACTTAATTTATTGGCTTAGAGTTTTTTGTTGTATTCTCTGATAATCCTTTTTATTTATTTCTGTAAGATTACTGGTGACGTTTCTTCTTTAATTCCTGAGTTTAGTACTTTGAGTCCTCTATATATTTTTCTTGGTCAACCTAGCTAAAGGTTTGTCAGTTTTGTCGATCTCCTTTAAAAAAGAGCTTTTGGTTTCATTGATTTTTCTCAATTAATTTTTTGTTCTTTATCAATTTCCACTCTAATCTCTATTATTGTCTTACCTCTGCTTACTAGATATTTAGTTTGCTCTTTGTTTTCTAGTTTCCTTAGGTAGAAGATTAGGTTATTAGTTTAAGATCTTTTTACCTTTTTTTCTTTTTCAGCCACCCCCATGGCATATGGAAGTTCCTAGGCCAAGGATCAAATCTGAGCCAGAGCTGTGACCTACACCACAGCTGCAGCAACACAGAATCCTTAACCCACTGTGCCTGCCATCAGTCAAGCCTGTGCCTCCCTAGAGACAAGCCAGCTCATTAACTCACTGTACCACAGAGGGAATTCCTCTTTCCACTCTTTTAATGTAGGCATTTGTAGCTATAAATTTTTCTCTGAGGACAGTTTTTTGCTGTGTATTGTAAGTTTTGCTATGTGTCTCATTCATCTCAAAATGTTTTCATTTGCCTGGTAAGTTCTTCTTTGACCTGTTGGTTATTTAGAAATGTGTCTTTTAATTTCCAGATTTCTTTCTATTATTGATGTAGTTTGATTTTGGTTGAAGAACATACTTTGTATGATTTGTATGAATATACTTAGAATGATTTCTGTCTGTTGAGGTTTGTCCAATGGCATGATATCTTTTTCTTAATCTGTAAAATATTCTCTAAAATAAGGATAAATTAAGGATAGTATCTTAACTGTTTACTCCTTCTGGTTCTTATGACTTAAGTGTGTAATGCAAAGCTTAATCAACTTTAAGATAGAGCGCACTGTTCTCTTTGGTACTTTTTTCTTTTTTTTTAGAAAGCCCAAACTTTTGAAAATGTAGTCTCATTTATTAATTGTGAGATTGGAGAAAATTATAACAAAGAATCTAATATAAGGGTTCTTTCCTCAAAAATATTGGAGCAATAATAAAATTACATAGTTTATCTTAATGTTATCTTGAAGATCCACAAAACGTATTTAAGAATTAAAAAATCGCTTTTATGTCTCTACAGGTTGGTATCATGCGTGATCGTCTGATTCAGTTTATCTCTAAATTACAGTTTGCTGTGACTGTACTTTTGGCATCCTGGACGGAGAAAAAACGTAGAAAATCAACCACCACTTTATGTATACTCAACATTGTCTTCTCTCCATTCGTGTTGGTTTTAATCCTTTTTTCTACACTACTCTCATCCCCCTTACTCCCCCTCTTTACCCTTCCTTTGTTCCTGGTGGGGTTTCCTCGACCTGTTCAGAGTTGGCCAGGAGTGGTAGGCACCACAGCCTGTGTATGTGCAGATACAGTGTACTACTACCAGATGGTCCCAAGTTTGACCACTGCACTGCAGTCTGCAATGGCAGCTGGAAGTTTCGGTAAGTAAATGGGTTGTGCTTAATCCTCAGTCATGTATTTGAAGTACAAAAAAATGAACACATAGAAAAGCAGTCTTTTGATCCTACTATTACACAGATTCTGATACTTTGATGTATAGGCATAAAGACTAAATAAGAAGTCGAAGTATAAAGTTATAAAATAAAAATACTAGGTGAAAATTTGATTAAGGTGAATTGACATTTTCTTTGTTTTGTTTTGTTTTTGTTTCTAGAGCCACACCCACAGCATATGGAAGTTCCCAGGCTAGGGGTTGAATCTGAGCTGAAGCTCCTGGCCTACACCACAGCCACAGCGATGACTGATCCAAGTCATATCTTCAACCTACACCACAGCTCATGGCAACGCTGGGTCCTTGACCCACTGAGTGGGGCCAGGGATCGAACCCAAATCCTCATGGATATTAGTCGGATTCATTTCTGCTTCACCACAACAGGAATCACTGATTTGACAATTTTTAAAAAACATTTTCTTGAGTAAAATCAGGTTATAGTCCCACCATGAAACCACCTTATCTTTCAAAATTTCCATGAGTTTATAATGAGCTATATCAAGTAGATATAATAGCTTTGACTCATAAAGAATGAAAATATAATTTTGTAATCATTTTTTAATTTTACCATACACTAACTGTAAATTCAACTGTATTATACTTCTCAAGGTTGGTTTTAGATAGGTACAAGCTGATGACAGTAGTGTGTCATCTCATACCATATGCCTTAGCCCCTGAAACTTGTTTAAGATATGTCCGGTGACTTCCTGGCAAACTGACTCCCAGCAGAGAGTAGCAATTTAAACTTAGAATTTTAATGATGTGTTTACTGGGGTTGAGCTTATTATCTATTGTGTGAGATAATTTAGGAAAAACTTTATGATACAAATTTTTTATAACTAATCATTTTCCTTTCTTATAGGAAATAACTTTTAATACTTTTATCCATTTCCAATTATTTTTATTATATGGTGCAGTGCCACTTTTAAAAATACCTGTAAGGTTAAATTCATATCTGAAATAGTAAATACCTTAGTAATAAGGCGGTAATTATGCTTTGTTATAAGAACAATTATATTCAACCAATAAGTGTGTTATAAAGTATATCCTGGATAAAATAAAACAGATAACATGTCACACACATTTGATTGCCAAAAATGTAAAATAGATCTGATGTGAACAAGTATTGGCTAGGGAATGGGGAAGAGGAACTCTCAAACCCTGCTTGATGGGAATATGTGAATTCATATGACCACCTTGAAGAGTAAACATAATAGTCTGTAGTAAAGATATATGTATTCCATGGCATAGGGCTTCTAGATTTAGAGTCCATGATTCAGTGATTCCAGTTCTAGAGAAACTTTTGTACATGGTTTTGGGGGTTCCCAAAACCATTGCCAGGTTTGATGATTTTCAAGGAGGACACATAGGACTCAATATATAGTTGTCCTCATAGCTATGATTTATTGTAGTAAGAGGTTACAGAGCAAATACAGCAAAGGAAAAGTCACATGGGATCAGAGACCAGGTGAAAGCTTCTAGGTACCTCTCCCAGTGGAGTTACACAGAACATGCTTAATTCCTCCGCAATTCATTGTGACAGTGTGTGTGATATGTTAATTACCAGGGAGCTTATTTGAGACTCAATGCCTAAGGCTTTTATTGAGGGCTGGTCATGTAGGCACCCACTGCCTACCACAAACCAAAATTCCAGACTCCCAAAAGGAAAGTGAGTGTGTTCAGTATAAACTGTATTCTTTGCACAGGTTAAGCACAATGAGAGACTGTTTATCAGTTAGGGTGGTGAGAACTCTCTTGAAATACAAATGCCCAGATGCCAGCCATGGGCCACACTGGTAAGCAGGCCTTTCAAAGGATGGCAGTCAGCTCTGCTGTGTTACCTCTTTTCTACATAATACATTATATAAACAGACTTGCACAAAGATCATTTCTACAGCATTATTTATGCCAGTGAAAACTTGGATACATCTAAAATGTTTATTAACAGGGAAGTAACTAAATTTGGCTATGTAATGAATTCTCAGTACAGTTACAGTGACTGACCAAACTGTTTGTAGTCAACATAATGTCTCAAAGACATAGTGTTGAGAGAAAAACTAAGTTTTAAGAGTATTTGCACAGTTGGTAGATAGCATTTTATGTAAATTTTTAACATCATGAAACATTTTTATATGCATGTATATAAATATGCAAAAAATGTTTTAAATCATTAACGTGAAGTTGGCTTTTATATATTTAATTTGTTTTCCTAAAATAGTTAATATGTATTTAGGATTTTATATAGCAGTTTCTAATTTATTGTTTTTCTGGAAAACATATTCTTGAATTCTTATAAATTATTACCTATAGATTTTCTCTTCCAACTCTTTCTATAAAGAGCTTAATTTAATGCCCCCCGATATGCAATGAAGTTTTTTGTATTCTTGATATAAAAAGAGGGTAGAAAGAGATATGAACTGGTTCTAAAAGTGTTACCAATTTTCAAGATTCACATAGTAAAATAAAACAAGCTTGAACAATCACTCACTTTTTTTTTTTTTTCTGATTTGTTTTAGGTCTCATCTTACCGGGGTCTCATTACTTGGGCCGTTTTCAGGATCGTTTAATATGGATAATGATTCTAGAATGTGGCTATACTTATTGCTGCCTTAACATTAAGGTCAATGTGCATTTGAAACGTCTCTAGTACATGTGTGAAAATTTTATTTGTTTTGCACACACAAACACTTAATAGCTCACTTTAAAAGAATATCTTTTAACTACCTGTGAAAAAAAAACACCTAGGGATTTTTTTTGCGGGGTGAAGGAGAAAAAGATAGCTGTATTGCTTTACTAGGCAAAGGGGCCACAGCAGGCTAATGTCTTAAAGATTGTGCCCCCCAAACCTAGGGATTTTTAAAGTGTATTTCAGTATGCACAAATTGATAGATAGGCTCGGGTTGACTGTGTAGTAGAGCATAGTAACAAAATAAACTTGCCCCTTTTCATCCAGTCTTATTCTTTTTATCCTTGTCTAGCTGAGCATCTCAAAAACATTACTCAGTAGTATTTTCTTCATTCCTGTATCATATAAGCATTCTCAACTTAACAAAAGCCTTCTTTTGATCCCACTGCCCTTACCTGCTAGTATCCTGTTTTTTTCTTTTCTTTCAGAGCGAAATGCTTTATTAGAGTCACTTATAATCATGTCTCCCTTTTGATTTCTCCCATTTTCTCTTCAACTTGCTCTGGGATTTTTTGACCGTATTATCTATTAGTCCACTAAAAACTGCTGTTGTCAAGGTCTCCAGTGGCTGTTGCATTGCTAAATACAGTGATTAGTTCTCAAATCAGGTCTTACTTGACATGTCATCAGCATTTGACAGAGTTGATCTCTTGACTTGTTTCACAGGTTAATCCTTGTCAGCCTCCTTTGATGATTCCTTTTCTCTTTCTTGACCTCTTAATATCAGAGCACTCCAGTCCTTGCTGACATCTCCATCCTTCTGGTTGCTCTGCTCAAAAATATTTGGGCTTTAGTCCAGTAGTTTACCTTGGATCCAATTCAATAAGAAATTCTGCCTTTAAGTCATGTCCTGTATCCCCCACTTCTTACCACACTGCTTTCGGCTACCTTCATCCCTTTCCTGGATAGCTACAATAGCTTCCGAATTGGTCTCTCCATTTCCACCTTTGCCACCCTACAACCTGTTATCAACCGGAATGATTTCTAAAATCTAAGTCAGACCATGTCATTCCACTACTCAAAATCCTACAGTGGATCTCCTCCTTTGTTCGGAGTAAAAGCCAAGGCCCTAAATGCTCCCTGTTCCCTCTTTGGTCTTATCTACTGTTTTAACCCTCTCATTCTACTCCAGCATACTGGCTGTTCCTTCTGCCTGGAATGCTCTTCCTTCAGATTACCACATAGTTCACTCCCTCACCACCTTTAAAGCTTTGCTCAGATGTCACCTTCATGGTGAGTTCTACTTTGGCCAACCTATTTAAACTGTATACTCACTCCTATCCCTGCCCACGTTTTGATCCTCCTTAAGTGCTTTATTTTTTCTTTGTTTTCATTGCACTTATACCTTCTAGCAAACTATGTAATTTACTTATTAACTGTATTGTTGATTGCCCGTGTCCCTCCACTCTCCAGTTTAAATGTCACAAGAGCAAGTATCTCTGTTTTTATTTGGAGGATCTATCTTGACCCCCCTGGATTAGTGCTTGGGACATAATAGGCCCTAACAAATATTTGGTGAATGAATGAATTTTTTTGTCTTAGTGCAGATTAGATAAAGTTGCTGGTAACTAAAGAGTTCTTCCTTTAGTCCAGTGGTTCTCAAAATGTAGTTCTGCAGACTAGTAATTTTAACATCTGCTGGGAACTTGTTAGAAATGGAAATTCTTAGGCCTCACCCCAGACCTACTGAATAAGAAACTCTGGGGAAGTACCCAGCAATCTTCATTTTAACACTGGTTCTGACTTCCACTGGTTCTGACTCACCTAATGTTCAAGAACTACTACTCTAGTCAAACACATACAAGTAGGAGAAAGCAGAAAAATCATGTAAAATATGGATGACATTTCCATTGCTTAATTTAGGTCTGTTTTAAATGGTATGGATTTATAATATCTAAAAATCTGGGTCCTTTTATTGATCTTTTGTGCTCCATGATATATATGCTATAAAGATATACTTTTTGGTGGCAGTCTTTTTTCTTTCTTTTTTTATTTTTTTTTGGATACAAGCTTGCTTAACTATACCATCTATTAATGTTTATATAACACTTTAAAGTTTACAAAGCACTTTCATTACTTGCTTTAATCTTCCCAACCCTATGTGCTAAGATTATTTTTCTGTAAAACAGAAGCCAAAGGAATCTCAGAGGATAAGTGGCCTACTTAAGATTGTATACTTGCATCTGGTAAAGCCATAATTTTAAAGCAGGTTCTGATGTCACGTTTTATGTTCCTTTCCATGGATAATAATACAACCATCTTACAACGTAGCAGCTTTGTAAAAATAAATAAATAAATAATAGTAAACGGTGACCTCATGTATCCTCTTCAAGTGATTCCTTCTAGGGAAGTAATAAACTGTTTTTAAAATTTATGAGAACAGGTTTACAGTGTTCTGTCAATTTTCTACTGTATAGCAAGGTGACCTAGTCACACATACATGTGTACATTCTTTTTCTCATATTGTCATGCTCCATCATAAGTGACTACATATAGTTATCAGTGCTATACAGCAGGATTTCATTGCTTATCCATTCCAAAGGCAAGAGTTTGCATCTATGAACCCCAAATTCCCAGTCCATCCAACCCCCTCCCCTTTCCTCTTGACAACCACAAGTCTGTTCTCCAAGTCCATGATTTTCTTTTCTGTGGAAAGGTTCATTTGTGCCATATATTAGATTCCACATATAAATGATATCGTATGGTATTTGTCTCTGTCTTTCTGACTTACTTCACTCAGTATGAGAGTCTCTAGTTCCATCCATGTTGCTGCAAATGTCATTATTTTATTCTTTTTTTGGCTGAGTAGTATTCCATCGTGTATATATACCACGTCTTCCTAATCCACTCATCTGTTGATGGACATTTGGGTTGTTTCCATGTCTTATATTGTGAATAGTGCTGCAGTGAACATGTGGGTGCAGGTGTCTTTTTCAGGGAAAGTTTTGTCTGGGTATATGCCCAAGAGTGGGATTGCTGGGTCATATGGTAGTTCTATGTATAGTTTTCTAAGGCAGTTTTCCATAGTGGTTGTAACAGCTTACATTCCCACCAACAGTGCAGGAGGGTTCCCTTTTCTACACACCCTCTCCAGCACTTGTTATTTGTGGACTTTTTAATGATGGCCATTCTGACTGGTGTGAGGTGGCATCTCGTGGTAGTTTTGATTTGCATTTATCTAATAATCAGTGATGTTGAGCATTTTGTTCTTGTCGGCCATCTGTATATCTTCTTTGGAGAAATGTCTATTTAGGTCTTTTGCCCATTTTTCAGTTGAGTCGTTGGCTTTTTTTGCTGTTGAGTTCTATAAGTTGTTTGTATATTTTAGAGATTAAGCCCTTGTCAATTGCATCATTTGAAACTATTTTCTCCCATTCTGTAAGTTGTCTTTCTGTTTTCTTTTTGGTTTCTTTTGCTGTGCAAAAGCTTGTCAGTTTAACTAGTCCCATTGTTTTTTTTGCTTTTATTTCTGTTGCTTTGGAAGACTGACCTGAGAAAACAGTTGTATTGTTAATGTCAGAAAATGTTTTGCCAATGTTCTCTTCGAGGAGTTTGATGGTGTCTTGTCTTATATTTAAGTCTTTAAGCCATTTTGAGTTTATTTTTGTGCATGGTGTGAGAGTGTGTTCTAGTTTCATTGGATACTTGCTGAAAAGACTGTCTTTTCCCCATTTTATGTTCTTGCCTTCTTTGTTGAAGATTACTTGACCATAGGTGTCTGGGTTCTCTATTCTGTTCCATTGGTCTGTATGTCTGTTTTGGTACTAGCACCACACTGTCTTGATTACTGTCACTTTGTAATATTGCCTGAAGGTCTGGGAGAGTTATGCCTCCTGCTTGGTTTTTGTGCCTCAGAATTGTTTTGGCAAATCTGGGTCTTCTGTGGTTCTTTATAAATTTTTGGATTGTTTGTTCTGGTTCTGTGAAGAATGTCATGGGTAATTTGATAGGGATTGCATTGAATCTGTAGATGGCTTTGTGTAGTATGTCCATTTTATACAATACTAATTTTTTCAACCCATGAGCATGGAATATCTTTCCATTTCTTTGCATCTTATTTAATTTCCTTGATTAATGTTTTATAGTCCTCCGCATATAAGTCTTTCACCTCCTTGGTCAGGATTATTCCCAGGTATTTGATTTTTTGGGGTGCAGTTTTAAAAGGTATTGTATTTTTGTATTCCTGTTCTAATATTTCATTGTTAGTATACAGAAATGCAACCGATTTCTGAATGTTAATCTTACATCCTGCTCCTTTACTGAATTTGTTAATCAGTTAAGTAGTTTTGGGGTTGAGTCCTTAGGATTTTCTATATATATTATCATGTCATCTGCAAACAGTGACATTTTTACCTCTTCTCTTCCTGTTTGGATACCTTTTATTTCTTTTGTTTGTCTGATTGCTGTTGCTAAGACTTCCAATACTATGTTGATTAAAAGTGGTGAGAGTGGGCATCCTTGTCTTGTTCCAGATTTTAGTGGGGATGTTTTCAGCTTTTCTCCATTGAGAATTACATTGGCTGTTGGTTTAATCATAAATGGCTTTTATTATGTTAAGGTATGTTCCCTCTATCCCCACTTTGGTAAGAGTTTTGATCATGAATGGATGTTGGACTTTGTCAAATGGTTTTTCTGCATCTGTTAGTTGGCAAAAGTAAATAATCAGTCATTCTAGGATTGGATTATATGAGCCATAAAATCCTAAAATTACAAATGTTTTAACACTGTAATTAATTTTATTTACACCTAGAATGTTACTGCTCTCACTTAGGTCTAATACTTTATAACCGATCTCTATTCTTTATGGTTAATGTGTGAAAATGTTTAATAGGATGTATTTAAACCTGCTATAAAGGAAAAAATAAAAATCATTAAAAAAATTTATAAGAACAGTGACGAGGTCACTTTGCTGTACAGTAGAAAATTGACAGAACACTGTAAACCAACTATAATGGAAAAAATAAAAATCATTAAAAAAATTTATAAGAATATATTCATGACATTCTTCCAGCATATATCTTTTGCATACCTCACTGTGTGCCATGTACTGGTTTAGGCACTGAGGATATAGTAATAACCAAAAGAGAGCTGCTTTGTAGGGTTTACAGTGTAGTTGGAGTACATAGAAAATAATCAAATACATAAATCAATATTATTATTATGTTATAATTTTTTAAAAACTGGAACAGTGAAATTGCTAAGTATATTACGGCATATTCATACAGTAGAATAATGCTCTCATATAAAGTACTGTGGAAAGGATACAAAAGTACTATGTAGGAGTTGTGGGACAGCAGGTTAAGGATCTGGCATTGTCACTGATGTGGCTTAGGTCACTGCCATGGCGTGGGTTTGAGCCCTGGCCTGGGAACTTCCATATACAGCAGGGGCAGCCAACAAAACAGAACAAAACTACTGTGCATATTGTATAATTCCAATTTCTCCCCCCCTAATTTTTATAATTTAAAAAAGTTTTTAAGATGTGTGATTCACCCTTGACCACAGATATAGCATTAAAATTATGATCATGCTGATTAAAATTGTTTTGCCAATTTCTAGTGGAATTTCTATAACTTCCTTAAAAGTATAGCATTTTTCGTATCTTTATCCAGCATCAAGTATATTGTGTCATTAAGTTTTAATTAAGTTGTAGCTCTTGGGTTAAATAATTTTTTTGCATTTTTCATGTTTTTATTATGAGAATTCAATCCACGAGTGTTTACAAAACTACTTTTCTCTGTGTAATGAGTGATCATAAACTCAAGTACTTTCTATTTGCTCCTTAGGGGTTAGAATTGCAAGAGACATCCTGTCATACTGCTGAAGCTCGAAGAGTTGACGAAGTTTTTCAGGGTGCCTTTGAACAGGAAGAATATGCAAGAGTATGTTCCATTAATGAACACTTTGGAAATGTCCTGACACCCTGTACTGTTTTGCCTGTGAAACTGTATTCTGATGCCAGGAATGTCTTGTCTGGCATAATAGATTCTCATGATAACTTAAAAGAATTTAAAGGTGACCTTGTTAAAGTACTTGTTTGGATACTTGTTCAGTACTGTTCCAGAAGGTCCAGCATGCAGGAGAATATTCAAAAAACTGAAAATAAAGGGAAAGCATCTCTCATAATCCTGCCTGCTTTGAATTCTTCACCACAGTCTGAATCCCTAGAAGATACAGATAGTTTAAATTCAGAAAATTTGGATGACTGGTCTGATGATATTTTTGGTGAGGAGCCAACTATCAAAAAAGGAAAAGAAGAAACAGATCAGCTGAAAGTTTTGCCAGTTGTAAATTTGCCTATTCCAGGATCAGTAGAATCACAGGGGGTTAGTAATCATTCTACAAGCACAGTTACTGAAAGTAGTCTTTACCAAGCAGTTGTGTTGGGATACCCTGCTGCTGACAAAGGAAAACAAGAAGACCGGCCATATATCCCTCTCATGGAGTTCAGCTGTTCTCATTCTCACTTGTTAAGCTTACCTGAGGAATGGATGTCTAACTGTCTGCCTAATTCCAAAGTGAAGGAGATGAGCTCATTATTTCCAGAAGACTGGTACCAGTTTGTTTTAAAGCACTTGGAATGTTTTCATTCAGAAGAAAATTCTTCACGTATAGTAGAAGAAATTGCAAAGGACAGAGTATTGAAAGAATTTTATGTTCATGCAGTGGTGACTTGTTATTTTAGTTTATTTGGAGTAGACAATATGATTCCTAGTCCTAGTCATATATTGAGAGTTTACAATGGTGTTTTGCCTTGGTCTGTTGCCTTGGATTGGCTTACAGAAAAGCCTGAACTGTTCCAGCTAGCCTTGAGAGCTTTCAGGTAATTCGTTTTCATTACATACAAGTTGTAATATTGACTGAAAAATGTTGATTTTTTTTTTATAACTGAGAGAGATATGCCCCTCCAGTTCTAATTTTAAAAAGTAATCATATTCCCAAAAATGAAGAAAAAATTCTTACTATGTATTATGGTTATATTAGGATTGCCCTTTAGTTTGTACTTCTTGGTTACATGGGGAACCTATTTTTACATGGCTCCTGGATGTCTTTGCTTTAACTCTTACCATTTCTCCCTGATATTTTTTTTGAAATATGTATGATTTTAGTTTTGTCCTAAAAAATATGGATTGAGGAGTTCCCATTGTGGCACAGTGAACACGAATCCAACTAGGAACCATGAGGTTGTGGGTTCAATCCCCGGCCTTGCTCAGTGGGTTAAGGATCCGGCATTGACATGAGCTGAAGTGTAGGTAGCAGATGCAGCTCAGATCTGGCATTGCTGTGGCTGTGGCCTAGGCTGGCAGCAACAGCTCTGATTAGACCCCTAGCCCAGGAACCTCCATATGCCGTGGGTGCAGCCCTAAGAAGCCAAAAAGAAAAAAATTGTGTGTGTGTGTGTGTGTGTGTGTGTGTGTGTGTGTGTGTGTGTGTATGGATTGAACAAAATCTATAAAGTTGATTCTAAAAACTCTAAAATTCCTTGTTTCTCTATTTTTTTAGGTATACTCTGAAACTAATGATTGATAAAGCAAGTTTAGGTCCAATAGAAGACTTTAAAGAGCTGACTAACTGTCTTGAAGAATATGAAAGTGACTGGTACATTGGGTTGGTATCTGATGAAAAGTGGAAGGAAGCAGTTTTACAAGAAAAACCATACTTGTTTTCTCTGGGGTATGATCCTAATATGGTAAGGTTAAATATGTCCTGTTAAACATTTTCACATATTTACCATAAAGAATAGAAATCAGTTATAAAGTATTAGATCTAAGTGAAGTGATAACATTCTAGGTATAAATAAAATTAATTACATATTAAGACATTTGTAATTAAGATTTTATGGCTATTATAATCCAGTCCTAGAATGACTGATTATTTACTTTTGCAAACCTAATAGAACCAATTAAGAATGCTGTGTGGGAGCTCCCACCATGGAGCAGTGAGTTAAGAATCCTACTGTAGCAGCTCCAGTCACCACAGAGGTCCAGGTTTCATCCCCAACCCAGCACAGTGACTTAAAGGATCCGCTGTTGCCACAGATGCTGTGTGTCATCTGTGGCTTGGACTGAGTCCCTGGCCTGGGAACTTCATGTGCCATGGGTGTGGCCATAAAGTGTTTAAAACCTTAAAAACATACAAAAAAAAGAGCCTATATGGCCACTGTGCAGTAACTGAGCTGTGAAATCATTAAGTAAATGTAATTTGCCATAGCATATTTGACTAAATGAGTTGTATTTCCATGGCAAATTCAGGTATATGACTTATCACTTTGGATTTGACTCCTCGATAAAAAGTTAATTCATTAAGTGGCAGAATATTTCTTTTGCTGAAATCTGATTTGTGAAAATTCAGAGAGAGACTCTAAGGAATGACTTTTTTTAAGATTTAGAACTTGTTATTGCATTTAAAATGTCACTGAGTGTGCACAATATGAGGATTCACTGTTATGAGCTTTTGTGGGTTCCTTGTGTGGTGTTGCAAATGTGCTTCCCAATGAAAATGCAGAAAGTTGTTTTTGAAAAACAACAATTTAAAGACTTGGAAATGGGGAGTTCCCATTGTGGCTCAGTGGAAATGAATCTGACTAGCATCCATGAGGATGCAAGTTTGATCCCTGGCCTTGCTTAGTGGGTTAAGGATCCGGCGTTGCTGTGAGCTGTGGTGTAGGTCACAGCTGCAGCTCGATCCTGGGTGGCTGTGGCGTAGGCCACCAGCTATAGCTCTGACTCAACCCCTAATCTGGGAACTTCCATATGCTACAGGTGCAGCCCTAAAAAATACAAAACAAAGCAAAAAACAAACACAGTCTTGGAAATGGTTCTAAGGGCATACAGCAAATAAAGAAACATTTCTTTAAGGAAATATTCTAGGGAGTTCCTGTTGTGGTGAAAGAAACATTTCGTTAAGAAAATATTCTAGGGAGTTCCTGTTGTGGTGCAGCGGAAGTGAATCCGACTAGTATCCATGAGGATGCAGGTTCTATCCCTGGCCTCACTCAGTGGGTCGGGGATCCAGTGTTGCTGTAAGCTGTGGTGTAGGTCACAGATGCATCTTGGATCCCACATTGCTGTGGCTGTGGTGTAGGCCAGCAGCTGTAGCTCCAATTTGACTGCTAGCCTGGGAACTTCCATGTGCCACAGCCCCAAAAAAAGCAAAAGCAAAAAAAAAAAAAAAAAAATTCTAAAACCTAGGAAGAGCAGTTAGAGACCACATTATTTGAACCAAGACCCATTCCCTCCCAGCTCATCAAGACAAAAACTCCACTCAGACTGGTATTGCCAAGAACACTGGGCTCCTTCTCTCCTCAGCAGCCAGTTGGAAGGCTGTTTTCCTACAAGAGGAAGGACTTCAGCATTTCTCATCTTACTCTGGGCATGTGTAGTCAAAAGGTGAGAACTCGTTCTGGCCACCCCAACATGTTGGATGGAGGCTTTACCCGAACATGGTGCCACTGAGAATAGTGGGGCCCTGATCCCCCTTGCATGTGGAGGTTCCACACTAGGAGAGAAAAGTCAGGAAGACCTGAGTTTACTGCTCCCCTTCTACCAGACACTTATGTCCTAAAGCATAGGTGTCGCTCAAAAGTGTGCCATTGTCTTAGCCCCCAGTCCCAGAGCTCTAGGTCAGAGATTTTGCCCTGGGGAGAAGCAGATCATTAAAAAAAAAGCTCCAGATCTCTTCCCAAAGGAACTGACTGCATTTTCACACAGTGTGGACATGTTAAAGCTTAAGATGTTCTCACAAACAGTGGAAGTTGTGGTGAAAGTAGAGGCCGTTGGTAAAATCGTTTGAGATCTAAGCTAAACTGTAGGCTGAGTAGATTAACAGACAGAACTAGGGAAAGAAACAGCAAAGGAGAGTCCTCCTAGGGTCAAAATGAATCACAAACATAGACCTCCAAAACTGTCCTTTCAAAGAATAGTTCTTGTCCCAGATTGAACTGGATCACTCTTTGGAAAATTTAGGTCCCAGGTCATTGTTGACTATGTAGAGCAACCAGCTGGGTATAAGCATTTCACAGAGAGAGCCCTGCCAAACCATTGCCATCCTTTCTTAACTGAGGAGCGTTCACCAGGCTGCACTCCCTGAGGAGCAATCTCAGAGACCTTACACTTGTGGGGAATGTAGGATTAACTTCACTGAAGTCACCCAGCCATTCACTAAGCAAATATGCAAATAACAGTAACAAGTCCTGGGTTAGGGGGTAGAGAGGATCAGTACCCAGAATTGCTGCAGTGTTATCAAAAATGTCCAGTTTTCAACAAAAATTAGGAAACATGGAGAAAACAAAATAAAAAGACAGGAAAGTCTGACCCATGCACTGGGGTGAGAGTTGGGGAAGAACATGACAGAAATGACCTGTGAGAGTGACTAAATATCAGATTTAACAAAGATTTCATAGTAACCATTCTGTGCATGTTAAAAGGACTGAAGGAAATCATGGTTAAAGAACTAAAACAAAGCGAGTATAGAGAGGAGTTCCCTGGTGGTCTAGCTGTTAAGAACTCCACATTCTCACTGCTATGGCTTAGGTGCAGTCAGTCCCTGGCCAGGGAACTTCACATGCCATGGGAATGGCCAGAAAACACTGAAGTGAGATAGAGGGAATGAACTTCAACATAATAAAGGCCATATATGACAGCCTACAAGTAACATCATACTCAACAGTGAAGAGCTAAAAGCTTTTCCTCTAAGATCAGGAGGCAAGACAAGACAGGATGCCCACTCACCACTTTTATTCAACATAGTATTCCAAGTCCTAGCCAGAGTAGTTTAGTCAAGAAAAAGAAATAAAAGGAATCCAAATTGGAGAGGAAGAAGTAGAACTCACACTATTTGCGGATGATGTAGTATTACACATAGAAACCCTATACACTGTAATAAACTATTAGAAATTAAGAAAACAGTCCATTTACAGCTGCATCAAAAAGAATAAGATACCTAGAAAAAAAATTTTTTTTGTAACTCTGAGTTCACACCTCTTAACCTCCTTCTCCTGACTCTTTTCTCCCTCTTTTCCCTTCCTTTTCCCCCTCTCCCGGCAACCACCTGTTTGTTTTATATGTCTATAACTCTGTTTCTGTTTTTCTTTATTTGTTCATTTGCTTTGTTTTTTAGATTCTAAATATAAGTAAAATCATACATTATTTGTCTTTTTCTGACTTACTGCGCTTAACATAATAGCCTCTAGGCCCATCTGTGTTGTCACAAGTGGCAAGCTTTCATTCTTTTTTGTGGCTGATTAATATCCCATTGTATATATACCCCACATCTTCTTTTATCCATTCATCTATTGATAGGCACTCAAACTGCTTCCATATCTTGGCTATTATGAATAATACTGCACTGAATGTAGGGGTGCATATATCTTTTCTAATTAAATACCCAGCAGTGGAATTGCTGAGTCGTATGGTAGTTCTATTTTTAATTATTTTAAGAATCTCCGTACTGTTTCTGTAGTGGCTGCACCAGTTTACATTCTCACCAACCATGTATCCCTTTTCTCCATATCCTTATCAACACTTGTTATTTGTTTAAGAATCTCCATACTGTTTTCTGTAGTGGCTGCACCAGAAAACATATCCTTATCTCCATATCCTTATCAACACTTGTTATTTGTTTAAGAATCTCCATACTGTTTTCTGTAGTGGCTGCACCAGAAAACATATCCTTATCTCCATATCCTTATCAACACTTGTTATTTGTTTAAGAATCTCCATACTGTTTTCTGTAGTGGCCCCATCAGTTTACATTCTCACCAGCCATGTATCCCTTTTCTCCATATCCTTATCAACACTTGTTATTTGTTGTTTTTTGATAATAGCCATTCTGAAAAGTGTGAGATGATAACTCACTGTGGTTTTGATTTGCCTCTTCCCGAAGATCAGGAACAGTGAACATATTTTCATGTACCTGTAGGCCATCTGTATGTCTTCTTTGGATAAAAGTCTATTCAGGTTATACGGCCATTTTCAAATTTTTTTTTTTTTCTGATGTTGAGTTGTATGAGTTTCTTTGTTTATTTTGGACCTTTGTGCATTATCAGTTATATGATTTGCACATATCTTCTGCCATTCAGTATATGACCTTTTAATTTTGTTGATAGCTTCCTTCACTGTGCAAAAGCTTTTTAGTTTGATGTAGTCCCATTTGTTTATTTTTGCTTTTGTTTCCTTTGCCTGGGGAGACATTAAAAAAAAAAAAGAGTATTACTAAGACTGATGTCAAAGAACTTGCTGTCTGTATTTCCTTCTTGAAGTTTTATGGTTTCAGGTCTTACATTTAAGTATTTAATCCATTTTGAATTTGTGTATGATGTGAGAAAGTACTCCAGTTTCATTTACTTGCATGTAGTTGTCCAGTTTTCCCACACCATTTATTTAAGAGGCTGTCTTTTTCCTACTCTATGTTTTCCCCCCCTTGTCATATATTAATTGCCCATATAAGGGTGGGTTCATTTCTGGGCTTTCTGTTCTGTTCCCAATGATCTATGTATCGTTTTTGTGCCAGTTCCATACATTTGATTACTGTAGCTTTGTAATATATTTTGAACTCAAGGACTGTGATACCACTAGCTTTATTATTCTTTCTCAAGATTGTTTTGGCTATTCAGGATTTTTTTGTGTTTCTGTACAGATTTTATAATTATATGGTCTAGTTATGTGAAAAGTGTCATTGGTATTTTATAGGGATTGCATTGAGTCTGTAGATTGCCTTGGGTCATATGGTTATTTTAACAATATTAATTATTCCAGCCCATGAACACAGTATCTCTGTCTGTTTGTGTCATCTGTTTCTTTCATCAGTATCTTACAGTTTTCTGAATACAGGTCTTTTACCTCCTTAACTTAGATTTATTCATAGGTATTTTGTTCTTTTTGATGTGATTATGAATGAGATTGTTTTCCCAAAAGAAAATGGGGTAGCAATGCTTATATCAGACAAAACAGACTTTAAAACAAAGACTGTAACAAGAGACAGAGAAGAACATTACATAATGATCAAGGGATTAATCCAACAAAACTGTATACAGTATAAAAATAGTAAAATATTGTGCACCCAACATAGAAGCCCCTAAATACTTAAAGCAATTATTAAACAGACAGAGAGTAATTGACAGTAACACACTAATATTAATACCCCACTTGCATCAATGACAGATCATCCAGACAGAAAATCAATAGAGAAACCCTGATCTTAAGTGACACACTAAACTAGACTGACTATAGGTATGTCTAACGACATTCTATCTAAAAGCAGAAGAATACACATTCTTTTCAAGAGCACATGGAACATTCTCCAGGATAGAACACACACTAGGCCACAAAACAAGTCTCAGTAAATTTGAGAAAATTGAAATCCTATTGGGCATCTTTTCCAACCACAATAATGTGAGACTAGAAATCAATTACAAGAAAAAAGCTGCAAAAAAACACAGACACCTGGAGGCTAATGAATACACTGCTGAAAATCCAGTGGATCACTGAAGAAATAAAAAAATAAATAAAAAATACCTAGAGACAGGTGAAAATGTAAATAACTGCAATGATCCAAAAGCTATGGGATGCATCAAAAGCAGTTTTAAGAGGGAAGTTTATACAACTCAGTATCAAGCAAACAATGCCCCCCAAACAAACAACCCAATCAAAAAATCGGCAAGAGACTTAAACAGACATTTCTTCAAAGAAGATATACAGATGGCCAACAAGTACATGAAAAGATGCTCAGCATTGCATATTCCTAGAAGAATGCAAATCGGAACTATAGTGAGTAATCACCTCACACCAGTCAGAATGGCTATCATCAAAAAGTCTACAAACAATAAATGCTGGAGAGGGTGTGGAGAAAAGGGAACCCTCCTGCCCTGTTGGTGGGAATAAGTTGGTGCAGCCACTATGGAGAACAGTAAAGACTTTCCTTAAAAAACTAAAATTACAGTTCCTGTGCGATCCAGCCATCTCACTCCTGGACATATATCCAGTAGAGACAAAAATTCTATTTCAAAAAGATTCATGCACCTCAATGTATATATGCATTGAAATATTACTCAGCCATGAAAGGAATGAAGTAATGCCATTTGCAGCAACATGAATAGACCTAGAGATTATCATACTAAGTGAAGTAAAGCAGAGTACAGACAAACATATGGAATCTTAAAAAATGATACAAAAGAACTTATTTACAACTCAGAAATAGACTCACAGACACATAAAAAAAAAAAAAAAAACCTCATTGTTACCAAAGAGAAAGGGGGAGAAGGTAAATTAGGAGTTTGGGATTAACAGGTATTTCTATATATAAAATAGATAAACAAGAAGGACCTACTATATCACAGTGGAAACTATATTCAATATCTTATAATTACCTATAATGGAAAGGAATATGAAAAAGAACATATATAAATGGGAGAAATACTTGTAAAACATATATCTAAAAATATAATATACAGTATATTAGATATATTAAAATGTATAAAGAACTCATACAACTCAGTAGCAAAAAATATATTTTTTTTTATTTTAACATGGGCAAGGGATCTGAGTACACTGAATCCAAGTTTTTCCAGAGAAGATATACAGATTGCTAACAGGTACATGAAAAGTTTCTTAGCATTACTGACCATCAGGGAAATGCAGATCAAAACCACTGTCACCTCACACCTGTTCAAATGACTCTTATCAAAAGACAAGAAATTACAAATGTTGGCTGGGATGTGAAGAAAAGGGAACTCCCATGTACCTTTAGTGGGAATGAAAATAAATGCAGCCACTATGGAAAATAATGTGACAGTCCTCAAAAAATTAAAAGTAGAACTACCATATGATTCCGCAACCTCAGTTTTGAGTATTTATTCAAAGGAAAACAAAAACACAAACTCAAAATAGTACCTGCAGCCACTTTTTCATTGCAGTGTTATTTATAGTAGCCAAGACATGGGGAAAAAAAACCTACGTGTTCACCTGTTAATGGATGAATAAAGAAAATGCACACAGACTGGAATATTATTCAGCCATAAAAAGGAAACATTGCCATTTGTGACAAAATGGATAAACCTTAAGTGTGTTATGCTAAGTGAAGTAAGTCAGAGAGAGATCCATTTGATCTCAATTCCATTTGGTCTCATATATGTGGAATATTACATGTAGTTACCAGAAGTTGGGAGATGAGAATGGGTGAAATCAGTCAAACTAGAAACTTATGGTTACAAAACGAATAAGTCCTGGGAATGTAATATATAGCATGGTGTCTATAGTTAATAATACTGTACCATATATTTCTATGTTGCTAAGAGAGTAGATCTTTAAAGTTCTCAAGAAAAAAAATAAAAGCTTATAATTGTGTGTAGTGATAATGTTAATTAGAATATTGTGATTATTATACAATATCTAAATATTGAATTATTATATCATGTACCTGAAATAAATATATGTCACTTATAGCTCACTTTAAAAAGGGAAGGTATGATGACAACTCACATCAAATAAAAAATATCAACAGAGATAGAAATTATAAGAAAAGAACTAAATGAAAAATTTACTAGAGGGCTAAACCATAAATAGCAAAACTTAACCCAATTTAAAAATAAAGGATTTGTATAGACATTTCTTCAAAGAAAATATGCAAATGGTGCAATAAGCACATGAAAAGATGCTCAACATCCTTCATCAGAGAAGTGCAAAGCAAAACCACAGTGAGATACAACATCGTGGTAGGATATCTAAAATCAAAATGTTAGAAATATTGGTAAGGATATGGAGAAACTAAAACTCTGATATAGTACAGATGGAAATATAAAATGGCACAACCACAACTCAAATTAAACACAGAGTTACCATCGTCCACTCCTAGGAATTAGTATATACCCAAAATAAATGAAAACAGAAATCCACATAAAAATTTGTACATAGATGTATATAGCAGCATTATTCATAACTTTTGAAAGATGGTAACACCCAACTGTCAACTGATGAAAGAATAAACAAAAGTGGGAGTTCCTGTCGTGGCGCAGCCGTTAACGAATCCGACTAGGAACCATGACGTGGGTTGGATCCCTGCCCTTGCTCAGTGGGTTAACGATCCGGTGTTGCCATGAGCTGTGGTGTAGGTTGCAGACGCAGCTCGGATCCCACTTTGCTGTGGCTGTGGTGTAGGCCGCGGCTACAGCTCCAATTAGACCCCTAGCCCAGGAAACTCCACATGCCACGGGTGCGGCCCTAAAATGACAAAAAGGCAAATAAACAAACAAAAGTGGTTTATTCATTCAATGGGATATTTTGGCAACAAAAAGGAATGAAGTATTGATACATGCTATAACATGAATGAACCTTAAAAACATTATGCTAAGTTAAAGAAGCCAGTCATGAAGAACCATGTACTATGTGATTTCATTTATATAAAATTTCCTAGAATAGGCAAGTCTGTACATGACATTATAAAATACATTAGAAGTCGTTTAGGACTGGGGGAATTAAGGGATAGGAATGTTATAGCTAAAGAGGACAGGGTTTCTTTTCGAAATCATGAATATGTTCTAAAATTGTGGAGATAGTTATAAATACCTGAATATACTAAAAAGCCACTGAGTTAATACATTTTACAGTAATAAATTAAATGGACTGTGAATTAGTCTCAATTAAACTGACTTTAAAAAGAGACTATTGGATGATTGTTCACTGGCTAATGTTTGTCACTTACCCATTGCTGAGGCTGGATAGGGGAGGAAATGAAGAAGAAAGGAAAGAACTGAGTACAGTGGCTGTCCAGGAATTTTTTCCTCTTGTACCTATTCAGAAAGTTACCAAGTAAAAGGGGTTCTTGATTCAAAAGACAAGCAACTCGTGTGTATGTTTTTTTAAATTGAAGTATAATTGATTTACAAAATTATGTTAATTTCTGCTGTACAGCAAAGTGATTCAGATATATAGAAATACACAACTCTTTTTTTGTTATTTTCCATTATGGTTTATCATAGGATATTGAATATAGTTCTCGGTAGGATCTTGATGTTTATCCCCTCCATATTTAATAGCTTACATCTGCTAACCCCAGCTTCCTACGCCACCTCCCACCTCCCCGCCCCTGGCAACCACAAGTCTGTTTTTTGTTTTTCTTTCTAAATCTTTTTCGGCCACATCCTTGGCATATGGAAGTTTCCTGGCCAGGGATCAAATCCAAGCCACAGCCTGCAGCAACGCCAGACCTTTAACATACTGCATGGGACTGGGGGTTGAGCCCTCACCACCTCCGAGGCGACATCAGATCCTTAACATGCTGTACCACAGCGGGAACTCCCCTACAAGTTTGTTTTTATCCATTTGTCTGTTTCTGTATCTTAGGTTCATTTGTATATTTTAGATTCCACATGTAAATGATAATGTATAGTCTTTCTTTCTCATACTTGCACTTAGTATAATAATCTCTAGTTGCATCCATGTTGCTGCGAATGGCACTATTTTCTTTTTTAAGCATATTTGAGTAGTGTCCCAGTATATGTCTTCATGTGTGTACATTTTGATACACTGTTTAAGTTTGCCTAACTACAGTGGAATTTTTCTCTAAGTTTTTAAATAAAATATAAAGGCCTGAGTGTAATCTCTTTTTTCTCTCCCTCCCACTTCCTTTATTTTTTTTTACAGGGAGTTTACACTGGAAGAGTACTTAGCCTTCAAGATTTACTGATCCAAGTTGGGAAGTTAAATGCTGAAGCGGTTAGAGGTCAGTGGGCCAATCTTTCATGGGAATTGCTCTATGCCACAAATGATGATGAGGAACGTTATAGTATACAAGCTCATCCACTACTTTTAAGAAACCTTACGGTACAAGCAGCTGATCCTCCCCTGGGATATCCAATTTATTCTTCAAAACCTCTGCATATACATTTGTTTTAGAGCCCACTTTGACCTGCAAATGTATTGTCATCAAGTGAGATGTTTTTATTTTTCATTCTAGAAAAGTAACAGGGTGATTCCTCATAACTTCACTGAACTTTCCTCTCTCCTCCCAAAAGTCAGATGCATGAGAAAAGTTAAGCTCTATAAAGTTGATTTTCTTAGGTATCTTAATGGCTTAAAACAACACCAACTCTAACATAAAAGAAGTAATTGGCCAATATTTGTGCCCTATAGATTGTGGTCGACTTTGGCAAATATAAAATATTTGTATAAGATTATATAATGAATTGTTTTAATGCTTTTTAAGCATGTGATAAGTGACTTGCCTTGGAGAAGTCAACAGCTGTGTAATTTTTACATACTTAAAAGATATACATATCAGTGTTTTTAAGTAGTGATAATGGATCATATTGAAGGTTGCGTTATGTATCTGTATTTATTTGAAATATAATTAAATTTTATAGTATTTTCAAACTTTGTACTGTTTTAATATTTAATACATTTTCTTTACATATATTGCAATTTAGAAACCTTAAAATTTTTTTAATAAAATCATTCCCTTTTTTTTCCTTTTCTTTCTTTCTGAGTATCCTTTTTATATATCTGAAAGGAAAAGGATTCTTCCCATTCATCCTGTGAATACTCACAGGATTAGTGATGTTAGGGTAATCTGATTATGACTGTTAGAGGCCATTCTGTAGATCTGCTTCCTTTATTCCTTTCTTTTCAACTGAATATACTGCTTCTGAAGAACTACCAGTTAATTGTGTTCTACCAGTTATTTGTGTTCTAAGGTGTTTAAACTAAAGACAGAAAGAGATGGAGAACATTTTTCAGAATGTGATCAGGATTTTCATTCTCTTACTGCTTAGAACTACTTACAGGTACTTATAAGGAGGATGAGCAATGAATCTACGTCATTTGAGACATGAATTTTCTCTACCCCTTACTTTACTTCCATTTGTAGCACCCTTTATTTGATCTATAGTGGCGTCCTAGGTTAGTAGTACATTCTCTTTAGAAATGATTGAAATTATTAGATGTACCAATTAGGCTTTTATTACTATTATTCCATTTATTATGTGGAACAGTTCAATACAGTAATGTTAAAGGATAGCTTTTTGGATTAATTTCCGTTAACAAAATCACAAGATTTTTTGTGTTAGTCATTTTGGGGGAAAGCAGTATCATTTTAATGACTGCATAACATTGATAGATATAACAGTTTGTTAGACTGTCCCCCCAAATGGGCATTTTAAGTTGTTTAAAGATTTTCACTATTATAATAATGCCAGGCCATGCTTTGCCTTTACCTTGCATTATTCTCAAGTTTCCTTATCTTCATTCACTTTTCAGACCCTTCTAGTCTGGATTCCTTCTCTACTATCCTCCAAAAGAAAGTTTTTATTAAGGTCACTATTTACCTTCAAACTGTCAAATCAACTTCAGTTGACACTTGAACATTGTGTATTTGAACTGTACAGGTACACTTGTACCTGAATATTTTCCAGTTGTAAATACTAAGGTACTACACAGTCCCAAGTTGGTTGAATCAACAGATAGGGAGCTATTTCGCCCTCACCAACAGCCATCTATTTGTTCTCTGTATCTGTGTGTTTCTTATTTTGTTTTTTAGATTCCACATATAAGTGAGATCATGTGGCACTGGTGTTTGATTTATTTCATTTAGCATAATATCCTCTAGATCCATCCAAGCTGTCTTGAGTGGTAAGATTTTTTTTAATGACTGAGTAATAGTTCATTTTTATATTTATATATATATATATATATATATAATAAACATCTTTATTCATCAGTTGACACTAAGTTCCTGCTGAAATTCTCAGTCTTGTGTTTTATAAATCTTTAAATGTATCAAACAATTTTCTTTTTTGGTCTTTTCAGGGCCACACCCATGTCATGTGGAGGTTCCCAGGCTAGGGGTCAAATCAGAGCTGTAGCTGCTAGCCTACACCACAGGCATAGCAACGTGGGGTCCGAGGTGCATCTGTAATCTACACCACAGCTCACGGCAGTGTCTGTGACCTACAGCAACACCGGATCCTTAACCCACTGAGAAAGGCCAGGGATCAAGTCTGCGTCCTCATGGATGCTAGTCAGATTCGTTTCTGCTGAGCCATGACGGGAACTCTGATCAAACATAATTTTTGAGGCTGTGTTTAATAATTTCATTATCTGGGATCCCCGCTGGGCAAAATGAGCACTATCTTCTATTCACATAAATGTAGGTGTATGTAAACAGAACTGTATTACGGTTCATCATTTACTTTCTTCACTTACCACCATGCTTCTAGGATATACCCATGCTGCCATGCGTGCATTTATCCCCAGGGTATTACTCCACCATTTACACCTTCCCTTTTGCCCAAGGATAGCCACCATGGTGGCCACCAACTTCTCCAACAACTATTTCACAGTTATTTTATGGGTGTTACCTTGGCTATAAGTAATAAATAAGAGCCATATTTTTCTTCCCCTGTTCTCCTCTCTTGACAATAAGTAGTCAAGGGATATTTACTGAATTTCTGTTCTGGCCTATGCTCTACAATAAGGTGCTAAAGTTTAATTGATAATAATAACTAATGTAAACAGTTACCAATGGAATCTTCCTGAGCTGAGTTTAACCAAGGCTTTACCCCTTACTAGTTCTGGGACCTTGGGAAAGTAACACCTATTTGCTTTGGGTATCTCTTTCTTCATCTATAAAGGCAGATAATACCACCTACCTTAGAAGGCTGTTATGAGGAATAAATGACTAAATTAACTAATTACGAGGCACCTCAGTAGAGTAAATGACATATTAAAAGTTGTTAATAGGAGTTCCTGTTGCGGCGTAGCAGTTAACGAATCTGACTAGGAACCATGAGGTTGCAGGTTCGATCCCTGGCCTTGCTCAGTGGGTTAACGATCCGGCGTTGGTGTGAGCTGTGGTGTAGGTCGCAGACGCGGCTTGGATCTGGCATTGGAGTAGGCCGGCAGCTACAGCTCCGATTTAACGCCTAGCCTGGGAACCTCCATGTGCCGGGGTTTGGCCCTAAAAAGCAAAAAAAAAAAAAGAAAAAGCTTTTAATAAATCATGGTTGCTATGAGTCCTACCTACTGCTTCAAATAGCCATTTATACCTGTCAACTCTTGTAAGAGAGTGTAAGCACCTTGGAGGTAGGACCATTTCAGATACATCTTTTTTGGGGGGGCCATGCCCATGGCATGCAGAAGTTCCTAGGCCAGATATCAAACCCATGCCACGGCAGGGATCCAAGCTGCTGCAGTGACAACACCTGGATCCTCAACCCATTGCACCTCAAAGGGAACTCCTCACATGCATCTTTTTATCTGCCCACTACCAGCACTCTGCTTTGTGTAGTACTCTATGCATTTATGTTATATGCATTACTATAATTCTTTGGTTATCATTCTGCTAAGCTAGATTTTTAAGTATAAATGCTAGAGTATGTTAAAATGCTCTTTTATCCAGGAACATAACATGTATTAATATCTTTATTGCAAGACTCTAGTAGTTTTTTGTTACTTATTACATGCTGAAAGCAAAGTTCTGTCTATTAAGAAGTAAAAATCGCAAATCAGTCTTCAGTGCATAAAAAGATCACTGTTTTCATCATTTCCACGTCTCTCTTCAATGACTTGAAAAATGCAAATACTCCTTCAGTCATGTTTTGTCTTCCAGATTTTAAAATAAGAGAAATCTGCATCCTAAAACAGTGACAGAAACATAAATCAGTCCTTTCTATCCCAGTTTTTGACAGTTAATTCCTTCTGTTTTGAGGAGCTACATCATTATGATTCACTACTGGGAATCTTTATAAAACCTGGGGAAGTACTTAAATTAGAATAAAAATCACAGTCAAAATTCTAGATCTACACAAAAATCTCTAATGGGTTTAGCATCATTATTTCCTCTGTCATCGGTTAGCATCTGCTTATGCCATTTCACTAATGCTGAAATCTCTATCACTACTCTTCTAGATCAGCATGTCATACCTACACTGACTTGCCTTAATAAATACGAAGAATAGGTAGGAGCATCTACAAGTAAATTATTTGACAGATAACTCTAAAATAACTTGTGAACTTTTAGTGTATTGATGAAAGAGTAAAACAAGGCAACTCAATAATCTCTAAGAGGTGATACTTCATTTGGGAAGAAAACCATTTAGTTTGCGATGATATTGGCATTCTCTAAGATACTTATAAACAAATCTCAGTAAGGAGATGGATATATATATATATATATAAAACAGTGAATGTAACAGTGGGGAAGAAAGAAGGAAGAAGGAGAGAATTCAGTAAAAAAGTGAGGAATAACTTTTTAAAGTTTTTTTTGTGTGTGTGTGTAAAGGGTTTTGTATAAAGAAATAGTTTTGGAGAAATGAAATAATGTCCAGTTTATCATAAAGTGATAAAGCAGTGAGACCACATAATAAGCAATATTTTTAAAATGCTGGTAGAGGTCATTTTTTGCAAATGTTAGATGTAATAAAATGCCTATATTTACTGAGTGATGTTTATATTTTACAGTTAGGTATTCTATAAACAAAACAAAATAACTTCTTATGGACATTCCTGAAAGAACAACAACTGCTACAGTGGGACTGAAACTCTAGCTCCTGGTTTCTTTCCCTCTGAAATAATTATTTCTATAATGCATTCTCTCTCTGCCATGTTATTTAACTCTCTGATCTTTACTATCTGTTCACTGAACATCCTGCTGCCATCAAAACGAAAGCATTAACAGCTAATACTTAATAAGGATAACATTCCATGGTATGTTTTAAGAGCTTTCCAGATGCAACTCATTTAAGCCCCATAATAACCTTATGACTAAGGGCTATTCTCATCAGCAATCTCCATTTTGTAGATGGGGAGATTGATTTGTAGAGAAAAAACTTGCTTGAGGTCATGGGATGAGTATGGGTAGAGTTTGGATTTCAATCCAGCTAACCTGGCACCAGGCTCTGTGCTCTTAACCAGGATGCTGTGTCACCTTTCTAGAAAGGCGGCCTTTCCTTCTCAACTCTTATACATCACTGGGCACAATACCACTATATCTGTTGTCCTCCAGATTTCAAACTCAGATATGGTATCTGATGATGGTATCTGATGATCTTTAGAACCATCCCACATGACCAAGTCTCAACATTACCAAAACACTTATAAACGTTTTGGCCTAAGGCAAGTGGTCCACATTACAAGTTGATAGAAAATAAATGGCCCCCTTCATAATTTTTCAAGCTCTAAGCATATCAGTACATCATGAAAGTTTTATAACCTTTAAGTCTCTTTAAGTATTTTGTTCTTTTGCTTTTTCACTAATTCATTTTCACTGTCCTTCAAAAAGTTGGAACAAATTACATGTCTAACATTTTGTGCCTACTTAAAGAGTGGGAGGTTATCTAATGATACAAACGGCATGGTCCCATCTTATAATTCTCTTTATATACAATCCCTACTAACATTTCTTTTTTTTTTTCTTAATGGATTTTATTTCAATTATAGGTGTACATAAATCATCACAAGTCAATTTTATAGATTTTGTATCCCAAACCCCCAGTGCATCCCCCCACCCGCCAGACTGTCTTATTTGAAAAACCAAGGTTTTCCAAAGTCTGTGAGTCATTGTCTGTTCTGTAAAAAGGTTCATTGTGTCTTTTTACTTTCCACATGGAAGCGGTAGCATTGGGTGTTGCTGTCTAATTGTCTGACTGGTTTCACTTTGCATGATAATTTCTAAGTCCATCCATGTTGCTATAAATGTTGGTAATTCGTTCCTTTTAGTGGCTGAGTAACATTCCATTGTGTGTATGTACCATATCTTCCCTATCCACTCTTCTGTCGATGCCTACTAACATTTCTAAAAGAAAGTAGTGATCAATGAAATATTTTAACAATAAAAACCATTCGCAGAAATAACCTTTCTCTGCATAATCATATCTATGTGATCTATAACTTTTGGCTTAACTCAATTTTCTCAGAAATAGTTTATAACATTCTTCACTTTTCTGTAAGAACAAGGGCTGAAAGAATGAGTGATCAGCATATTTTTCTAGACATGGACAGAGGCACATCTCAGATGTGCAAAATGCTTCTGGAGTAAGGTCAAAGGAACCAGTACTACACATGGGTGTGCATCTCTTTTAATAGTGTGGGAAGTGGCTAAGGTGCACCTAGTCCTAGGGAGAAATGGGAGGAGAGGTCAGGTATCAACCCAAAATGGTGACACTAATAGGCTATTGAGACTTGTAGGATAAGTAGGAGTTTGTAGGAAGAAATGGTAGAGAAAGAGCATTGAGGCACATACACTGGCCAAACAGTAAGTGTAGAAAAAAATGGCCATCTTTGATTTATCTTGTAGGAAACCTTTCTCCAAGACCAGTAGTAATTTACAGTAAACCAACAGTTATGCATGAAGGATACAAAACCTTGTATACCTTTTGTACTTATATCATGAGGTTGGTGGAAGGTCAGTAAGAAGTTTTTAACCACTAGAAACTTTCATGCTTTCCTACAAGGTGGATAGGTATTAAGAAATATATAAATCGGTCTTACCACACCACTCTTAAAGTTCTTGATCCTTTTCTTCCCTATTTTGTTGGTCAGCCACCAGGCCCAGGTTGGTGTATATTGCCATAAATATGCCATTAACAAAAAAGGCTGCTCTGCAATCCAAACTTCTTTCAAATCATTGGCCATACTGATTAACATCAGCCGTGCACAACGGCTGGTTGCCATCTTGTGGGACTGGTCTGCATCCCTGCCTACAGTCTAAGAAAATTTTCAAAGATTAGTTGAGTGATGAGTATTTATTCAAGGTATTTCACAGAACTTTTAAGCTAGAAAAGATCCAGAAGACATTTAGATGAGGGTCTCCTTTAAAGTGGCCTCATGCCCCTTTGGAGTCCCCATGGGTACTAATGAGTATCTATAAGCTATTGGTAATATTTCAAAAAGCCCAATGGAATTCATGCACTTAACCTGAAAAGGTTGTGCAGACTATCTAAAAGATTAAAGTTTCTTTGCTTTTAGTTATAATTGTACCTATCTTAATATACACATCACTTTAATAATAAAAATTTTTACACAAATTCTTAACACATGTAGCAAATGAAATTCTATAAAAGATATAGTCCATGGGGATGAAATGGAGGAAGAAGAAAAAGGGGTTTTGAGGTACTGAACAAATCTGGTACTGCTATTCTAGTTAACCCACCACCATTCTACAAATAAATAAACTGAGGCCCAGAAAGGCAGTAACTTATCTGTGCTCATACAGATCATTCAGTAGTAACCAGATCTATATTCCAAGTCCGTGATTCCTATAACAGAGTGTTTGTTCAGTTTTACCAAAGTGTCTCCAAAGGAAATGTGAAAATATAAATTGTATATGTAAACATTTACATAGAAGCATATATAGCTTCATGTCTCAGCAGAAATAGATATTAATAGAAAAGAAGGAAAATTTCATGGTCTTTGGAGAGATTTTTTATTATTGAGTAATACTGGATTCTTCCTGAGACATTTACTATTCATTTGATAGATCACTTACGTGTAACCTGTGAACTGACAGAAGCACAGGCCAGGGTGAGGCTAACATAAGATTATCAAAGTTCAGCAAGGCTTTTTCTAAGCTTCTTCACCATAATCTCTCTTTAAAATCCCAATAAGATTTAATGTACTAAAATTTAGCCACACAAAACCTTTCAATGTTTCTGTAATTTGTGAAATGATAGAAACTGGTTTTAAAAATACTGACAGCCCATTTAATAGTGGATTACTATAAGTGGTATGTTGGTATTTCTTTAGCTTATGTTAAAACTGGATGGCAAAGCACTATCAGCCAGCCTTAACAATTTTCCTAATGCCATGAGTTAAGTTTCATAAATAATTCATAAGTAGTTCTAACATGAAAACCCTGAGGCATAGTACTATAACACTAGTATATAACTACTAAAGCATTCAGATTATTCCCCCAACTAGAAATTTTTACCTTTGTGACTTCTTCAGTTAGGGCATTCTTCACAATATTTGATTGCACAGGTCCTGGGCAAACATTAGAAACTATTATACCTGGGTATGTGGCAAGTTCAGTTCGGAGGGTATTAAAAAAACCCTACCAGGAAAAAGAAATAATTAAGTACAATTACATAATTGTAATACATATCTCATGGTTACTATTAGCATGCAATTATTCTTCTTTAACTTTTTATGAAGGACGGTAGCAGCACAATCAAAATGTGTTCTGAAATGCCTCAGTAAAGGACAGGAAATGGAATTACACAAAGTGAGACATTTTTAACTGTAAGACTGGACGCAATCTAGAACGGGGTTCTGAGCTTGTTCTGGGTATGAATGGTTCACCCTGTAGGCAATGGCAGCCCATGCCATCAGTGATTTTTATGGAAGGCAAGTGCTGGATAAGTGGAAGCCTCCCCCGGGAAACTGAGACACCCTCTCAGCTGGTCCCTGGCTCTCCACCTCAGAAGGACTGCATGTTCTCCACTGAGCATCACCCAGGCTGGGTTTCTTTTTATCCCTCAAAGGGGCCTAAAGTGCAGATGTTGGTGCAAGAGGGGATTGATTAGTACTTAACCGAAACTGTCACGGAGGAACAGTTCAGCTTTTTCCATGACTATTTTAACAGATGATTAGTTTCAGCCAAGATTTATCTTTCTTAGGGTAGTAAGAGAATATATGGTTAATTAAAAATGTAATATGATTGCTTATGCAATGATTTTTGTAAAAACAAGCTAGACTCTCTAGACTTCAAAGATATGGCCATTTCTAAACCAAATAGGGTAAATATCTACTTCCCCTCATCTCTTCTCCTAAATCAGGAAATATTCCAAGACTGCAGTGTTATAATCTGAGTTAACATTGAAAAGCCTAAACAGCTAACCCAGGGTACAGTCATTTATGATCCAATAACAATCTCCATATGCCACAAGTGTGGGCAAGAAAGAAAAAAAAAAGGAGCCTCCTGGTCTCAGAATTCAGCTACTGGTAAAACTAACTAGAGTCTCAACTTGCCATACAGTGTCATCAGACAATCAAATTCAGTAATAAAAAAGGGAGTTTTTAGGATGGGACAGACAACTCATTGTGTGTGTTTGAAAGCATCCTGCATGTCATGATATCTGCTACCAAACAGATGAGGCGGCCACCTTCCCTCTCCTGCCTGGGTTGACTTGCCTGACTGGTCTGTAGGAAGTAACTGATACCCCATTACCAAATATGAGGAAATCATCAGTGCAGTATTTTCTTACATCACTCTCTGTAACTGTCTGCTCTTCACAGCAAAAAGAGGATCCTTGAGGAACCAAAACTTCAAATTTTCATGAAATTGTGATGACCACTCAGCTATTCCAACAGTGAAACATCCTACTTACACTGACCTTCAACAGCATTAATCATAAATCATGTGTCTCTTATTTTTTATTTTTATTTTTTGTCTTTTGTCATTTTAGGGCCGCACCCACGGCTTGTGGAGGTTTCCAGGCCAGGGGTCTAATCAGAGCTACAGCTGCCAGCCTACGCCACAGCCACAGCAATGCATCATGTGTCTCTTTTAATCATTCTCTTCCTATTGGCCATGTGATTCAATTTGCTCCATGTTAGAGCTTAATAACATTTCTTCATATCCACTCTTTAGCTAACACTAAAAATGCGTTCATTTTTAATATTCATATCTTTTAAGTTATACAACATAAATCAAGCTCTCTCCTAGCCTCTGCCTGAACTAGCTTTTCTTCTTCCAATGAAATCAGAGTAAATAGAGTCAAAGCTAGTCCCAGTTGGGGTATGAAGCCCAGGGCTGATCATCCAGTGGGAAGTTCCTATTTCTGACATGCATATATATATAGGAATTCAGGAGTTCCCGTCATGGCGCAGCAGAAACGAATCTGACTAGGAACCATGAGGTTGCAGGTTCGATCCCTGGCCTTGCTCAGTGGGTTAAGGATCCGGTGTTGCCATGAGCTGTGGTGTAGTTCACAGATGTGGCTCAGATCTGGCGTTGCTGTGGCTCTGGCGTAGGCTGGCGGCTACAGCTTGGATTAGACCCCTAGCCTGGGAACCTCTATATGCTGTGGGTGCGGCCATAAAAGGACAAAAAGACAAAAAAAAAAAAAAATCAGATAAACACCAACAACAATAGGGAAGGAAAAAATAGATCACAGAAATGAGAGCAAGTACATTCTGACGTGTGTAGAAGAAACAGGTAGACCCCAAATTTGCCATGAAGATGTAGCAGAAATGAGGATGAGGTAAATACAGGGTGATGTCATTTAGATTATACAGTTTTTGAGGGCAAAGACCTTATCTGAACATCTTTATATTTCCAGGATCTGCTGCAGTGTACAACACAGTGTAAGTGCTCAATATGTGTTTGCTGAATTAGGAAGAGGCAGGTGAAGCTCAAGTCTGGTTTAGCATCTTCTGGGTAAATCTTCTACCCAAGATTTGGGGCTCTCTTTCTGCCTCCCTACGTCACTACCCAGTTCCCATGATATCTTACAGTGATGGCCATATCCCCCATACACACAATCAGGTCAGTTCTATCAGAGTTGAATTTGGGCAGCCTTACCCGAAGAGCGTGTTTGCTGGCACAGTATCCACCAGAAAGGGGTGCAGATATTATACCCATGACGCTATTCACAGTAACGATTTTTCCTTGCTTCCTCTCAATCATGTGAGGTAGAACACACTTTGTCAAGGACACCGTCCCTAAGTAGTTAACCTCCATTATCTCCTTGTAGACATCTAGGCTGGCGTCCACAAACAAAGAACGCTGCGTTACTCCACCATTGTTGACCAGAATGTCGATCTAGTTAAAGAAAATCAGAAAAGGGACACTTGAGGGATGACCTGTACATGGATGGCTGGAATTCCTTGGGATGGTTGGTTATATTGTTTACGTGATGAAACAATGGAACAGAATGGTTTATTTCCAGAAGTCAGCAATAAAAAAGATAAAATGAAAACCAGAATCCACCTATGGATATAAATTCCTTTTTTTCTTTTTTTTTTTGCTACACAGGCAGCATGTGGAAGTTCCCAGCCAGGCCAGGGATTGAACCTGTGCCACAACAGAGATAATGCCAGATCCTTAACCCACTAAGCCACTAGGGAACTCCTAAGTTCCCATCTTAAGTGATTTTTATGGAAATAATTATCACAAAAATAAAAGGCATGGATGTTTAGCTTCTTTTGTTCTACATGGAAGAGTTAATATTTGTTAAAGTAAAAAAACTAGTAATTACATAAAGCCACCCACTTTGAGATTAAGAGGTCCAACTCATGGGCCTTCATCTCACTGCAGAACCCATTTGCCTAAAGCCCTTTGAATGTTAGCACCATAGATGGTGCTATGCAGCTACTTCAAAGCGAGACTTATCCAGGAATTCCCAATGTGGCTCAGTGGGTTAAGAACCCAACATTGTCTCTGTGAAGATGCAGGTTCAATCCCTGGCCTCACTCAGTGGGTTAAGGAGCCAGCATTGCTGCAAGCTGCAGTGTAGGTTGCAGATGTGGCTCTGATCCAGTATTGCCATGGCTGTTGTCATAGGCCTCAGCTGCAGCTCACATTTGACCCCTAGTCCAGGAACTTCATATGTTGCAGGTGTGGCTGTAAAAAGAAAAGAGAAAAAAAGAAGCACAACTTATCCAATAAAAATGCTACTTACTTTACCAAACTCCTGGAGAACGGCTTTGGTAGCCACTTCATGGGAACTTCTATTAGCCAGGTCAAGGGGCAAAACGAGTATATCTTTTCCTTTCAAATTGCCATTCTCTAAATAAAGACACTTGAAATTAATGTGGAAGTCATACAATAGTTCACTTTAGCTCCCTGCTACTTACATTAAGTTTAACACCCACCCTACAACCCCACTTGGCCATGAACTTATTTCAGGGTGGCCCTGTGGATGAGGTTCTCTGAGTGACCAAGAAGGGGGCTGGTGATAATATGGCAACATAATATGGTGATAACTGGAGACAAAATATTGGCTGGGTATACAGGAAGCAGACTGGCTCTCTTTAAAGTGAATATAAACAGTCTAACATTGGAGCAGACTCCAGAAAAAAATCAAGATTATATTGAAACTAAATAAGCAAAAATTTTAGAACAATTTCTTTAGAAGTACAGAAGGAATCTGTACATCTGTTATGATAGGTTCACTAGTTGATTTTTAGGTACATTAAAAGAAATTATGCCAAAAATCAGTTAAATTCAGAGTCTTCCAGTCACATCACACAGAGGTTTCCTTCCAGAGGCTAGGGATTCCAGGAGGAAAATAAGGAAAACGATACAATCCTAAAATTCCCAACCAAGAAAAATGTTGGGCTGTAATGATTAGCTCCTCTTTCTGTTCACCAAAAAACAACTGAGGGAGTTCCTGTGGTGCAGTGGGTTAAGAATCTGATGGTGACAACAGCTCGGGTACTGAGGTGGGGGTTCCATCCCCAGCCCAACGCAGTGGGTTGAAAGGATTCGGCACTGGTGGCAGCTGTGGCATGGGTCGCAGCTGTGGCTTGGATTCAATCCCTGGCCCTGGAACTTCCATATGCCACAGATGTGGCCAATTAAAAAAAAAAAAACGAAACTAATTTATCTTGTAGAGAAAACACAAGAGGTGCAAAGGCTTAATGGGAAAAGAAGTAAACTGTGAAACATTACCTGTTTTAAAAGAAAGAAAAGTTTGGGAGTTCCTATTGCGGCTCAGTGGTAACAAACCTGACTAGTATCTGTGAAGAAATGGGTTCGATCCCTGGCCTTGCTCAGGGAGTTAAGGATCTGGCATTACCATGAGCTGTGGTGTAGGTCACAAATTTCGCTCTGATCCTGTGTTGCTGTGGCTGTGGTGTAGGCCGGCAGCTGTAGCTCTGATTTGACCCCTAGCCTGGAAATTTCCACGTGCTGCAGGTGTAGCCCTAAAAAGATCCCCCCAAAAGATTTGCAACAGTGATCTGACAGATAAAAGGAAAACAGCCTTACTCCAGCTAAGAAACACTGTTATGGTTCATTTCTGCCAGTGCAAGTCTCAACAGTAGAGCAGCAACTGTCATGAGAAGTGGCCCAGTGTGAAAACACAGGAGACCTTTGAAAGCAGTATTGTGGAAAAGGCCTTGTGACCTTGGCAACTCTACTTCTGGATGGTTAGTTTCATCAGCGAAGCGAGAAAAAGGTTTTTTCAAAATGGCAGATGACCAAAAACATGGTCTACTGGAAAATTCAGAATTATTTCAGTTTAGATACTAAATGTCCCATGAGAAATAATAACTTTATTATTTGAGGTTGCTTTCACTGTGAACATAACTACACCTAAACCCAAATAAAATTGACATTGTTGTCCTATATATATGAAAAATGTTATTCCACGTTGCATTTTTCAAATTTCATTGCATTCCTGTTCATTCATCCTTTATAACAGAAACATTGTGCCATCACACATGACATTAATATCTGGTATTTCAGCAAAACAAGTCAGGATCCTTTCCAATTAAATTTCTATGGTTACATAATGTATATCATACATAAGAACCAAACAGTTCTTTCCCTAAGATGAAAACAGAAGACATTTACTGGATCACTACAAATCAACCAGCATGTAAGAGCACTGATGATAACTCCCCAATGCCAAGAATCAATGCCCCAAAAAAGTAGAAAGGTGGCAGAAAAGAGAAGAAAAAGGACAGATCAGCTAACAAAGAAATGCCAGAAAAAAGAAGATTCAGATGAAAGCACTTAAGAGTATTTGAAACCAGGGTGTACTGCCCAGAAGAATCCTCCTCTTCCCTCTAAAATCATCCCCCCCCCTTTTTTTGGCCACCCAATGGCATATGGACCAGCTGCGACCTACGCTGCAGGAATGGCAATGCCAGATATTTAAGCCACTGTGCTGGGCCAGGTCAAGCCTGCACTGCAGCACTCCTGCACTGCTGATCCCATTGAGCCACAGCAGGAACTCCAAAATTCCCAAATTTTGACTCTGGGTCCTGATTTACTTCTAGGAAGCACTGCTGCTATTTTAGATTTACTTACCAAGGCATCTTCTTTTCACCCTTTCCAGCTCCTGCACTCTTCTGGCTGACAGCACGAGAGAAACTCCTAGTTTGGAGAGCTGGTAAGCCAGCTCCTCGCCAATCCCACTGGATGCTCCAGTCACCCACACCACCATATCAGTCAGCTCCCATTCTATTGAAAAAGGAGTGGGGATTGAGGGGAGAAAATAAGCTATGGGTTACAGCCGTCAATCAAAGAGTAACCAAAAAAACAGTTGTAAACAATATCATTGACTATGAAGACCTAATGTGTGGAGCTTAAAAATTGAAATATCCTATGTTCACAGGCTTGATTTTGGTGATGGTCTCACCAGTGTATGCTTAACCCCAAACTCACCCAGCTGTATGCATTAAATATGGACAGTTTTTATATATGACAAACGTAATTCAATAAAGTAATTAAATTTTTAAAATTAAATATCTTAAGAGAACATTTCCTACAAAAAGCACGGATACAAATCCTTAGTAACAGTTAACCAAAACATTATTTTGTGTATTCTAGACTCTATGCTCTTGGTGAGTTTTCCAGACTTTACTTCAGGATGAGCCTTCTAACTCCATGGTCTGACTCTAAGGCTGTATTTATCTGTATATCTGATAGAGAAAAGGACAGCTAAATAAATAGAAAGTATCTGGACTCCCTTTCTCACTTTCCTTATCCATAAATGTGGGATTTGGGTAAGAAGATCACTAAGAGTCCCATCCAGTCTTCAATTCTATTACTCTCATTTCTTGCAATAGAGGTACTGATGATGAATCTGAATATACCAAGTTGTACTCTGGGGTATGGTAGAATCACCCTGGATTTTTAAAGTCACATTCTCCCCATGTGTCAATCATATCCAATGCCTGTCAACTAAAGGTCATTTTGTAAAGTGCTCTCCAAATGCCTGAGCTTTCATCTTGGGAGAATCTAGTAGTTCACCCAAGATAAAAGACATATGAGAGAGAGAGAAAATGTGCTCAGCCTGCCCAAGTATGATCCTGTTAAAGATTGAAACTATGTTACAGAAATGGTTTACTCTCCAATGAAAAACTTATTTTGCACTGCAGCACAATAGCCACTGTCCATCTCAATTTGCAGTCACGGTGGTGCCATGTTCCCGTGTGCCTTATTTATTAAAATGTGTTATTTATCAAAAATAGCAAAGAAGGGGAGTTCCCATTGTGGCTCAGTGGTTAACAAACCCAAATAGCATCCATGAGGATGCAGGTTAGATCCCTGGCATCGCTCAGTGGGTTAAGGATCTGACATTGCTGTGAGCTGTGGTGTGGGTCGCAGATGTGACTCGGATCCTGTGGTGCTGTGGCTATAGTGTAGGCCAGCAGTTACAGTTCCGATTCGACCCCTTGCCTGGGAACTTCCACATGAGTGTGGCCATAAAAAGACAAAAAAAAAAAAAAAAGTCTATTATTTAAGATATACATTGCTGATTTTACATCAGTAAAGTTAAAGTCAGGAAGTTAGTACTGTTTTAGTTAAACAATTCTAAAACCTAACTGTTGGGTTATCAATATGAATTCTGGAGACCACCAGGCTTCAAATTCCAGCTGTGTCACACACAGCAGTGAAATGCTGCCATGTGACAACTTTATACCTTAATTTTCCAAAACTGGAAAATGGAATTAATAATAAAACCTCTGTTACGGGTTGTTGGCGAGAAATTAGTTAAAACATGTGACGCATTCGCCACAGTGTCTGACACATACTCAGTGCTTAATAAGTAAAATGTCAACTTTAACTATTGCTAAAATTATTTAACAAATGGACTTTTTGGCAGCAAAACACGTTCACTCCATTAACTTGTGTGTTCTAACTTCTCCAGCCAGGTGCACTGGGGTTGCTTACTATAATGGCTTAACATTGTTTTCATTGCTTCCTATGTGCTTTAATGCATTACCTTATTAAAACCTTCAGGAATTATCTGAATTTTATAAAAAAGGAAACTGTGGTTTACAGAAATTAATTTACACCACTAGACTGTACACTTCCTTAAGGCTGCAAATTTCTCTCCTTTGTTCACTGCTCTGTCCTCGATGCCTCACACAGAAACTGGCATAGAGAAAGGACTCCATAAATCACTATTGAATAAACACCCAAAAACCCCGGCAGACAAAGAATGTGAGTCCAGGTATATCTAATTCCAAAGCCCATGCTCTGGCCAATAGCTTACACTGCCCACATTTTAATATAATCAGTATTTTTGAATCCAACTGTTTCTTAGCCATTCAAGAAAATGCTGTGTCTGGGCTACAGCTACAATGCTTTCCTATCATCTGGTGTACTCTTATGGAAAGGCCCAACTGCACAACCTTCCTGACGGACTTGATCAGAAATATCAGAATGTACAGTCAGATAGTCATTTATTCATTCATTAACTACGCATTGCTCCTGCAATACTCAGATTCCACAGTAAAAATAATTTCTTTGTAACCATTTACTAACTGGCATAGAACTAATAAAGATTTCTTCTCTTGTATACCTACATGCAAATATTATTTAAATGCAACAATGAAAACCCCCAGGCTGACATTTAGCTGAGTACACCTGCAGTTCTGGCACCCTTCTTCCCACCCCGGAGAAGAAAACATGGCAATTTAGCACCAACTTTTGTTTACTAATTCTAAAGAATCTGGGATACATAATGACCTCCCCTCAAGAGCCTCTGAAAGCAGATTCTCAGAGTTGGAAGGAAACTTACAGTTCAACCCCCAACCCAGTTTGAGAATTCTCTCCTCAGGCTGGTGATAGGCTAGTGTCTGATTCCCTCACAGGATGAGGAAGCCAGTTATCTCTGAGGCACTGGCTCCTTGTTTGGACAATTCTAATCCTTCCAGGGGTTCAAGGATTCTTATACTGATGTGCTGTATCTTTAGCTTCTAAGAACCAGCAGCCAAAGGCAGCAGTTCTGCCTTGTGGTACTGGGAAGAATAAATCAAGCCTGTCTTACTCATGACAGTCCCTCATCTACTTGAAGACAGCTGTTGTGTCCTCCCTAAGTCCTTTCATCTCTTGCGTCTCTAAGGCGAAATAAACACCTCCAATTTCCACAACCTTCCCTCAGATGACATGGCATCCAGTTTCCTCCCTCTTCTGCTCACACCCTCTGCACAAGCTCCAGCTGGACCATGTTCCTACTGAAACGAGCTGGCCAGAGCAAGATACCAGATTCCTGTGGGGTTTGGACAGTTCAGCGTAAGGTGACATGACTGAATCATTTTCCTCTTCCCCCAGAACGGTTGTTCTGTGAGGGCCCAGACAGAGGCTGGCTCAGTCACTGCCATGTCCCCAGGGCCCAGCACAAAGGCCAACACATACAGGCAGGTATTGAGAAGATACCTCTTGTTGTTTGCGGTTTATTCCATTAGACACTAAAAGTCTCCCAGGATTGCCTAATCTTTTCTGGTATTTCACTTCACCACTGACTCACCCTAAGGTTCCTGTCACCTAAAATCTGTGTTCTCCTCACCTCACTGCTGTTGACACTGTTCCTACTCTGGACTGATGCCGTAGATTTTTCTGGATCTACACGCAATACCTAAAATTAATCACTCTTAAATTTCACCATGTGAGACACATGCTTGAAAGTGCAGAGAATTTCTCTAGAAGGATACATGAAACAGGAGAAAATGGTGGTTGCCCCAAAGAGCCATGACAGGTGGCTGGGTACAAGGGTGGGAGCGAGCTTTACTCAACAACTTACCTCCTTTTGCATTTTAAAAATGTGGCCTTGGGAGTTACCATTGTGGTTCAGTGGTAATGAATCTGACTAGTATCCATGACGATTCAGGGTCAATCCCTGGCCTCACTCAGTGGGTTAAGGACCTGGTGTTGCAGTGAGCTGCAGTGTAAGTCACAGACGTGACTCAGATTCGGTGTTGCTGTGCCTGTGGTGTAGGCCGGCAGCTGCAGCTCTGATTCAACCCCTGGCCTGGGAACTTCCATATGCCACAAGTGTGGCCCTAAAAAGCAAAAAAAAAAAAAAAGTTGACCATATGTGAGTATATTTTCTACTGTCTATTTTTAAAACAACAAAAAAATTAAAAACCCATAGAGGAGAAAAGGAGGATAATCTTTTTTAATCCTTAATAAAGTCTGCCCATCTTTCCAGTCTGAGTTGTTTTGGGAACTTGAATATCTTCATGTTCCTTTAACTTTTTTCATTACTTAATTTCACAGGTATACTGTATATTGTTTATATATTTACATGTATATATCTGAGCTTTATACATAAAAGAAGATTTATAAAATTTACTCTTTAGCCAGTACAGGTTTAAGAATGGCAAAATTTAGGAGTTCCCTTGTGGCACAGCAGGTTAAGGATCTGGCATTGTCACTGTAATGGCTGGGGTGGCTGGGGTCACTGTTGTGGTGAAGGTTCAGTCCCTGGCCTGAGAACTTCCACATGCTGTGGGTGTGGCCAAAAAAAAAAAAATTTTTTTTTAAGTGTTTGTCTTCACCTGCAGCTTTGAAGCCAAACACTAAAAAAAAAATCTATTGCAGAGACAATGCCATGTAGTTAAGCTATAGGCCACAGGGGAACTCTAGAATGACGAAATTTAAAAATTAAGTTAAAAGTTAAATGAGTCTCATGGTGGCCTAGTGGGTAAGGATTCAGATTCATTGCTCAATCCCTGGCCCAGGAACTGCTGCTTGCCATGGGCGTAAAAAAAAAAAAAAGTTAAATTAAAATTTAAAATCTACTAAAATTCAACTTACCTTTACAACTGTATTTGCTGAATAACTTGTATACTTACTCGAACTGTTAAGGTATCATACTACACATGTAAATTAGCAAATTACATAACTACATAATAATAATAGCAAAGTAAGTGTATTTAAAAAACACTTCAAAATTGATATTTTTCCAGCAAAAGTAAAACACTGACAAAACTGAATGCAATTGTTAAAAATTACCTTTAATCACCTTAAACTTTTAACTTTTGCTTGGTATATGAAAATAACTTTTAACTTAGCTGCTAGATATTGTCAACATTTTTTCCTTTCCAGCACTTGACATATTCGGTTGAATAACTTTGGTAGAATATTAAAATATAAAGTATTTTTAGGTAAATTTCAAAGTCTAAGTTAACAAAAAGCACTGAGGATCAAGCACAAACATCCACAAAGCAGCCAATAGGCATATACATTCCATCTGTTGAGATGGAGCAAATGACCAGGAGAAAGTCGCCAATCGCAGTCATCTATCTGCCATAATTTCGTAGCCCTGATCTTGCCTATGTTATGTATATTCCATGAGCTCAGTGTCAGAGGTACACTTGCTATACCCCCCCCCCCAAAAAAAAGGCCAAGAAGAATTTTGAAATGTTAAGGAATCAGGTAGGGTTGAGCTTTGGAGGGGCATAAAACACTGTACCATCTAAGATTATTTTCGGTCCTTAAGAACCAATTTTCACCCTTGCGGAAGCTATATGGCTCCCCTTTCTTCCCTGGCCCCATTTTTAAAGCATACTGGTGATCACTTCAAAGCAAACCTCCTTTCATACAGGAAGCTAGGTTCAGGGAAACCCCACTTCCCTCCAGCCCTTATGGATCCAAAGCCTAGCTCTGGACAGGTCACTGAACTTCTCCAAACATGTTTCCCTACCTGGAAAATAAGATTAATAACGCCTACTTTGTAAGTGTCATTGTAAATTAACTTGTGTGAACACAGCTTAGCACATAGAATGCATTTAGTTAATGTTCATCAAATATGAAGCAGGACACAGATAAAAGTGAGATAGGCCGGACGCCCTTTAGTATGCCAATCTTGCTCCTGGCAAAACACCAATCCAGTTTTTGCTAGAGTTACAGTTCTAACCCAATAGACAGGCAGGTAATGTGGGTGACTCTGGATTAGCTCAAAGTTTACTTCACTACTCTGAGTAGAGTGAGAAATGGAAGATGAACAACTTCAGGAAGTAGTCCTCAAAAGGAGGTTCCTTTACAAACGCACTGCTTCTCAAAACTAGTATTCTCTAACGCTGCGAATAATACCTGTGTACGAATTCAGAAACCTGTGGGCGCCCTGCCGATTCCAATGCTCTCGCTCTTCTACTCTGGCAACCAGGCAAGTCTATACGCTCCAGAACAGAAGACAAAATGACTCGGCCCCTTCAAACTCGGCCCCTTCAAACTCGGCCCCTTCCTCCCCGAACCGCAGCCCCCTGGGAAAGGCGCAACCTCGCCGCCCGGAAGCTCCATGCCACACGGAGGGACACGGAGAAAGGCGAATCGGCGGACCGCACAGAACCCGGCCTCAGCTCCGGAAAGGCAGCTGCGGATCCTCACCTGGGCGTCGCCCCTGCCACTCGGCCCACAGCAGGGTCAGGTCGCCGTCTGCCCGCAGAAAGCGCAGGAGCTGCACCACGAGCGCGAGCAGGGCGCAGAGCGCCAACAGCCAGAGAAGGAGCTCCCAGCTCATCACCGCCGCGCGCGCGCCCGCCCTGCTTTGCGGAGAAAGCTAGAGCGACCCACCCACCTCACCGACCTCGTCTGAGCTGCGCAACTGCGCGGGTGCAGTGGCGGCGCCGCCCCCCAGCCAACCGCCGGCCGGGACCCGCCCCGGGAGCAGGCTGGACCTTGAGCCGCCTGGGGCTCAACGAGTTGAGCGTGGGGGACGTCGGCTCAGCGCCCAGCCCTGGCGTGGCTGCTCAGGTTTCGCCTGCCAGTGCGCCCAGTAAAGAGTTGCAGTAGAAGCAGACGGCGCGGATGACTGAGGTACTTGGTGGTACTCCTGTTGGTACAGTAATCACAGCATTTGTAATATCAAGAATGATTCTTTAACAGTTGTTTTGAGGGCAGATAGTTTTCAAAGATCTGGTTGTGTCGACAGGAAGAGCACAAATATTACAACGTATAAATTTGGCCTCCTCCTCCCTTAACTTTCTTTAGAAGAGCCCAACAAAACACCAATTTGTTTTCCACCCCAGTCCCACCCCCTCACCGAATTAACCCAATGGTTGAGTGGGATTGGCCACGCGTCCACCTAAATTTGGACAGCACATTGAAAGAGACCCTGGCACCGTTGCTGAATGAGAAAATTCAGCTTGGGCAGCATTTGACCTTGAGCATAGTGCTAGGAGTGCCAGTTGGGGATTTGAGCCAGCTCTGTTGGAGTCCAGGTAGCTGAGCCCTCAGAATCCTAAGTAAATTATTTCCTTTTCTGCGCCCACAAAGAATATGTAATTTAAATGAGAAAATGCCTGTGAGAGGCACAGTGGCTCATACACAATAATCCTAATCATACCTTCTTTTGTAATTATTATAACTAATTATCATTAATTATTCTTCATTGTTTTTATTATACTTATTTTTTATACTCCAACCTGAGAAGCAGGAATTTTGTTTATAAACTTGTTTATAAATTTCTACATTCAGCAACTTAAGTTCTCCTTATACCTGTAAGCCATAAGAATGTTTGCATTGTGTTGAATTAGAAAATTGACAGAACACTGTAAACCAACTATAATAGAAAAAATAAAAATTAATATAAAAAATTTGGGAGTTCCCACTGTGGCGCAGCGGAAACGAAGCCAGCTAGTATCCATGAGGATGCAGATTGGATCCCTGGCCTCACTCACTGGGTCTGCCATCTGGTGTTGCCTTGAGTTGTGTAAGTCGCAGACTTGGCTCAGATCCAGGGTTGCTGCGGCTGTGATGTAGGCTGGCGGCTGCAGCTCATATTCATCCTCTATCCTGGGAACTTCCATAGGCCATGGGTGTGGCCCTAAAAAGCAAAGCAAAAAAAAAAAAAAGTTATTGTGACATTGTTCTGGGTTCCTGGAGAAAGATGTGCCCTTAACTAAACCTTGACTCTGACTGATGGTTTATCCTGATCACAACTTGGAATAATATTGCTCAGGAGTTATCTTTATTGGCTTGTCGCCTTTGTCATGCAGGCTATTTTTTTCCTGAAGAGCCATATTCAATTGTATTTACTTTTTAATTTTATTTTTTAATTTTTTATTATAGTTGATTTACATTGTTCTGTCAATTTTTGTTGTACAGCAAAGTGACCCAGTCATACATCTATACACACTCTCTTTTTTCCTTATAATTGACCTTTCAAATAAGGTGCTTAAAAGTAATATTACCAGCTCTGGAGCCAAACTCAAGTTCAGCTGCTCATTGCTAAAATGTCAGTGTTCCCAGAGACAAGGGTTGGTAGAAACAGAAAGATGCTTTACTCAGGAAGTTGGCAACCTGGGGAGATGGCAGACTAATGTCCACCAAACCATCTCCCAGTTGTCAGTTAGAGGGAAAGGGTTTTATAGGGAAAAACTATAAAAGGTGTGCAGGTGGGGGCTATGTGCAGAAGAGATCACTGGATTCTCCATCACAAGCTTCAGCTGTGGGTAGGTGGGTGGGACAGATCTGCACATGGCCATTATGGAAGTGGGAGCTGAGACAGCAGGCCCAGAGCTGGGAAAACCTGTCCCAAAGAATATGATCTCTGACCTGTCCAGTCCTGGAGTAAGAGCTCTGAACATCTAAGACTCAAAACTGTGTCTCTGACTTTTAATCTTATAATTTGGTCCAGTATGCATGTCTCATTCATTCCAGCGTATGTACTTGTAAATTATGCACATTTATTAATTTACAAGCTATAAGTTAATGTGTTGACTTGGCTATGCCATGGGGCCCAGTTTTTGGTCAAACACTAGTCTGTATGTTGCTTTGAAGTTATTTTTTAGATGTGATTAGCACTTAAATCAGTAGACTTTAAGTAGAGGCTTTAAGTAAAGCCTCTAGAATGTTGATGAGTCTCATTCTAGACAGTTAAAGGCTTAAAGTAAAAAAGACTGGGAGAGTTCTCATTGTTGCTCAGTGGGTCAAGGACCCGATGTTGTCTCCATGAAGATGTCGGTTTGATCCCTGGCCTCGCTCTGTAGGTTAAGGATCTGCCATTGCTATGGCATAGGTCACAGATGCAGCTTGGATCCATTGTTGTCATGGCTGTGGTATAGGTCTCAGCTGCAGCTCCCATTCAAGCCCTGGTCCGAAAACTTCCATATGCTGCAGGTGAGGTCATTAAAAAAAAAAGTTTATTAATTAAACAAACAAACATAAAAACCAACTGAGGTCCAGAGCAGCAAAGAGAATTCTGTCTCCAGACTGCCTCTGAACTTGAGTTGCAATATCCACTCTTCCCTGAGTCTCTAGCCTGCTGGCCTGCCCTGCAAATTTCAGACTTGCTGGCCCTTACAATTGTGAGTCAATTCCTTAAAATAAATCTCTGTCTCTAGTGTGTGTGTGTGTGTGTGTGTACGTGCACACGCTTATATCCAATGATTTTGTTTCTATGGAGAACCCTGTATACAAGTTGTGATAAAACCACACAGTCATTTCACCTCCCCAGCAGTTCCTGCATTAGAAAATGACAACAACAAAGTAATGTATAAATTTAACATCAGAAACTTTTATTTTATCTGAATAGAGGCATAATTCATTTTGGAATTCAAGTCTACGTCTAAAGAATTAGCTACTATCATCAGAAAAAATAACTATTGTAACTAATATCTTGGCAGTACCAAATGTCCTCTTTGTTCTGTTCTGTTCACCAGTGAGAAAAATCCATCTTCAGAATCTGCTGCAGGAGTTCCCGTCGTGGCTCAGTGGTTAACGAATCCGACTAGGAACTATGAGGTTGCGGGTTCGATCCCTGG
>PVHT021183527.1:1865539-2029441 GCA_004024745.2 Catagonus wagneri | reverse complement strand
AAAAAAAAAAAAAAAAAAAAAAAGAAGAACCTGCTGCCTCTGGTAAAGATACTCAGCAAGTTCTTTTCACAAATAGTGTCTGTCAGGGTTTCCTCTTCCCATTTTGCATAGCATTTACTTCAAAACTTGAAGCCAAAGTGTTCAAAAGAAAAGACATAGACAAATGAAGGGATTCTTCTGAGGCTGGTGAGGCATAAGAGGCAAAGCAGTGGAAAGCTGGCCCCTCCTGAATCAGTCCATTCATGAGCTGACCAAATTTTAACCATTTAAATATAATATTCCAATAACTAGAAAAAAAATTAGGGAGTTCCTGCTGTGGCATGGTGGGTTAGTGATCCAGCTTGTCTCTGTGGAGGTGGTTTGTTCCCCTGCCCAGTGCAGTGGGTTAAGGATCCAGTGCTGCTGCAGCTGTAGTTCATAGCTCCAGCTCATATGCGATTCCTGGCCAGGGAACTTCCATTTGCTCCAGAGTGAGGCCGAAAAAGAAAACGAATTTTTTTTTAGTTTAAAAAAAAAAAACTTATTCAAACATAAGCTACAGTATTTCCTCTATGAACAGAGAAACTCAGGAGTTCCTGTTGTGGCTCAGTGGGTTACAAACCCAACTAGTATCCATGACGGTGCAGGTTTGATCCCTGGCCCCGCTCAGTGGGTTAAGGGAGCCACCATTGCTGTGAGTTGTGGTGTAGGTCGTAGATGCGGCTCAGATCCCACATTGCTGTGGTGTAGGCTGGCAGTTGCAGTTCTCATTCAGCCCTAAGGCAAAAAAAAAGAGAGAGAGAAACTTAACTGCCAAGAGACAAGGAGAGACCAGCTGTCATGTCAGCCCCCTTCTCCATGCCCACTTGGAAAGAGCAGCAGCCACTCCTCTCCTCAGGTGTCAGTATCTTTTTATGAGGCAGAATTTCATTGAAGAGTAGGGCCATCACGCAAGGTCCCCCGGAGCTAAAGCAATGGTCCCTCAGTCAGAACAGGGGTCTTTCACAGTTAGAGAAAAAAGACTGAAACCGTATACTATATTTCAGCACCAGGCAACGTAATTTCTGAGAACACACAAACTCAGTCTCAGCTAAAGTATCCACTTTGGCAAATAAATCCTAGTCTGGTGCTAAATCTCCCCCTATCTGAGCCATGATTCACATCCCAAAGTACACAATGCAATGAAAACAGAAAGTAGTCAAAATCCCTCAGTCTAATTCACAAAACATTAAGATACTATTCTTGATTAATTTCCACTTAGAAATATGTTTCAGAGCATTTAATTGCTTCTGCCTACCTACATATGTTAGACAAGCATCAACAGCGGTAACTTTCTTATCTGTAAGCATTTAAAAGCAAGATGGTTTTCAATCCATAAACCTTATGGGTTTTCAATCCATAAGCCTTATGGGGACACAGTTAGAGTGCATAGAAACGAGGGCATAGCTGATAACAATGGAGAGTCAAATGGAGAAGGTTCTGGGCATTGATACAACAGAACTTCCCTCCTCTCTGACTTCTGCAGTGCCTTGTGTGCTCTGATGTCAAAGGCTGTGCTTCAGCGGAAACAGATATAACTTTAAAACAGTCATGAAAGCGAGACAGTGGCTTCCCTCTTCAATGTTTTATTTTCCAGCCTTGCTTACCACACTTCCTTTTCTTTCATCTTGAAATGTTTTGAAGAACGTTGCTTGTGGTAATTAAATTTCCTTCAACAGCGCTTCCTTCTCCCTTCCCAGTATTGATTGTTTCTTTAGATTAGCTGACTTGAGCATTATCTTGAGTCTCTTAAACATGAAAAGTTCGCTATATGATTCCCTCTCTGTGTTTCTCTCTCTCTCTCTCCCTCCCTCCCTCGCTGAATTCTTCATTTCAAACTTCCTTTTATGTATCTCAGTAAATGATTTAGTCAGTGGTGGTATTTACTCAAATATACACAGGTGGTAAAATTGCATAGAACTGTGCACACATGCCAGTGTGCACGCACACGGACACACATATGACACTCACGTGTAAAGCTGGTGAAATCTGAATCAGGACTGTAGCTTGTGACAATATCAATTTGCTGGCTCCATTATTGTTCTGAAATTATGTAAAATTTCACCAATGGAGAAAACGGGGTGAAGGGTTCAGAAAACCTGTTTCATTTTTTGCAACGTCCTATGAATCTGTAATCATTTTAAAGTGGGAATATTTTGTTTTATAAGGTGCTGGCATTACAGTACATAGTGTTTGAAAGTAGACTGGGATTAATTATTAACATATATTACAGGAGTTTTCTGGTGGCTCAGCAAATTAAGGATCCCATGTTGTCACTTCTGTGGTTTGGGTCGCTGCAATGGAGTGGGTTCATTCAGTCCCTGGCCCCAGAACTTCCACATGCCGTGGGTGGCAGCCAAGTAAATAAATAAATATTACAAAATCTAGGGCACCTACTTTAAAAACTTAAAAAATATGTAATTAAAATGCTAATAAAGGACAGTATATTAGTCAGTCCTCCAGAGAAATAGCCAAAAAGATATGTGTGTGTGTGTGTCAGAGGAAATTTATTATGGAGAAGCCTGAAAACTAGTGGAGCTGAAGGTGTGAGTCCGCACCCAAGTCCAAAGGCCCAGGAGCGCTGATGTCTGGGGTCAGGGGAGGGTGGATGTTACAGCTTAAGCAGGGAGCAAGTTCACCTTTCTCAGGTTTGTTGTTTCATTTCGTTCTTCAGCAGATTACATGATGCTCATGCATATTACTGAGAGTGATCTTCTTTACTCAGTCTACTTATTCAAATATAATCTCTTCCAGAAACACCCTTAGGGACACACCTAGAAATCATATTTTATTGGGCACCCCTTTAGCCCAGTCAATTTGAAAAACCCTCACAGAGAGAAAATAGAATCATATGAATTCTCAGTTAAAACCACAAAAGGCAGAAGAATTTGGAAGACAAAATTAGGAACAAAGAACAAGGACAATAAATAGAAAACAGTAACAAATATGGTAGGTATTAATCCAGTTCTATCAATATCCACCTTGAATGTCAGTAGTCTAAAAGCAAAAATTAAAAGACACAGATTATCAGACTAGATCAAAAAACAAGATCCAGTTAAATGTTGTCTATAAGAAGCTCACTTTATTTTATTTTTTTATGATTTTTATTTTTTCCATTATAGTTGGTTTACAGTGTTCTGTCAGTTTCTACTGTACAGCAAAGTGACCCAGTCATACACATATATATACATTTTTTTCTCACATTATCCTCCATCATGTTCCATCATAAGTGACTAGATGTAATTCCCTGCACTATACAGCAGGATCTCATTGCTTATCCACTCCAAATGCAATAGTTGGCATCTATTAACCCCAAATTCCCAGTCCATCCCACTCCCTCCGCCTCCCCCTTGGCAACCACAAGTCTGTTCCCCAAGTCCATGAGTAAGAAACTCTCTTTGAATTTACAGATACAATAGATTAAAAGTAAAAGGATGGACTGGACAATGGTTTTTTGGATATGACACCCTAAGCACAGGCAGCGCATTTGCAGCAACATGGATGGACCTAGAGATTATCATATAAGTGAAGTAAATCTGACAGAGAAAGAGGAATATCATATGACATATATCTAAAAAATGATACAAATGAATTTATTTACAAAACAGAAATAGACTCACAGACATAGAAAACAACTTATGGTTACCAAAGGATATGAGGGGACAGAGATAAATTAGGAGATTGGCATTAACATATACACACTACTATATATAAAACAGGGAAAAAAAACTAGTACCTACTATATAGCACAGAGAACTATTTTCAATGTCTTATAATAACCTATAATGGAAAAGGATATGAAAAATAATATATACATATGTAGAGCTGAATCATTTTGCTGTACACTTGAAACCAACACATTATAAATTAACTATACATCAATTAAAAAATAGGAAAAAAAAGCACAGGCAACAAAAGCAAAAATAGACAAATGAGATGGCATCAAAGTAAAAAGCTTCTGCACAGCAAAGTAAACCATCAAAAATAAAAAAGCAACCTATGGAATGGGAAAAATATTTTCAAACCATGCCTCTGATAAGAGGTTAATATCAAACATATATGAGGAACTCATACATCTCAATAACAAAAATACAGATAATTCCATTAGAGACTGGGCAAAGGACCTGAAGAGACATTGCTCAAAAGAAGACAGATAGATGGCCAACAGGCACAGGAAAAGATGCTCAACATCTCTGATTATTAGAGAAATGAAAATCAAGACTGCAGTGAGGAATCACCTTACACTGGTCAGAATGCCCATCATCAGAAAGTCTACAAACAATACATGCTGTATAGGGTGTGGAGAAAAGGGAACCCTCTCACACTGTTGGTGGGAATGTAAATTGGCACAGCCACTAGGAAGAACAGTATGGAGTTTCCTTAAAAAAACTAAAGATAGACTTATGGTGTGATCCTGCAATCCCACTCCTAGGCATTTGTCTGGAAAAGACAAAAACTCTAACTAGTAAAAGATTCATGCACCACAATGTTCATAGCACTTTGTACAATAGCTAAGACATGGAAACAGCCTAAGTGTCCATTAATGGATGAATGGATAAAGAAAATGTAGTTATATACAGTGGAATACAATGGAACATTATTCATCCTTCCATACATGGATGAAATAAGGCCAAATGCTAAGTGAAGTAAGTCAGATGGAGAAAGACAAATATCATATGATCTCATTTATATGCGAAATCTAAAAACAAAAACCAGCTTGTGGATATAGAGAATAGGTTGGTAGTTGCCAGGGGCAGGGTTGGGTGAAATGGGTGAAGAGAGTCAAAAGTATAAACTTCCACTTATAAGTCATGAAGATTCAACGTACAGTATGGTAACCATAGGTATTAATACTGATTATATATTTAAAAATTGCTAAGAGTAAATCTTAAAAGCTCTTATCACAAGAAGAAAAATTGTAACTGTGTGGTGATGGATGTTAACTAGATTTAATGTGGTAATCATTTTATAATATATACAAATATTAAATCATTAAGTTGTACACTTGAAACTAATAAAATTTTTGTGTCAATTATATCTCAATTTTTAAAAATATTGTGACATACTCATAAAAAAAAAAGATGTCTCTGGAGTTCCTATTGTGGTAGAGTGGGTTAATGACCCAGCTTGTCTCTGTGGAGGTGCCGGTTCAATCCCCAGCTCAGCACAGTGGGTTAAGGATCCGGCATTGCTGCAGCTGTGGCAAAGGTCGCAGCTGCTATTTGGATTTGATCCCTGGTCAGGGAACGTCCATATGCTGCAGATGTGGGAAGAAGGAGGAGAAGGAGAAGAAGAAGAAAGGAAAAAATAAATAAAAGATGTCTCTCACCTAAAACTGGGTGTTCCCCCAAAAGAAAAATTCACATGGACCCATAAAGCAGAGTGTCAGCAACAACCACAACTCATCTGCCCTAATCTTTTGCCTCTGCTCCCACTTGTCCTTAATTGATTCCTGCAGAATGAACTGTGGAAAACTCACTATTTCCATCCACCGTTGCAAGAACATCAAGTTTGGTGTTCAGGCTTCTGTTCGCAAGTTTTCTAGTCTCCAGGATGCAAGACTGCCCCTGGTTCCCTGAAGAAGGAAGGAAAGCACCTCCTTCCTCCCCCATGCCTTATGTACTGTGTGTGCTCAGTTTCACAAAATCTACCAGCTTCTAGCAGCCTCAAACCTTCTCTCCATGGAAGCTGCAAATCAGCCTGAGGACCAGTTAGACAGCAAGCACCACTGATAAGCCCCTAACCAAAATCTTTGAAGGGACACTGATGGGGGCGTGGACTAGAGGAGTGGATAGATATAGATAGTGTCTATGCTATCTTAGTCTAAATTCAGCTGTCAGAAATGTACCTGGGCTGAGGGAGCATAGAAACAGAAGTGTTCAGAGAACAAAGCTGATGACCAGGCTCCTTCTTTCCAATAAAGGCACTTCTGCCGAATTCAAAGCATCTAGGTAAAACTACCTATTGTCTATCTGGGGGTTCCTTTAAAGGGGAAAAAAAAAAGACTTTCATTACTAAATTTTCATCCACTATTGAAGGCATTCATGAATGAATCAGCATCGCCCTCTACTGGATAATCTGTGCTTATGACTCAATTGTGTCCAAGGTGATGTAAATAGAATCTTAGATATTTTTTCTGAATTTCAGTGAAAGCTGCATGGAAACCAGGACAACTGAACTGTCTGTATATTCCTCCATGCCTATTAATGTGGTCAGATAAAATCCTCAAAAAAGTCTTCCTTTTCTAATTTTGAGAATTGCATGTTTTGAAAAAATACATTCCTGTGCATTAAAAACAAAGAGAAAGAGTCAGGGAGACAGAAAAATAGATGTAGAGATGAAGGAGAGAGAAACAGAGAGAGAGAGACAGAGAGAGAGCACCAGAGAATGAGAGTCAATTCTCTTCAAAGTAAACAGAGACTAGTTTCCTACCTTGGCAGCATCAAAAATAAGCTCAAGTACATTCTTTCTTTGTGACATCACCAGCTGTAGTTCTTACAATGTGTATGCTAATTCCAGCTCATAAACTTTTTATCTTTTTGAGACAAAATTTAAGCTGTAAGCTTGGTCAACTATAATGATCAGTTCAACTTCTGTGAAAATCTTACACTTCTATTAAAGCAGATTAAACTGTATTTGGTTGGGAGTCAGCCAGGAAATTGCTCTATCCAGCATAGTAACAGCATGAAAACCCACTGATATCTAGCCTAAATTCTGACTTATAAGAAAAAATAAATAGTAATTAAAACCTACTACTACATGAATAGGTCTTATGAAGAAAAAAAAAGTAAAACCTAATGCAAATTAAACTACATGCCATAAATTATCCCAACAGGAATACCCATGTGCAGCCTTAACAAGACGAATGCAAATACAGAATAAGCCATCATTTCTGTGTTAAAAGTTCCAAACTAGACTCCCCAATCCTGACCTCTGGCTACTCTTCCAGAAGCAGTCTCAGATGCTGGAAGGGTCCTGGGCTTTGGCATAAAACAACGTGGATTCAAATTTCAGCTCTGCCATTGGGTGACTTTGAGAAAAGACCTTGTTTTCCTTACCTGCAAGGTGGAGATAAAAACACATAATTCACAGAGTCCGAGGAAAATTAAATGAAATAAAGCATGTAAATCACTTAATATAGTATCTGGCATGTATTAGGTTTTCCATAAAACCGTGGTTTCCTTTTCCATTTCCCTCTAAATTCTTAGAGCTACCTGGTTATCCGACAATGCCAGGTGACACCCAGGCCAAGTTGATGTCTAAAATTCTTCTCCCTCTACATTCTCTTTCCTAATTACTGCCACCATCATTCATCTCTTTGTCCAAGTCAGCCACCTGATGCTATCCTCCTGCTTATGTCTGTGTATGTGTAAAAAACTCCTCTGCCTTCAAGACTCAGTAGATGTTGCCTCTCCTGAGAAGAGCCTGGATTTCTCTGGTCCTTTCAGACTGACTTGAGTTCTTGACCTGATCCCATGTTCCCAAGGAACCCCATAGATATACGTATTAGAGAGCTGGTTACGTCGTGACTTGTTCTCTTTCCCACTGGCTGTGAGTACTTCTAGAGCAGAGGTTGTGTCTTATTCAAAATTTTACCCGCTGGTTCTAATATTGTATTTGCCATACGAGGATGCTGAAAAACATCTGTGGAATAAATGAATCGCTGTATGGATTAATGACTAGTCACTGGAGTTTCAGAAATGGTAATAGGGAATTTCCCAGGCCAGGGATGCAATCTGAGCCACAGCTGCGACCTACACCACAGCTGTGGCAACACCTGATCCTTAACCTACTGCACCACAGCAGGAACTCCCTGAAATGGTAATCTTACCCATTTTCTCTATGGATCAATAGAGTTAGGAATCAAATGGGGAATGTCACAGGAACCCAAAAGGCCAGGACCAAGCTTCCTATTCCTTCCCCAAGTTTAGATTTCTAGACCCTGGAGGTCAGGGAAAATGTGCTGAGCAGCAGTCCTCCCGCAGGGGAGGTGACCTCTTGGCTGTGTCTATTGATCACTTGCAGGGGAACGGGAGGCCCGCCTCTGAAAGCACATCCTTGGGCTTTGACCCAGGTCTGCTTACCTGTAGAATCAAGGGCAGAGGAAAATGCATGATTTTTTTTTTTTTCTTAAAGAGGTTCATCTGCAACATGTTCCCAGGCTAGGGATCCAATCAGAGTTGTAGCTGCCAACCTGCACCACAGCCACGGCAGCACAAGGTCCAGCCCACATCTGTGACCTATACCACAGCTCAAGGCAACGCCAGATCTTTAACCCACTGAACAAGGCCAGGGATAGAACCTGAATCCTCATGGATACTACTCAGGTTCGTAACCTGCTGAGCCACAACAGGAACTCCCACAAATACCTTTTCTAAGTTATGAATGAAGGTTAGGTTCTTGGACTAGCTCACAAAATTGGTTTTAGTGTAGTTTGGAGTCTTAAGCCCTGAAATAGAGCTTCTCTGATGCTCTTTGACCATGGAGCCCTGCCGGGCACCCTTGCCAGCTGGGAAGCTCCAAGATGGACTGACCAGTTATACATAAAGGTTTATAAGCAGCATAAAATGAAGGGCCTATGTAAAAAGTCCTACAAATAATGTTTCAAACATCTCTGTTTCGGGCTTTCTCCATCCCAGTGCTATCAACATTTGGGGCCAGATAATTGTTTGTTGTAGGGAACTGTCTGGTGTATTGTAGGATATTCAGCAGCATTTCTGGCCTCAGCGCACTAAATGCCAGTAACAACATCCCATCACCAGTTTTCTATTTACAGCCAAGGAAATGTCCCCCGAGGGACCAAAATCACTCTCCACTGAGGCTTTGGAATGCAGTGGTCTCTGAACAATGGCTTGCAACCACTTCAGTCCTCTGCTACTCTCAAAGACCAGAAACCCAGGCTTCTGTGGATAAACTACTAATATGCAAAAACACGTAACTCTGAAAAAGGAAAATGCACTTTTGAGGGTAGTGAAGGATTATTTGCAATTTCTTTAAAGATTGAACACCTTTAAAGATCTACGTATTTTAATACCCTAGGAATATTTAACACTGTATATTTAAATAAATAATGACTGAAAATTGTTTCCTGGAGCTTCCATAGTGGTTCAGCTGGTTAAGGACCTAACATTGTCTCTGTGAGGATGCAGGTTCTATTCCTGGCCTCACGCAGTGGGTCAAGGATCTGGTGTTGCTGTGAACTGTGGCATAGGTCACAGATGCCCCTCGGATGCAGTGTTGCTGTGTCTGCGGCCTCAGCTGTAGCTCCCATCTGACCCTTGGCCCAGGAACTTCCATATGCCACAGGTGCAGCCAGAAAAAGAAAAAGAAAAAATTGCTTTCCAGTTTCAAATAAAATATACTGTTCCTTAGAACAGTCTAAGATTTTTCAGATGAATTATGATACAGTTGTTTGCAGGTGCTGATTTGGCGTCAACAATGAGCCTTTTCTTTGGCCATAAATAGAAAAACGCAGGCGTGTACATAATGAAGCAATTGTATGGTTGGAAATTGTGAGTAACTCACATCCCTCATAGAGAGAGGCTCATGCTACCTTCACAGCATAGGCCAAGAAAATTCCCATGTTGCCCAGTCACAGAGAAGAGTTTCAGATTCCACAAAATACTTTGAGTTCCCTACTTTTTTCTCCCATCCTACTATTCTCTGCTTTCAGAGAAGCAAAAAGTGAAGTTTCCTTCACAGATCATCAAGCTAATGCCCAAATACCCTTTTGGGGAATTCAACCTCTCTTTTACATGAAAATTTAAATTCTTACCTGATAACATTAGAATCTCCTTTCAAATATGGAAATAGAGTCAGTGAGTTGCTGTAAATCTCTAAAGGCTACACAAGCAGAAGGGGAATCAAAATCTAGGACTCCTGTCCAGGGTTCTCTGTAGACATTATTATATGGTCTCTACTGGAAAGCTGAGTTCAGACAACTGGCTGTTACCATTAAAAACTGACCTCTCTCTTCATCCACATCCTCTATAACCAAAGCTTCAGAGAGAACTGAAAACATTCATCGTTTGTAATATGAGCAGAGAGAAATGATTAAGAGTGTGCTTCTGGAGCCAGATCTGGACCTGGAGCCAGAATCTCAAATCTGCCTCTTAACTGGTTCATGAGAACCCTTGGTACCCTCATCTCAGCCTCCGTGCCTGTTTCCTTAGCTATTCAATTGAGATAATAAAAATGCCTTCAGGCATTCCCACTGTGGCACAGTGGGTCAAGAACCTGACTGCAGCAGCTCAGATCACCGAGGAGGTGCTGGTTCAATCCCCGGTTAGCACAGTGGGTTAAAAAGGATTTGGTGTTGGGAGTTCCTGTCATGTCTCAGTGGTTAACGAATCCAACTAGGAACCATGAGGTTGCGGGTTCGATCCCTGGCCTTGCTCAGTAGGTTAAGGATCCGGCATTGCCGTGAGCTGTAGTGTAGTTTGCAGATGCGGCTCAGATCCCACGTTGCTGTGGCTGTGGCGAAGGCCAGTTGCTACAGCTCTGATTAGACCCCTAGCCTGGGAGTCTCCATATGCCTCGAGGCCCTAGAAAAGGCAAAAGGACAAAGATAAAAAAAAAAAAAGGGATCTGGTGTTGTCATGCTGCAGCATAGATCATAGCTGTGGCTTGGATTCAGTCCCTGGTCTGGAAACTTCCATATGCCACTGGTGAGGCCATTAAAAAAAAAAAAAAGTGCCCTCAGATGCTTATGAGAACTAAATGGACTAATATTTATCAAGTACATGGAATAGTGTCTCTAGCAAGTGCAATGAAAGTATTTTTTAAAGAAAATTATGAAATAAATAAAGCAACATGAGGCTTTGGTCCCATTATTACAATCAAGCAATGCCCTAGAAGAAAAATTAAGAAATAGGCTTTTTATCTTTCCTAGCTGCACTTCCTTCTTTCAAGCTCATCTTCCTTTTTCTGTGTTCATCTTGAGTCCCCTTTCCGGTTCCTACCAAAGTGTTAGCAGATCACAACTGGCAATGTTTTAACTTGCCAGTCTAAGCTTCTTCTCAGAGGGGACTTTGAATTTCCTCGGAGACTCTCAAAGGATGAGAAGTCACCAGCGCTTAAAGAAACGAATATCCAACCCCGAAACGTCAGTGAGGAGTTGTGTTTTCACATGGGGGGACCCTTCTGTACCTGGTCTGAGGCTGGCCCTGGGGAGAAGTGTAGTTCAAATTAATACTTTTAAGCTTAAAAATCAAGTTTAAAAAATAAGCAGCCTCAAATTTCTGTATTTTAGCATATGGCAATTGTAACTGTCTTGAAATGAGTCATCTTAAGCCCAAGTTAGAAGCACATTTAAGTTTCCAGATGTCAAAAAAATTTTTTTTTAATTTTTCACCTAAATAAAGCAAGATGGAGTATGTTTTTTAATACTGCTTATTTTACTAGCTGTTAATGTTTACTCACTTCTGATTTTCCTAAGATGATCCCCTTGTAAGCTGTGGCCTAAATGCATTTAAATTGCCTTTGAATATCCCAAGCAGTCGTTACTACCATGGAAACGGAACCAAGGATATTCAAGATGACTCCTTGGGGGTATAATTTGGTGCTCTAGATACTTTTGATTGGTTCCTCCCTTGTCTACCACCCCTTCTCTGAAATGCAGTCCTGTCAGTTGGATTTATTTTTATTATCCATGGGAGCACACAGCTCACCAAGTAGTGGAAAGTGCCCTTCATCCAACAAAGGCCTTCCACAGACATTGCCAGTCACCGGCAGCATTAGCAGGGGCAAATCCATATGTGTCGGAAAACATGGGCAGAAAGATTTAGGCATTTGTCCAGGGGTCTATGAGGTAACCTGCACCTTTTATACTTTTGTTGGTAGAGAAGAGATCCTGGCCTGGCGCCCCCAAAGAATGCTGCCTAATGCCCTGGCTCTTGAGAATGTGATTTGGCTGCTGTACAATTCTGTTTAAAGGGCATATGGGAATTTAGTAATAGTAAGGGACCAAAACTGAGCAATAGACAATTCCTGACTCTGTTCGTAAAGTATCCAAAACCTTAACAAAATAGCTCTTTTCCCCCCAAATGTAAAATGGACACTTGTAGAATTCAAGCTTGGGACTGTAACAATCTAGAATAGATAAGGAGTGAGGTCCTACTGTATACAGGGAACTATATCCAATCAACTGTGATAGAACATGATAGAAAATGATATGAGAAGTAATATGAGAAGAAAATAGCTATTTCCCCCCCATATGTAAAATGGACACATATAGAATTGAAGCTTGGGACTGTAACAATCTAGAATAGTTCCCTGTATACAGGTCCTACTGTATACAGGGAACTATATCCAATCAACTGTGATAGAACATGATAGAAAATGATATGAGAAGAAAGACTGTGTGTGTGTGTGTATGTAACTGGGTCACTTTGCTATATAGAAGAAATTGACAGAACATTGTAAATCAACTTTGATAAAAATTTTTTTTTAAAGTTTGGGTTCAGCTAGAGGTCAATGTTTATAAACTAATGATCCCTTGGATGAAAGATTAGACATAAAGAGCAAATATTATTTCCTTTGTTTCATCAATCTGTGATGAAGATGGGAGAAAAAATGTCAAGGTCAGATCTTCTTGTTAAAAAAATACCACCTGAGACAGGATGAGAATCCATCTCAGTTATTTAAATACGTGATTTTCTCATGCCTCCTAGAATAACCATGAAATTGGCAAAGGCTTAAAACAAATATTTATGATTTTGGATTCTTTTTTCTTCTTTTTTTAGAGTTACTTAGAATTCTCTGTACACATATCAAGAGACTAGCTGTTTCTTTGAATAAATATCATGGCATCAAAGGACACAAAGGCCAAAAAGCTCAGCCTACCTGAACTTTGCCCTACATAGAAATGATTGTGACCTTTGGATGTTGAGAGATGAAATAACATTGGCAGGTAAGGTTAATCTCTATTTATATAAAATTCCTATATATCTATTAGGAATATATTTATAACTATATTCATAGGTGTTTCTAAAAGATAGAGAAAGTCAATGATGGTTTATGTGAGTCGATATAAAATTCGTATATAGAAATGTGAAAGACGTAACTGGTAATCAGATAAATGAAAAAAGAACTATTTTATAACTGATTAGCAAAAGCAAGTTAATTATCTCATGCTGGCAGTTATGGAAGGTGAGGTAGAACATATCTGTGGTGACCAGCATCTTTTGAACAATCTTTTTATATGTGAGGAAGTTGTCAAATTTTAAGTCCTACCTCTTATAAAAAAATACAGAACTCATTTTACCAAGATCCTTTGCAGCAGAGATATAGACATGTAACTATCCAATTAAGAATTTGATATAGAAGAGGAAAACAGGAGGAAACAGATGATGCCCAGAAGTCGTTTTCTGATAAAATGACAGCAGAGAAGTCCAGCTTTGGGCTCAGCAGAGTTTCCGTCATCAGCCAGTTCGTTGGCTCAGCAGGTGAGCTGCAGTGGTATCTCCTGATGACAACAGAATCTTCTCTGGAACAGCCTCATAGTGTGGTGTAGGCATCTTTATGGATGAGGAACCTTTAAGACATACTCTCTGGACCTCTGGAAGGGCCAGTCAGTTCCTTAGTTGGCAGCTAGGGATCTTGATCAACATGGTATATACATTCATACATCCTTCATGCAAATATGAATTGCAACACCACAGTTGTAAAGTGTTTTAGTATCAAGATCCAGGAGTTCTCTTGCGGCATAGTGGGTTAAGCATCTGGCATTGTCACTGCAGTGGCTCTGGTCACTGCTGTGGCTCGGGTTTGATCCCTGGCCTGAAAACTTCTACATGCTGCAGGCGTGGCCAAAAAATTTTTTTTTATTAAAAAATTTAAAAAGATCCAGGAAAAAACATTCATCTCTCACTCATTAACCCTCTTCTAAGAATTTATGCTAAGGAAATAGCCCAAAGGAAGGAAAATGGCCCTATGAGTGGGCATGATTTAAAACTTCAGGAGTTCTGGTCTTGGCTCAGCAGAGACCAGTCTGACTAGCATCCATGAGGATGCAGGTTCGATCCGTGGCCTTGCTCAGTAGATTAAGGATCCAGCGTTGCTGTGGCTGTGACATAGGTCAGCAGCTACAGCTCCGATTCGGTTCCTAGCCTGGGAACCTCCACATGCCATGTGACTCTAAAAAGACAAAAAAAAAAAAAAAATGATTAGGAACCATCTGAAGGCTCATCAACAGAAGAATAGTTAAGTCAGTTATGGCATACCCTTGGTAGTCAGAAGAACCTCGGCTTTTCTACATGGTAGGGGTTTGGAATACACAATTTTGTTGGAGGGAGGCCAAGGGGCTTAAAGCTGCATTTAGACAGAGTGTACACTCTTTTTCCTTAGACTGAATATTTATTTGAGGCTGCTTATGGGGAGTGAAGAATAGGACTGGGAGCACTAAAACTTGCCCCAACTATCTCCTCCAGAACTACCACTATTGGCGGAATGTTGAGCAGTAAATAAAATAATTATTAGGAAGCTTATTAGCAAGGTAGGGAAAAATGCTCATAGTGTCCTGTTAAGGGACTAGGGCAAAACACAAAATTATATCTGTGCTGTGACTGCAGTTATGTAATGAGTTGAAATAGAAATTTGAGCCAGGTCTGGAAGAAAACACACACACACACACACACACACACACACACACACACACACACACAGACACACACCAGTATGATTCATTGAGTAACAGAATTGTCAATAAATATTTTGTTCTTGTTTTCTGCTAATGTCATTCAATGCAACAAATATTTTTATGCTTTACAAAATTATCTTGTGTTCCAAATTATGTCTTTTCTTTGGCAACACATCCATGATATTGCGGCAATACGGCCACCTGCTCAGTAAGGATGACTTTGATACCTGTTGTCTTTCGGAAGAGTTAGACTCAGTCTGGGGTCTGGGTAACTCGGCTACTTTTGACCTGCATAGATCCATAGGAGCAAAGGAAAAGGGCGTCACTCTATGAAATCACAAGCCACATAGGCTTTTCTATCAAAACTCTAAAAATATAACTGCTCCCATGGAGTAATTGGACTACTCTTGAGAGAGAAATTTGGCAAACCTCTTTGGCATTATCAACTAAAGTCAGAGATAACCATGCACTATGACCCAGAAATTCCACTCTAGGTGTTTATCCTGGAGAAACTATTGGCACATTTGCACCAGTAAACAGTGCAAGAATGATTATAGTTTGCATTCCTAGTCACTAAAAACTGAAAACGGTATCAGTGTTCATCAACAATAAAAATGGATTAAAAATGGGTAAATATATGGTGTCATCATATGACACTATATAACAACGAATGCTTACAAACCACATTTAGACTCAACAAAATGAGTGAAGATCATAAAGATAATGATGAAAGAGGCAAGTTATATGGTATGACTCCATTTATAAAATGTTTAAAAGTAGGCAGAATTAAACTATGCTATTTAGGAAACCATACAGAATTAATAAAACTGGAAGTAAAGGGAGTTCCTGTCGTGACTCAGCAGAAATGAATCCAACTAGTATCCATGAGGATGCGGGTTCGATCCCTGGCCTTGCTCAGTGGGTTAAGGATCCGGCGTTGCCGTGAGCTGTGGTGTAGGTCGCAGACGCGGCTCGGATCCCGCGTTGCTGTGGCTGTGGCGAAGGCCGGCGGCTACAGCTCCTGTTAGAGCCCTAGCCTGGGAACCTCCATATGCCGCGGGTGCGGCCCTAGATGAGGCAAAAAAAAAAGAAAAAAAAAGAAAATGGTTCAAAGTCATGAACAGATTTTTTCACTGAAAGTGGTTAATAAGGACATCACAAGATGTTCATCATAACTAGCTACCAGAGAAATTCAAAATAAAAGCACAATGAGTTACTACTGTATACCTACCAGAATGTGAAAATAAAACTTAATGACATTAAATGCTGGTTAGGAATGCAGAGAAACTGAATCACTCTTACATTGCTGGTGAGAATGTAAAATGAAAAAAAAATTTTTTTTTAAAAAAGGACTGGAGTTCCCTTCGTGGCTCAGTGGTTAACGCATCCGACTAAGAACCATGAGGTTGCGGGTTCGATCCCTGGCCTTGCTCAGTGGGTTAAGGATCCGGCATTGCCGTGAGCTGTGGTGTAGGTCGCAGACGCGGCTCAGATCCCACGTTGCTGTGGCTGTGGCGTAGGCCGGCGGCTACAGCTCCTGTTAGACCCCTAGCCTGGGAACCTCCATATGCCGCGGGTACCGCTCTACATAAAAGGCAAAAAAAAAGAAAGAAAAGGGACTTCCCTTAGTGTCTCAGCAGTTAATGAACCCAGCTAGTATCATGAGGACAGGGGTTCTATCATGAGGACAGAGGTCACTGGCCTTGTTCAGTGGGTTGAGGATCCAGCGTTGCGTGAGTGATGTTCGTCATAGATGCAGCTTGGATCTGGCTTTGCTGTGCCTGTGGTGTAGGCCAACAGCTGCAGCTCCAACTCTTCCCCTAGCCTGGGAATCTCCATATGCCTTGGGTGCGGCCCTGAAAGGACTGAAAAAAAAATGTAAAATGACCCAGCCCTCTGGAAAACAATTTGGTAGTTTCTCAGAAAACTAAACACACAAATACCATAAGATGTGGCAATTCCATTCCTGGGCATTTATCCCAGAGAAATGAAAACATGTCAAAATGAAAATCTGTACACAAATGTTCATAGCAGCTTTATTCATAATAGCCTCAAACTGGAAACAGTCCAGAGGTTCAACAAACTGAGACACAGCCATGCAATGAAATACTACTCAGAGGAAAAAAAAAAATGGAGAGAGAGAGAAACTATTGATACACGTGACAACTTGGATTAATCTCTAGGGAATAATGCTGAGATAGGAAAAAAAAATCATATATGCAGTATGATTCCATTTATTTAACATTTAAATATTAGCATTTAACATTCCAATATTCAACACACGTATTTGAACATTTGAACATTTAACATTCCATTTACTTAACATTCCATGTTTTAAATTATTTAACAAGTTGAAACATTTATTTAACTGATTTAATGTAACATTTTAGAAATGAGCAGATTAGTGGTTTTCAGGGTTAGGGATCAGGAGGATGGGTGAGAGAAGAGAGCGGCTGGTGTGGGGTATAAAAGAAAACAGAAGGGAGGTTTTTTTTTTTTTTGTCTTTTTGCCTTTTCTAGGGCCGCACTTGCGGCATATGGAGGTTCCCAGGCTAGGGGTCTAATCGGAGCTGTAGCCGCTGGCCTACACCACAGCTCACGGCAGCGCCAGGTCCCCAACCCACTGGGCAAGGCCCAGGATCGAACACTGCAACATCATGGTTCCAAGTCGGATTCGTTAACCACTGAGCCACGACAGGAACTCCAGGGAGGCTTCTTAAAAGTAAAGAAACTCTTCTGTATCTTGCTTGTGATGGTGGACAGACAAATCTACAGATGTAATAAATTATATAGAACTGAACACATACACATGCACAATAAAACAGGAAATCTGCACAAATTCCATATATTATATCAAGGTCAATATCCTGATGGTGATAATTGTATGTGAGAATACAGTTATTTCAACTAACATTTCAGCTAAAATAGCACATGTTCTCAGTAGAAAATATGTAAAATTTTTAAAAAGTATAGGAGTTCCTGCTGTGGTGCAGCAGAAACGAATCCGACTAGTGTCCATAGGGATGCAGGTTTAATCCCTGGCCTTGCTCAGTGGGTCGGGGATCCTGCGTTGCTGTAGTTGTGGTGTAGGCTGGCAGCTGTAGCTCCGAGTGGATCCCTAGGCTGGGAACTTCCATATGCTGCAGGTGCAGCCCTAAAAAAGCAATTTTAAAAATAATCAACTTTTAATAAATTATAGTCCTCATTTATAGTCCTAAAAAAGCAATAAAATTTAATATAGTATCTCATTTAAAACTTTTAGAGTCTTTGAAATATTAGTCCAATTAACATATATATATATATTAGCCATTAAAGTCCTTCTTTTGGAATTAACTTTCCATGTACTTTATCCATTTTTTTCATTTATTTTATTATGCATTGTATTCTCCTATTGATTTGTAAATGAGCTTTATATATCAAGGCTCTTAACTTCATTATTTCCAAATCTTTAATTAGAAAAAATATTAATCTACCAATACATCTTTGTGTATTCAAATCAAGCCATGTCTTTGTAGCTTCTTCCATTAATTTCAAGCTATGTCCTTTCTCACTCTTATGGTTGATAAATAATTATCTTTATGGTCCATAATTTACTTTTGATAATTTTATATTTTCATTTTGTTTTTATATTTAACTCTTTAATCAACCTGGGGTTGGTATAAATTATAAAGAATAGATCTGGTAGCTCCCATTGTGGCACAGTGGAAAAGAATCTGACTAGTTTCCGTAAAGAGGAGGGTTCTATCCCTGGCCTCACTCAGTGGGTCAGCGATCCAGTGTTGCCTTGAGCTGTTGTGTAGTTTGCAGACACGGATTGGATCCCTCATTGCTGTGACTGTGGTGTAGGCCAGCAGCTATAACTCTGATTTGACCCCTACCTGGGAACTTCCATACGCCACAGGTGTGGCCCTAAAAAAGCAAAAAAAAAAAAAAAAAAAGGTGGGGGAGTAAATTTGACCACTCTTCTTAATTGTTTACCATTTATCTCATCACTTTTTTAGTGGCTAAACTTTTCTTCCCAAATTTTAAATGTCAGTTTTGTCAAGTACTAAATTCTTGTGTGTTTGGGGATCGCTTTCAAAGATTTCTATTCTGTCCCATTGTTTTGTTCACTGTTGCATTAGTCTCACTTTGTTTTACTGATTGTATTAATGGATTATATTTCTATATTGTAATTATATGTACATATTACATTATATTATATCATATATTGCCTGGAAATGCAAGCCTTCATTTTATTACTGTTCTTTTAAAAGTTTTTCTGACTATTTTCAGGAGTTCCTACCATGGCACAGTGGGTTAAGGATCCAACTGCCGTGGCTGGGGTCACTGTGAAGCTGTGGGTTTAATACCCACCCGGTTCAGTCCCCATCCAGCACAGTGGCTTAAAGCATTTGGTGTTGCCCCAGCTGCAACACAGGTCACAGCTGTGGCTCGGATTCAGTCCCTGGCCTGGGAACTTCCATATGCTTCAGGCCATAAAAGAAAAAAAAAAATTAAAATAAAGAAATAGAAGTTCTTTCTGACTATTTTCACCTTTTATAGGTCAGATATATTCAGCAATATATTTGAAAGATTTTTTGCTGACTTGCGCATTCAACTAGATGTATATGTAGATGTAACCTATACTTAAGATTTCTTCAACTGATTTTAATAGGGAATAGCTATGGAGTGCATTGTGTCAGGCACTGCTCTGAGTTTGTTAGTTTTTTCTTTTTCAGCCAACCCACTGCATATCGGAGTTCCCAGGCCAGGGCTCAGATCCAAGCCACAGTTGGTACCTATGCATCTAGGCAGCCCCAATCCTTTAACCCACTGGGCCTGGATGGGGTTCAAACCTGCGTCCTGGGGCTGCAGAGACACCACAGAGATGCTGCAGATCCCATTGCACCACAGCAGAAACTCTTAAGTGTTTTTGTATGCATCAGCTCATTTAATGCTAGCAGTGGCCCTATTGGGTAGGTACTTTTATTGTCTATGTTTCATGGAAGAGAAAATGGGAGCGCAGAGAGTTGAAGTAAAGTTGTCCAAGGTCACAAAGCTGGTATGTGGCTCGGCTAGCTGCTGCACATGATACACTCACTAAATCCAGGCATTTTGGGTCTGGAGCTCACTATCTGTCAAACAGTTTAGCTGGGATTCATATTTTTATTTTTTGCTTTAAACTGGAAATACCGGTATAATGTGAGACCATGATGACTAAAAACACTGTTCAAATCAGCTTCATATGCATCTTCTATAGCAAGATATTTTTCCCCTTTAAAGTAATGAAAGATGGAATTTTCTTTAGATTATAAAGTAGTGCTAAGGGTGTTGAATCTTAACATAGGAGAAAATAAGAGGCTCTTACAGGAAGGGTTCTGGACTGGATGACAGCGATACAACAGTTCTAGTCCTTGTTTTATGGCTAACTAGCTTCCTCCTACCCAAAATATCTTCCTAACTAATCTGTAACGCTGGCTTAAATTCTACTATTATAGATTCATTACTCCAGGTTAACTCTCTAAGGCATAAGTAGCTTTAGTGACATGGTACTTGTCAGGGTGTTTATTATCTATACTGTGGGGCGATTTCACTTGCTCCTAACCGAGAAACTAGCCCCAACGTAACAGGAGGTACTGTGGTCCCACAGGGAGATGAGGATATCAGACAACCCTATTCTGGGGGCTGGAGAGAAGGAGGGCTGTGAGAGGAACGTCACGGGGTGGGGGAACCCCAGCCGACAAATGCAGGCTGTTGGAGGGAAGCCTCAGGTGATAGAGGGTGGTGGGAGGAGGGTGGGAGGAGGAAGAGGGTCCTGTGGACAGGATATGGGGAGGGTCCCCTCCACATAAGGTTTTCCCAGACTGGTGCTGGGTGCAGCTGAGCATTCTAAAAGGAGGACTTCCTCTGGGGATCAGCGTGGGAGGGAGGGAATGTGAAAAGAGTCGGTACCCTTGACATTCACCCAGAGGCTCTGAGGTTCGTTGGAAAAGATGCATGAGAAGCTATGTCTAAGGGCATGCAAACACACACACACAATACCATAAAAGGAGATAGCATTTTAGACTTTCTCCAGATCCTCAGGCTTATGCATTTCTTCAACAACGTTCTTGAAACATCGTGTCTTTACCAACCCTTCCCCCATTTGTCACTGGCAAAGTGATGCTGACCTTGAATTCCAATACCAAGGGGAAAAGGTGTGGCTCACTTTTTACATAAATGCTTGCTAGCTCACTCAGACGCTTATTATTTCTCATTATGAGGGTTATGAGTAGAACAATTCTAGTGGGTCTGCTGATTATCAGAGCAATGGATACTCACTGTAAAAAATTAATGACCTAGAAAAAGGAGAAAGTGAGATTCTCTTCTCATCCTACCGCATTGTAATGTGTCTCTTCCAGATTTTTCAACGTTGTATCACACTGTTCTGCCATAGACGTTTTTACTTAACGCAGTATTGAGGACACTTCTTTGTGTCAACAAATGTAGCACTCCATCCCATCAAATAAATAACCATTTATTAATGATTCCATAGAATTCCACTCTATTTGCTGTACTATAATTTATTCAACAAACCCAGTTGATGGAGATTTAGGTCACTACCATTTCTATCGTACATCATCCTTGAACTAATTGCTCTCAGAGTATTAATTTCCTAGGAAAAGATTTGCTGAGCCAAATGACACGTATATTAAATTTTACTATATTAAGTTCTTATTTATATCCTTTGGCATGTCTTTTGGTGGTGGTCTGCTTTTATCAGGAATCATTTTAAACTTCTATTGCTCCTGATTGCATTTCACAATTGGTAGATCAATTGTCAGGTTAATAGGGAACTCAGAGATTCTCAGATTGGGGGCATCCTTTATTCTTTAGATCTTAAAGAAGTCTTTCTAGGAGCATCAGACATCAAGATACTGGCACATGAGAAATCTACATGAAAGGCTGCCACAGCAGTGAGACTCTGTGTGGTCACTGTTCATTGTCATATAATTAAATCTTCCTTAAGACTGTTTTGGTGAAAACGAGTGAGGGAGAAAAGTGCACCTTTTTTCTTGGCTTCATTATCTTGAACCACATGAGAGAATCTGATTCAGACTTCTGAGACCAGTGATGGCCCTTTGTGCTGAGCACAGCATAGGGGCAATCAAAGTCTTGGGTGTAATCTCTTCCTGGGCTCCTTGGCTGCATTTTCTTCCTCAGTGCCTGTTGTACCTTTAAACCTTGCCAGACTTAATAAATGAGAACTGGAGATTAGGAGAAGCCCAACCAAGACCCCATGGATGGCAACTGGGCAGATATATTGGCCCCACTCACAGAGTAGCAGCATAAGTTTAGAGCAAATTAGGATGTGTTACAACCTAATGTGTTCATGGACTGCAGGCCAAGTTGTACTGGGCTGAGAATCAGGCCATAGTGCCCACTGTAAAATCAATGGGAGGAGGAAAAAGAAAAAGAGAAAAACAGAAAATGTGCTGGGTCAGGGGGATAGGGTCTTCAAAATCTCAGTCAAAAGACTGATCATTCTTGAGAGTGATAAGGTGTGGCTGCTGAAGAATGTTACAGATTCTATTGATGGGAACTCAACAGATAGGTGCTTAACATCCATTGCATCTTCTCTCCTTCCAAGCAGACTTCACAAATCCGTGCATCTTTGTTTTCTTGTGGCCTTCTCTTTCTCTCTTTCCTTGCTTCTTCTTCCTTCCTTCATTCTTCCTATTCTAGGTGCTGAAAATCTAGTGGCAAACGAGACCTGTATCACTTCTTTCTCTCTGTGAATACCTTCTCACTTGCATAAAAACTATCTCTGGCTTTCTCCATTCTAAAAAATTTCTTCCTTCAACCATGTTCTCCCTTTTGGGGGAATAGTCTGTACCACGGTAAAAAATTTCCTTAGTACCTATAAGCTTTTTAATCAGGCTTTGCCATTGGGCCTTTTCTGAAATCATAATTTCAAATGTCCCAAGTGATATGATGGCCATTCCGTGATATCCAACACAGAAGCAGCTTCATATGTGAGAACTCTTCCATTCACGAAGACTGGTAGATGTGGACTTCTTTGGCCTTTTATGAAAGTGGAAGAGGATCAGACTTGTCTTTTTCCTTGTGAGAGTGTATGATTTAGGTTTGGCCAATAGCATTGGCAAAAAAATGCACAAGAAATTTTGATTTTGGAGAGCATGAAGCAAAAAACACAAGGTCAATTAGAGCTTAGTCATAGCAGGTGGGGTGACATTGAAGTTTCCACTGAATGCAGTGAATACCTCAGAGTCGGGGAGCCGTGGTAGTGTCTTCACCAGACTGTTCCTTGGACAAGATCCTGGCCATATTCCTTGATTCCAAGCTTCTTTGGTTCCTTCCAGTGTTCAGCCTGGTTCTCTATTATTCCTGTCCTGAGTTAACCACTATTCTTCCAGTACTCCTTTTCCTGCTGACGTGAGCCAGAGTTGGTTTGCACTGTTTGCCACTAAGAACCGTCTCCTTGTCACCATGCCAAGGCCCTTTCTCTGTTGCCTCCTCCCTTAGCTCTTTGCAGGATTTGAAACTGAATCCCCTCCCTCCTGAAACATTTCTTAGGTTGTCTTTAGTGACCATATACTTTCTGAATATCCCCTTTTCTCTCTTACTGCTCCTTCTCTATCATCCTCCCTCATTCTGCTCTTCATTTCTTTCTTTAAGGTGTCTACATTGATCTCATTTCTCCTCTGTCTTCAGTGAGTAGTTCAACTTCACCAAAAGTCCACGGCTCCACCTTTATGTTCTGTCAGCACCTCATCACCACCCACCTGACCTCTATCCTCTCAGTAATCTGGATGCCAAAGCTCAGAAGTGTTGTTGATTCTTCCTTTTCTCTCAACACAACATAATTTTCATGTTAAGACTTTTTTTGTAGCCTGATGAACTCATGGAGGAAGAAACATTTTCCTTTCAGGGTCTTATAGCCTTACGCATGGAGAGGGCGTGGTACTAGATGAATTCTAACATCTGTTTCCCTTCTCACATTCCACAGTTGTACAGATGCCAGCGTTGTGTTGGATGCTGCCTCCTGCTGTCATTCTTTAAGTGCTCATTCTCATCATTGCCATAAAGTCCTCACTTTGCAATCAAGGGAGCATGAAAGGTGGCTCCAAGCACAGGTTCTGGGATTTGGCATATTGGGTTCAGACGCTGGTTCTGCCTCCACCATTTATAAGCTGTAACCTTGGGCAAATTGCTTAACTACTCTGAGCCTCATGTCCCATTTCAAATGAGAATAATAACAGTGCTTACCCAGGAGGGTTATTGTTGGGGTTAAGTGAAAATCCCAACATAGTATTTGATCACACTTCTCAAACACTGTGCCTGGTATCTAATAAATGCTAAATAAGTTCTAGCTATTATTAATTCTTCCTTAGACAATCACAGTGGCCTCCAGTTGTCTTTCCGTCATTAATATATCCTCCATTCCACTTTGTCATACTTAATCAAATGTAGTTTAGTAAAGTTGTATAACTTTTAATATGCAGAAGGAGAATCTTGAAAGTCCTCCAAAAAAGAGTTTTTTTATGTCGCAAAACAATTCTTGATAATTCCAAATAATTTTCTTAGCTGTAACCTTGCTTTTAAGGTCAGTCTCTCCATTTCCTAACTCCCTGCTCTCAAGAGACAAGCTTAGGATACATGCTGTGATCCAGGGAATGGATCCCTGGCGAGCCCCTAAGTGGGCTGACCCTAATCACGTTTGAACCATACGTGGTCCCATCAACTTCCACCAGAAGGTGAAATCACATGATCCACTGCCCAGTCAGCTCGGGCTGCGGGTGGACCAGGTTCCCTTAGAAGGGACTGTAGGCAGGAGATGACTGACATTTCTGGTACAACAGTATTCTTCTCTGCTTTATTCTTTTGCCACCTATTGAATTTTTGCTCATACTTCTAAACCCAGTTTACTGCCTTCTTCTTGAAGTGTCTGCTGATCCTCTCAAACATGACATCTGTCTCATTTCACTGCCCATATGCCTACTTTGTATCTCTGTATGGCCATTATCATATCCTGTCTCCTGTTATAAGGGCCTCATTTCTTACACCTGTACACAGAGATCCTTAACAGTGACTGAACTGGATGCTACTCAAAAGCAGCTTTATACTTTCCATGTATTAAATATAATTGACGACTGATTTGCTTAGAGTCCTCCAACATCAGTGACTTCTGGACCATCTGCATAAAAACTACCTACTGTACCTGTTACAATGCAGACTTTGTGACCTCGTCCCAGAGCTAGTGAATAGGATTGGGAAGAGAGGCGGAGGCCCAGGAATCTGCATTCTAACAAGCCTCCCAAGCAATTTCTACAGTCCCAGTTGTCTGAACTCTCCACGCTAGCCATCATTTACCCTGATGAGGATCAGCAGCTTTCCACTATAAACCACGGAAAGAACTGTGTCTAGCTCTGAGCAAAGGAAAATTGTTCCCATTCATGGAATATACACCTCCTCTATCTGGCCCTTGCCACTAATCTGGACCTCACAGTCCATATGCCCTCTCTTCACCATCGCCCGTGAAGAGACTGACGGCTTTGCACGTGCCAAGAGCAGCTGCTGTTGCTCATGGCACTTTTGTAATTGTATTGCAAGGGAAAAACCTGAGAATGATAACCCCATGAGCTCTGCTCCTGAGCTGTAAACAATGATGGGAAACGGTCAGCCTTGCACTCCACCTCCGTGAGGACCAAACCCGGACTTTGTGGCTTCTCGGTGAGGTTCCCAGGAGAGTATGTGACTGGAATGTGTGTATGTACGGGCACCATCTGTTTCATGCAATATAGATGGAAACTCCCCTGTGACATAAGCTGGAGCTTAGGCTGTAGGGCAGGTGTTTTCCAACTTCACTGCTCATTACACTCACTTGGGCAGTTTTTCAAAAAGCCCTTTTGCCCAGGCTGTATCCGGGACCAATTAAGTCAGAATCTCTGGGGATGAGACCTGGCATGGAAGCTGTGTAACAGCTCCACAGCCATTCCCATGTGCAGGTAAGTTGTAAAGCCTCTGCCCAAGGAAAAGTTAATGTATTAGTTAATCCACAGAAATTAACCTCCTCTCATTGTTATCATTATCAGGTGGAAGCCAGGATGTCTTATGGTGAAGCACCTATCAACTGAAACATGGCAAAATCCTGACACTGTCAGCTGTGGACTAGTGGCTTTCTCACTCCCAGGTAAAGCATCTCACCAGTGGAATTTTAGGGCCGCACCCACGGCATATGGAGGTTCCCAGGCTAGGGGTCGAATCGGAGCTATAGCTGCCAGCCTACACCACAGCTACAGCGACGCCAGATCCTTAACCCACTGAGCGAGGCCAGGGATTGAACCCGCAACCTCACGGTTCCTAGTCAGATTCATTTCCTCTGTGCCACGATGAGAACTCCTCACCAGTGGAATTTTAATTCTGTTAGCCAACTGCATTTTACTATTGGTGCTCTGAACAGCTCATTCCTTAGTGAAATGGAAAAAAACTTTTGTCAGAGAAGTTACACGAAGCCATTGGGCTGTCAGGTGTCTCTACTCTGCCTGTGGATTCGCAGATTTGTGTATATGCACTCTGTGTGCACACGTATGTGCATTTTCATACACTTTCTTTTCTAAGTGCTTGCTTCTGAATTTGACAGTGATGAGAACAAGGAAGGAGTGATGGAGTGCTGCCATATAGTCTTGTCTGTTTCTTTCAGTTTTTTTTGGCTGCACCTGCAACATGCAGAAGTTCCCAGGCCAGGGGTTGAACCTGAGCCACAGCAGTGACAACATCAAATCCTTAACTGCTAGGCTACCAGGGAACTTCCAGTCTTGTCTGTTTCTGTTTGCCTTAATGATAATTTTTCAGTGGCATTTAGTAAATACTTTTTTGCAAGTACTATACAGATATTATTATCTTGCTGAATTTCAACAACTCTGTGAGATAGGTGTTATTCTTAACCTATCCATGGGAAAATTGAAAAGCATAGAGATTAAATTTGCCTAAAGTCCATTTGAATCCAAATCTATCTGCCTTCAAAGTCCATGTTCTTAGCCACCTTACACTGCCTGTTAGCATTTTTGTGTAAAATGTACTTTTTACCTTAAGGAGTATCAGAAATTATCTTTACTGCTCAGACCCACAATGACAGTTTATGACGCTCTATAGATGCACAACAATCAAAGTTGCTAAGGCAGTGCTATGCCCAAATTGGGTGTGGATGGATGGATGATCGATAAATCAATGTATGGATGGACGAATAAATTAGTGAAGTATCTGGAGTTCCCACTGTGGCACAGTGGGTTAATGATCTGGCTTGTCTCTGTGGAGGTGCCAGTTTGATCCCTGGCGCAGCACAGCTGTGGCGTAGGTACAGCTCTAGTGCCGAGGGAGCAGCCAAAAAGAAAAAAAAATAATGAAGTATCTAATGGTAATGTACAGTATCTTTTTTAATAGTTTAAGCTCTTGAGGGAAGGATTGTGTATTGTTAACCATTGACCCCATGCCTGGCATAGTACCTGACATTCATTGAGGGTTCATTTAAGTATAGGAAGAAGTAGGTACAGGCCACCGAATCCGCAATTATTCCGTTGGTAGGAATTGAAGAAAATAAGTTGTGTTTCATTATCTTTGAGTGAGAAGGCCTGATCTCACCTAAATCCAGAAAAAAAGGTACAAAAGAGGTGGCTGAAAGTTGAAAAATGTAGGGAACTCCTTCGGGTGTTCGCTATAAAATAAGCATCTGTATGTGACATTTCCATATGTCTCTCTACATTTAAAATGTGAATTTTCAAAGATCTTTTCCACTTTGATTTTATTTCTCAGTGTTGGGTATGCAGACTTTCAGGGTTAGCCCCTGAGAGCTACCAAAAATCGCGCTGTACAGCGTCTGCGGGAAGGGAGGAGGGATTCTGTTTGGCACTGGGAAGTTTATGAAATCTGATAAGCACCATACCCCTCAGGGTTGGAAAGGAGACACTTTCCTTGCTCTCTAAGGCCACTTTCAGACTATTGCTTTCCATCCCATACTCTAAGAAAAAAAGCCTGTTCTCTTGGGTTCACCCTGTGCAGGCTACAGCCTGTCCACCCACCTTGGAATAACAATCTGCTGGTCACCCCTTTGTTTCCTGCTCACACTGTGAGAGCCTGGCTCACAGCCCTCCTCGTCACGTTGTTCCCACCGTTACCTTTGAAGATCTCATTACGCAGGGGCACGGCCCACATCGCTATCCCTGCATCCTACTTCCTTGCGCTCCTAATTCCTGAAGATCTCCTCCATTCCTCCACAGCCACCCATGGGCACACTCTGCTCCTCTTTACCACCAGAAACTCGGCACCTCACAGATCACAGCTTTTAACAGCCCTTTTCTCATCCACAACCTCCTCCTTCCAGCTTTCCTGCTTAGCCTCGTCAAACTTTTCCAATCCAAAGATCCTTTCATCTTTTTGCTTTTTTCATCATACCCTTTGCTCTCCCTCCCCCCACACCAGCTTAGATTCCTGGACCCACTGTTAACAAATGATCCTACAGCAAATGCGCTGGTTCACTTGGCCTCTTCTTTCGTAGCATCTGCCTGTAGGATGCCAGTCCTGGATGCACTCCACCATCCACCTCCCATGTCAGTGTCTGAACAACTGAATATTGTCGTTAAAAAGTCTCCAAGCCAGGAGTTCCCGTCGTGGCTCAGTGGTTAACGAATCCGACTAGGAACCATGAGGTTGTGGGTTCAAATCCCTGGCCGTGCTCAGTGGGTTAAGGATCCGGTGTTGCCGTGAGCTGTGGTGTAGGTTGCAGACATGGCTTGGATCCCGCGTTGCTGTGGTTGTGGCGAAGGCCGGCAGCTACAGCTCCTGTTAGACCCCTAGCCTGGGAACCTCCATATACCGCGGGTGCGGCCCTAGATAAGGCAGAAAGAGAAAAAAAAAAAAGTCTCCAAGCCACCGCAGACTGATATCACCAAAAGATCTCATTACAGATCTGAGAGGGTGGTCTACATGGCCCAGCAGACTTACTTCTTGTTCTCTAGAGGGCTTGATTCCCACTCTCTGCCCCTGCTGTTCCCCTGACTCCCTTCCCCTCGCTGTCAGAGGACCTATTGTAGGTTTGCCCTTGTTTACAAAATCCTACTTTTACTTCAGTGACAGGGAATCACATTTGGGCTAAGCCAGCAGCTTTTAACCTGCGTTACATTTGAACCTTCAGGGGAACACGAAGACCTTCCAAGGGAGTATCATCACAGATTCTCAGCTACTTTTTGTAAAGTTCTCTGAAATGCCCCATCGGTCCTCAGTTCTTGCCTCCTGTCTCGCAATTACCCTTCTTCAACTTTGCAGAAGAAATTCATACGTTAAAAAAACCTTACTGTGGGGAAATGTACAGCAGTATAAGTGCTAATAGACTAAGTCAAGGGCTGTTTGGTAATATTGATATCAGAGAAGCTTTCTCTCTCCTTTTTTTTTTTTTTTTGGTCTTTTTGTCTTTTTAGGGCCACACCTGTGTGGCATATGGAAGTTCCCAGGCTATGGGTAGAATCAGAGCTGCAGCTGCCAGCCACAGCCACAGCAACACCAGATCCGAGCCACATCTGCAACCCACACCACAGCTCACGGCAACACCAGATCCTTAACCCGCTGAGCAAGGCCTGGGACTGAACCTGTGTACTCATGGATGCTAGTCAGATTTGCTAACTGCTAAGCCACTATGGGAACTCCCAGGGAAGCTTTCTTTAGTTAAGGCACCATAAACCCATAATAGAGATTCAGGACTTTATACCATATTTCCATTCATTTGAAGCATAGCTTTAGAAATGGAGCATTTGGCCTATGTTGGGAGGTTTTGAATTAAGATACATTGTTGAGTTTGGCATTAGAAGGAATGACAATTCTTATTTAACAATGTAGAAGAAATATCGAAGATGGCGTACCTTATTTTATTCATGGCAAGTCTCCGGGATTTCAGTCTATCTTGGAATTCATGTATTCAGGACTGTAAAATGCGTGCTGGGAAATACCAGTCTGCATCAGAGCTAATCTCTTTGAATTCTCATCATTTGGAGTAGTAAGGGAAGTGTCAGATGAATACTTTCCTTCATCCGTGTCTCAAAATATGCCTGACTTGCGTATTTTGTTGTATTTCAAGGAGGAAGAGGTGAAAAGTTTCATGCTGACGTATTGCTAAGGTAAATGATACAGCTCAGAGTAGAAAGAACGTGGATCAAAGTTCATGTTTTATTTTTTTCATTCACAAAGACCTAACATTTACCAAAAGAGGATGGGATATTGTAAATCCATATTCATTTTTCCTTAAGTGAACATCTCCTACTGGCTGTCGGTAACAAACAGTTCCTGGCTAGTTTATTTATACCTAGCCCCCTCTTAAATGTTCTGGACAATCCCAACTGGAGTTTGTAGTGAGTTCTGCTATGCACTTGACAATTAGTGCTGCAACAGTGCACAACCCCAGGGGGCACCATTCCTAGTCAGCCCTGTTAACAATAATCAGTAATGATCGTTTTGAACGCCCACTATCTCCTGCCCATCTTTCTCTCTCACTTTCTGTAACTTTCCACAAAGTACATTCAACTGCCCTCTGAAAAGTATAATTTCGACTTAATGGGCAAGAGTGAGACTATGAGTTCATTAAATGCAATTTAGGATGTAAATCTGGCTTCATTGTTGCAGATGAAGATATTCTTTTTTATTAATTAATTAATTTATTTATTTATTTATTTTGGCTTTTTAGGGCTGCACTTGTGGCATGTGGAAATTCCCAGGCTAGGGGTCGAATCGTAGTGCCAGCTGCTGGCTTACACTTCAACTCACAGCAATGCTGGATCCTTAACCCACTGGGCGAGGCCAGGGATGAAGCATGCGTCCTCATGGATACTAGTCTGGCTCGTTACCTCTGAGCCGCAACAGGAACTTCCCAAGATGAAGACATTCAAGCCTAACAATTCTGACTGCTTAGTCCTGAATTTTATAGTAAGGGAGAAAAATGAGTCTTTATTTGTTTAGGCCACTCTGGGCTATGTATTCTGTGTCTTGAAGCCAAACCATCCGAAACTGACTCACTTTGCATTCATCAGCCAGTAACGCCCCATCATCAGTCCCATGGAATTTCCTGGACCTACACACACTCTTTTTGCCACAGTGGAGGAGAATATCCCTCCTCTGACCCGAAGCCATTCAGCCATCCATGGTTCTCCTTCCATCCGAAGACATTGCTCTGGTGGTTATCCTCTCTGTTTTGCAAGCATAGCCTCTGATGCTCCACCCACACCTTCCAAATGGCATTCAAACATCCTCTCATCTTCCACCCTCAGACCAAAGTCAAACAAAAATACTTACCTTGAAATATATTTTCTACCTGTCTTCCTTTTACTCTTCTCTCCTTCCCAGGCCACGGTTCACAAGTTATCGGCACTCACTAACTCAACTTTCTCTCATTTCCTTTCATTCTTCTACCCCACCAATCTAGAAAAACAGCTTTTGCTAAGGTCACTGTGACATTTATGTTACTAAATCTAACAGACGATTCTCAGTCTCATCACAGTTAACCTCTTAGCAGCATTTGACTCTTTTGATTACTGACCGATTCCCTTTTTTTTGTATTGACACGCCTGTGGGATGTGGAAGTTCCTGGGCTAGTGGCTGAACCTATGCCACAGCCACTGCAGTGACAATGCCAGATCCTTAACCCATTGTGCCACTAGGAAACTCCTGGCCACTTCTTAAATCATTCTCTTCATTTGTCTCCTAAAAGACCACACACTCCTGGCCTATTAAGACCCCTGTGGGAGTTCCCATCATGGCTCAGTGGTTAACGAATCTGACTAGGAACCATGAGGTTGTGGGTTCAATCCCTGGCCTTGCTCGGTGTGTTAAGGATCCGGTGTTGCCGTGAGCTATGGTGTAGGTTGCAGACGCAGCTCGGATCCCACGTTGCTATGGTGCAGGCCAGCGGCTACAGCTCCAATTAGACCCCTGGCCTGGGAACCTCCATATGCCACGAATGCAGCCCTAGAAAAGGCAAAAAGACAAAAACAAAACAAAAAAAACCAAGACCCCAGTGGCTGTGACTCCACAGACTTCTGTTCTGATTCCTCCTTCTCAAGCTGCTTCTGAATGATATTAGGCCTCCTCATGACTCCATCCTGGGCTCTCTCCTCTCCTGTGCTCTGCTCTGTCATCGCAGAATGACCTCATCTGTATGGACTGCTGACTCTCAAATGTATATCTCCAGTCTGATCTCCTTGCTGAGTTCCAGCTTTGCATAGAGAACTGCTAATTTGATTTCTCTACTTGGACAGTTCAAAGGGATTTCAGACTTAAGATTTACAAAACCAAACTCTTCCTCTTGACTCACTCAGATGTGCTTCTCGTTTGGTCACCTGCATCAACATAGGACCCCATCTACTCAGATGTGCTTCCTAGAATACTGGGTGCAGCATCCTTGACATAGCCCTTATCTTCAAACTCAGCTTTCTCCTTCAATCCCAAATAAGTCATCCCTGGAGTTCCCATCGTGGCCCAGGGGTAACGAATCTGACTAGTATCCATGAGGACACGGGTTCAACCCCTAGCCTCACTCAGTGGGTTAAGGATCTGGTGTTGCCATGAGCTGTGGCGTAGATCGCAGGTGCGACTTGGATCTGGTGTTGCTGTGGCTGTGATGTAGGCCAGTAGCTGTAGCTCCAATTCGACCCTTAGCCTGGGAACCTCCATATGCCACAGGTGCAGCCCTAAAAAGACAAAAATAAAAAACAAAGAAATAAGGCATCCTCAAGTCGGTAGATGACACCTCTAAAATAACCCTTGTATCAATCCACTTCTCTCTGCTTCCACTCTAACCAAAATCGAAACCACCGAAGACTTTTGCTATAGCTTCTTCACCGATTTTCTCTATGCTTTCTGTAATCCATTCTTCACTCAAGAGCCAGGGCAATGGTTAAAAAGATAAACTTAATCACGCCATTTCCCAACCTAAATCCTTCAGTGGCTACCCACTGCACTGGATAAAAATCCACTGTCTTTAATATTGTGGATATTGTCTTTAATATCCACTGTCTTCAAGGCATTGCCTAATTTATCTCCAGCTTACCATCCCAGTCTCATCATGTGTTTCTGCCCTTGGCTTTGTCCCTGACCCAGCCATATTAACCTCCTCCAGTTCCTTGAGAGTGCCAAGTCCTTTGCTTATTCAAGGCCTGCTCAGTGTACAGTCCTCTTTGCCAGACTTTGTCTTCTAGCCTGAGTGTAAATGTCATTTCCTCAGAAAGCCCTTTCCTAATATTGCGATCCAAGTGAAACCCCTGCCATTACTCTATACGTGGTGTTGATCATTGGCCATATGCATTTTGCCACTTTTTGGCTATTTCAAACAGTGTTGCTGTGAACATTCTTATATATGCACACAAAAGTTTCTCTAAGACAGTGTTTTTCAAACTGTGGTGGTTAGTAATAACAATTTTTTTTTAAAAAAAGGAAGCAAACATAGAGAATAGAATAGAAAATCTTGGAGTACTGCTTGTAATGAGAATAAATTTTATTTTATGAAACTTTGATTTCACGTGTGTGTGTGTGTGTGTGTGTGTGTGTGTGTGTGTGTATTGGATCATGAGGTAAAATAGATGTGTTACAACAGGTCAAAGTCAAAAAAGGTTGGGAAACCTCAACTTCAGGGTGTGTTTTTAGGAAGGGGTATCTTGGGTCACAGTGCTCAGTTGTAGTTTTAAACACAAATGTAGGCAATCAAAAGCTCCAATGGGGGAAAATTACAATAAAATAAATAGTATATTGCATTTTGCCCTTGGTTTACTCATGTTAGTTTCCCTGAACTTGGGTCTGTATTAACGGTACCTTTTGTTTTAAAAAGGAGGGAAATTCTTAGAGTAAAATATCTTACAAATATTGTATAAGAAGTAAGTTATTTATGTAGAAATCAGTGTTGTTTAAGCATACAGAGCAGTGACAGAAACCAGGAGGTCTGAAGTTTTAGCATGGATTCTCTTTTCATAACTTTCCACGTCACTGATTTACATTATGTCTAGAAATAAATCCTCCATGTTTATTTAAACACTAAAAGTACAGAACACATTTATTTTATTGTATAAAACTCTACTGGAAAAATCCTGGCTGCCTAGGATAGTAATCCTTAATCCATGGACAAAATACCATCTCTGTGTGCTGTTTTCTATTCTCGGTTCCATTTGGTGCCCTGTTGCCCTTTAACCTGCCTTTACCGCACAGCAAAGATCTGAACCTGTGCCAGTCCTACAGAGCCAGAGAAGACAGCTGTGTCTGTGTAGGGCTTGAAAGGAACTGAAGGACAGTTTACCCTGAAGTATCTATCCTATTGCCTGACTTCCCACCACTAGAGTGACTTGCCCGGTTTCGGCCAGAGACTTTTGTTAACATCCAAATACTTTATGTAGGAGAAAGTCGCATGTTTAAAGCACTAGTTTTACAAGCAGGATCAGGACCTTGAATGAATAGGGTAGACATAAGCTAGCTGCTAGGGCAAGCTGAGATGGGACATACCTTCGGCCCCTTTAGTGAGGGAACAGCCTGAGTTTCCCAGCTGGATGTGGAAAAGAGGGGCTGGAGACAAACTCCTCCTGTTTAGCACTTTTGCCCTGCCAATGAATACCCTCCTTGATGTCGAGGGGACATCTTGGAAGCACCAGGGATCAGAGCCAACAGTTCAGCTCTGATCTATTCAACCTCATTCACACGCTTGCATCCATTGTGAGGTTTCAGGCATTGGCCCATGCTCACGTTCAAACACAGCTCCTCAGAAATTAATATTTGCAATATAGAAACCAACCAGGTTTTGGATACCCATCTGTATCCAAAACCCTCTTATGTGTCACCCTTTTATGTCTATTGTAATTATCTTTAGGCATGGCCTGACCCTTCTTTTAGCCAGTTTTGTTTTTTTTCTGTCAACTCCAAACTCCAATTCCATTTGAGCGAAACCTGCACTGCCCTGTAGCCTAAGCCAGCAGCGAAAAGAGGAATGCTGGATTTCAAAAGCAATAAAAGAAAACAAAACCAGACAGAGAACAGGTCTGTTTCCTAGGACACACCAACCTTACACTACGTTGCCAGAGTCACTTTTTATTGAAGATGACAAACAGATAAAATCCTTCCATCGCTGATGGAAGACGTCTTTTGGTAAGAATAGCAGTAAGAGAACTTGGGTCCAGGCTGAGATTGATGGACCAAGATTCACTTGTAGGGGGTGAGTTGTGAACGGCTCAGTTGATTCAGTTTCATGAGACTTGATTTGATGTTGCTCCGGGAGCCCAGGGGCTCTGTGTTTGGAGGCAGGCTAGCGACAGGCCGAGCTCCTCGCCTTCAGAGCCCACAGGCTCTCTTTGCCATTCATTACTTGCTCCCTGGCAGGGTTTTGTTTAAACTCAATCACAAACGGGGCGTAAGTGATAAATGTGGCTGCTTGTTCCCTACTGGAAATTCACAGCCCACATTAGCATATTAAGACACTGAGAAGTCCCACCAAGAAAGAACCTAACTTTGTCTTACCCCAAGTGTTTTACCCAGACTTATTTGACCATGGACCTCTTTATGCCCTCAGAATAACGTACCTTTTTCAGGGGTGCTAGCACTGTGACAGACATATTTCTTTAAGCGAATGCATCTCTCATTCATTCATTCTTTCAACAAGTAGTTATTGAGGCCCAGTATGTGCCAGGTACCAGTGAGTAAATCAGTCACCTTCATGAAACTTATATCCTTTCTTCAGTTTATTGGCCCTACATTTTGTTGTAGAATTAATTAATAAGCATTAATAAAATAGGCACACAAGCAAGGATATGGCCGAGCCAGGGCAGCCCTTCAAGGTTCTCTTCTGGATGACTGAGGATACAGAGAGGCAGGTGCTGTTAACCAGATGAATGGGGAGGAGGTATGAAGGGAACAATGTTCCGGAAAGAGGGGACACGGGGACAAATATTAGGCAGCAGGAGAAAGCACAGTGCTATTCAAGGAAGCAGAATGGGAGGTTTTTCTTCCTGGTTGCAGTTGAGGAGGGTAGAGTCCAGATCGTGGCAGGAAGTTGGCTGGGATGGGATTTGCTTTGGCCTGAGGCTCCCTGTCAGTGCTGAAATCACCCAACCTCACTTGGGCATTTTCCAGGTCCGGACCAGAATCTATGTTGAGTCCCTGTGCAGCAGGCATCAGTGCCCCTGTTTTCCAGAGAAGGAAACAAAGGTCAGCATTTGACCTTCCCAAGAGCTACTCAGGAGCAGAATCAGGATTGATTGATGGATTTACTTTTTTAGGGCAGCACCTATGGCATATGGAAGTTCCCAGGCTAGGGATTAAATCGGAGCTACAGCTACTGGCCTACATCACAGCCACAACAACGCAGGATCCAATCCATGTCTGTGACCTACACCACAGCTCATGGCAACGCTGGATCCTTAACCCACTGAGTGAGGTCAGGGATCGAACCCACATACTAGTCAGGTTCGTTAACCACCGAGCTACAATGGGAACTCCCAGAATCTGGATTTAAACTTAAGGCTGGCTGAGTCCAAAACTGCAAGCCAAACTATCGTCCTCCTGAAGACAGCTTTCTGCTCAGAAGGCCTGTGACATTATGTCTTTCCTCCCAGAACACCAAGTTCCCCTAGGCTTCTGTGCCCTGAGGAGGGCACAGTGGAGGATGACAAACACAGATGTCACATTCAGAGCTAGAAAGCATGGGAGTAGGACACCCAAAAGCAACTTCCAAGACCCGAAGTACAGTTCTGTGTACCAAGAGTGGACACAGTTTGCACGGCATGCTGTAAACTAGACCGCTCCCAAGTGGGGGATGGGGGAAGGTCATAGTGCCCTTTGGAGGCCTTGCCTTCCCTACAGCTCTAAGCCTGTCTAGCCCAGACACGCCCCTGGAAGCTCCAGGGCCCTCAGAGGTGGGTTGGTGATTCAGATGTGATCTGAGAGTGACTGCCAAAGAGGCTCGAGACTGGAGGGCGACGAGGTTGGGGAGCTAGTTTCAAGGCTCTTTAGATCTCAGAGTCTAATGTCCAGTTTCATCTGTAGAGTAAAGCATGTCCTCAAAAGGCCCTGGTTCTGCCCTACTTCCTCTTGGGACTTTCTTAAATGCAGAGTGGTGCTTGGGGCCAGAACTCTATGCCCCTGACATGCTCTATACCATACAGAGCGTATGTGTGCATATGCATATGTGTGCATGTGCATGAGTACACACACACACACACACACACACACACACACACACACAGCGTTCTTTCCATCTGAGCACATTGCACTTTGTTCCTTCTGTGACCCTCTCAGCCAGTTAAGTTCCAGGAATCCTGAAACCTTTTATACCTGGTAATGGGTCTGGTTGGAAATGCCCCAATGATGTATCCTTTGGAGCCGAAATAGCCCTGAGGGTGGTCCCTCGGGCTAACTATGCAAATATCCATTTGCCTACACAAGGAGATAGTAGGAGACTCCAAGGGTGCAACTAATTATTTTTGATCCTACCTGCCCTTCAGAACATCACCGCCCCAAAAGCAACCCTTCTTCTTTGATCGTGCGTACTTCTGAGTTTGATTCCTGGTCTTGCTGTGTGACCCTGTGTAAGACATTCAGCCTCAGTTTCCAGGTCTGTAAAATGGATCTAATATCTTCCCCTTGAGTTCGCTGTAATGATTAAATGACTTCATGTGAGTCAGTTCACAAAGTCCTGGGCACATGGTAAGCCCTTAGTAAATGAGAGCAATCATTTCCTCAGTGACAGCCAAGGAGTCAAGGGTCCGAGGTGGATGAGTAGGAAGGACTAGCAAAGAAAATCTGCAGCAATGTGTCCCTGACTCTGGCGACCCCATCCCTTCCCAGGCTGATCTCCAGTGAAATCTCAGGGTCCCTGAATGAACTGACAGGTTGCCTTGGCTGACAGCTACCTTCCTGGGCAAGGGCTTATATTCGGAGTTGAGGCCATATGGGGTAGCTGATCAGGAATAATCCTCACAGTCGTCCTGCCCTCATCTTTTTTTTTTTTGATACTTCATCTTAAGCAAATCATTTATACTCCCTGCATCTCACTTTTCTCATTTGCAAAATGAGAATAATAATGACACATATCCCACAGACATTTGTGCCGATTAATGAGGCAATGTAGAAAGTTGCTTTGGATATAATTATGTTTTATGACAAAGAAAGAGAAGTAACTGTTCATAAATTTGGTAACTGCAAGAAAACTTCCAGTAACAATGAGTTCAGAGAAAGGATTACATTAGCCATCCGTTCCAATTGTTTCAAGTTTTCCCTTTGCCTTAAATGGATGCCTACTCACCTCAACCCTGACACATGGAGATTTTTTTCTTTTTTGGCCAAGACATGTGGAGGTTGCCAGGCCAGGGAGCGAACATGTGCCACAGCAGTGCCCAGAGCCACAGCATTGCCCAGAGCCACAGTAGGGACACCTGAATCCCTAACCCACCCTGCCACCAGAGAACTCGTGCGATTTTGCAGGACTTCCTAAATCAGCAAATCCAGAGATAGGAACTGGGACTGTGTAATTAAAAACCCCTACAGGTGACTGGGGGATGGCCAGGACTGCCCACCACTGACCTAGGGACCAAGACTAGTCCCAAGCTGGAGCAGAACTCTCTGGGACTTATATTGATGGGATCATCAAGTTCTATGGATGGAAAGGACTGGAACCTACCCAGGGGGCTTCAAACTTTGCCCTTGGACGGGAGCTTGGCTGGAGTGAGAAAAGATACATTAGGAAAGTCTCCAGCTGGATTAGACATTCCAGATTTAACTGACTTACCCTCCAACTGACCCAAACTCCACCGGTTCCTCTAATTGTTACCCTCAGGTGTCTTTGACATGTGCTGGGGTGGGGGTAGGAGAGATTAAGGAGAATGGCCACAGCGAGTTTGGCTGAAGGACTGGAGAGATGGAACACCCCCATCTCAGGGGCTCAGGGGCTATCAAATAACATTCTCATAACAAAGTGAGAAGCAAGTGAGGACTCTTTTCTGCTATACCTGCCTTAATGGTGCCCGTATGTACTTGGAGTAAAACGGACACATTCTAAAGCAATAGGAAACTTTAGCCATTATTGATTTGTAGATACCTGAGACATTAAGCTCATAGGTCAAGAAAGTGTCTTGCCACATAGTATGTTCTGTATAGTAAGTTATTTAAAGTGTAGAATATAAGCAATATAGTCCTTTGGTATCCTCAGAATATTGGCTCCAAGACCCCTGTGGGTACCAAAATCTGTGGACGTTTAAGTCCCTTACATAAAATGGCATAGTGTTTGTGTTTAACCTTGCACACATCATCCTCTATACTTTAAATCACCTCTAGATTATTTAAATACCCAATATAAATGCTATGTAAATAGTTGTAAATACAATGTAAATACTATGTAAATAGTTGCTGGGGTATGGCAAATTCAAGTTTTGCTTTTTGAAGCTTTCTGACTGTTTTTTTCTGAATGTTTTCAATCCATGGTTGGTAGAATCTGTGGTTGTGGAACCTGCGGACACAGAAGATCTACTGTAATCATAAGAAAAATGGACTATATTTTCCAGGCTCTTCATCTTGGAACATACTTATACATGTTCTTGCATTGCTTTTTCATAAAAAAAAAAAATATGTTCTTTTCCCAAGATTAGGAACTCCTTGAGGAAAGTGATTTGGGCCTACACAACCTGATACAGAATTCTGGGTGTTTGGTAGGAGTCATCAAATACTTGATGAAATATTGAACAAGATGGGACTTGGTACTTTATGCTGCTAGTCCTGTGCCCTGTTAGTGCTGGCTTCTTTGGAAAGTACCACCTAGTACCTCACATCAGGCTATGATAAAACATCATTGGGAAGCCCCCAGAAATTTCTCTGGCTGCTTTCCATTCTGCTAACACCTAAGTGACAGGATACGTGGGTCTCCAGGGACCAAGCTGATGGGATTCATTTTCCTCAGTGCAGCACGTACGTTGTTGACTGAAGGGTATATACTTTTTGCAGAAGGTAGGTTAAGCTACAGACAAGTGCCATCTCCATTTCTCAACTCACTGGGCGCTGGTTTGGGGCAATAAGTAGTCTCCTTACTGCTAGCATGAGTGAGATCCATCTTACCTCAAACATTTAACTCCCAGCCTACTTTTCTTTCCTCTTTCTTCTCTTATTTTTCAGTTGGTGGTTAATTGACATATAACATTATATTAATTTCAGGTGTGGAATATAATGATTCAATATTTCCCTATATTGTGAAATGATCACATTAAGTCACCACAGGCAGTCTCTGACTTATGATGGTTCAACCTAAATTTTTCAGCTTTATGATGGTGAGAGAACATTGTGCGTTCAATAGAAACTGTACTTTGGATTTTGAATTTTGATCTTTTCTTGGGCTTTTGATATGCAGTATGATACTCTCTTGTGATACTGGGCACCTGTGAGCCTTTGCACTTTTCACTTTCAGTATAGTATTCAATAAATTACACGAGATATCCAACACTTTATTCTGAAATAGACTTTGTGTTAGATGATTTTGCCCAACTGTAGGCTAAGTGTTCTGAGCACATTTAAGCTAGGCTAGGATAAGCTATGGTATTTGGTAGGTTAGGTGTATTACATGCATTTTCAACTTATGATATTTTCAACTTAGGGTGGTTTTATCGGGATAACACTCCATCATAAGTCAAGGAACACCTGCAGCTAACATCTGTCTGTCCAGCCAGCTATGCCTGCATACCATACATAGTTACAGATTTTCTTCCTTTTTATGAGAACTTTTAAAGTCTACTCTCTTAACAACTTTCAAATATGCAATATAGTATTTTTCATTGTAGTCACCTTGCTATACGTTACATCCCCATGACTTTTATTTTATAGCTAGCTAGCTGTTTGCACATTTTAAATACCTTCGCCCATTTTTCCCAAACTCTGTCCGTCTCCCAACTTGTCTTAATAATTTGTCTTGCTTCTGACATTTCATTTTAAGATCCTTGATTTCTAAATGTATGAAATAACTCCTGCCCAGGACCTGAGTTTTTTCTCCTGGAATTTTTCTCTCCTTCTAACTATTGGAACACACCATCATCCAATGTCCTAAAGTGCTATTGTGGTTTATGTCTTGAAGTTAAGACTCAGTGTAATATACTGCCTTCATATCTTGTACAATCCAGGGGTCCTCAGATGGCCTAACTGCAAATTCCTCTCCCAACTCTATTCTTGAGGACAAGGTCCCCTTGCCAACCCTCCTTATCATGGGGACCAGACGCAGTACCTGCTTATCCCTGAGTAGCAGGTTTCAGTTCCCTGCCAGTTCATGGAATTATCCAGACAAGCCAATCACATCCTCTTGAGGGAACTGGGGGAGGGCCCACGTCCTCTTGGTACTACAAAACCTGTCTCCCACAGCCCTTGCTTGTTCATTCTGTCCTAAAGTGCAACCCCCACATGGAGTGTTCTCCTCCCCCAGGCTATGCGTACATATAACTAATAAACTGCCATAGATCTCATCTGTCAGTGTCAGGTATCAGGTGTTCGGCCATCCCCATAATCGTGGGGTTGGAATTCCTTCCTCAGCAATGGAGTGAAGAAGGAGTGATTAAAACAGCTATGCCCACACCATACTTGAATTCTGCTCCTTTCTCAGCATTCCCAATCTGCACCTGTTCCCTACAGATTTTTCACTCCTGCTGCCCTTTTGGAGTGCTGTGGACTGCATTTTCCCATTCTTGCCCACCTTCAGTTCTTCACACTCAGCACATTACCAACTCTTTCTTTTTTCCTTTCTTTTTTTAGGGCCACACCCGCACCATATAGAGCTTCCTAGGCTAGGGGTCTAATCGGAGCTATAGCCGCTGGCCTATACCACAACCACAGCAAAGCCAGATCCGAACCAAGTCTGCGACCTACACCACAGCTCACGACAACACCAGATCCTTAACCCACTGTGCGAGGCCAGGGATCGAACCTGCAACCTCATGGTTCCTAGATGGATTCGTTTCCCCCGGGCCACGATGGGAACTCCCCCATTACCGACTGTTAACAACACCAACAACATGGGAGACATTCAGAAGCAATATCTTCCGAGTTAGTAAAAAGTTATATTGAATATTTCCCTTTTTTTCTCTGGCCACATTAATGTTCTCCAAATCCTCTTCAGTGTTTTAATACGCCCATTTCACCCACCCTGAGGGTCATCCACACCTATTCTGATAGGAAAGGGAGGTTTTGCCATGGAGACTCAAATGTCAGGTAGCTGTTTAGTCATATACCTTTAGAAAGTTCCACTACTCTGAATGAGAAACCACTTATATTTTCACTTTCTTGAAACACTTAAGCTGACTAAAATATAGTCACAGTAGAACGCATTATTAACTGACTTATATTAGTCTGCTTATTATTAGTCTGCTTCTGGTGTGCAGTTTCTGCAGTGAGCTTTGACATGCCCTCAGGAGCAACAAAAGAGAAAGAATATCCCTCCTGGGCTGCCTCTACTGAATTTTTCTGGATTCCTTCCACATTCTAGGATGTAGATCTCATTTCTGCAACGTTATGACAGGTTGACCATTTCCCCTGAAGATTTAGAACTTATATTTATTTGGATCAGACAGGAAATGTAGGCAAATCTAATTACTCCTGATTATCTAACTCCTGATTTTGGAAGGCCTAAATTTGAAAGCAAAGTAAGAAAACATAATGATAAGAGGTGATAGATTTAACTTCATAAAACAGGTAAACTTCTAAAGGCTAACATTAAAAATTCCTAAATGAAGTTAAAGGTCAAATGGGGGAAAGATTAAACCTATATGGCTGTGAAAGAGTTGATAGTCTTAAAGAAGCACTTACCAAAAAAAGGCAGATATATTCCCCATTAGGAAGCTAATTATTCCAATAGAAAAGTCATCAAAAGATACGATTAGGCAATTAAAAAAAAGAGGAGTCACAAATTATCAATAGTTTGATCCAAAATGTCCATCCTTTCTAGCAAACAAATAAATGCAAGTTAAACTAAGATTACAATGCTAATTTTTGCCATCAAATTGGCAGTGAGTGGACTCTCCCACTTTGCAAATCTTGGTGGAAGGCAGGGCTCACCTCTCTATAAAAGGTGAGAACACCAGATACTCTCATTACCAGCCCCTAGGCCGGGGCACTCAGATGTACTGACCCAAGACTGTGTGTCTGTTGCTTGTCGTGCTGAGAAGCTGGGACAGAGCAGAACTCCTGGCTGCAGTAGCAACATTCAGTTTCCAGGAGCTGCGGGGACAGTGGTACCAGCATGGTGTCCGATGTCCTTTGTCCAATGTGCAGGCTCAGGGCCAGCAGTGACAGCAGAGCAAGTGCAGGCTTCCATTCAGCCTCAGTGGCAATGGTGGAGGGGTCCTCACTCACTGGCTCAGTAGGAGGTCTTTGGCTGGAGTTCTGGCTGCAAAACCTTCCTCGGCTCCTGCCCATTGTTTAAGCCTGAGGCTCTAGTTTGTGGGCTGCCCAGCACCTTGTAAATTCCTACGTGGTTTCTGCTGCGTCAGTGGTATAGAAATATATAAAGAAAGCTCTCCAATCTACTAATTTCACTTGTCTGGATATATCCAAAATAAATAATTAGAAATGTGCAGATTTAAGTAAAAGGATATTCTTCTAAGCTCTGTTTAGAGTAGCAAAAACACAGAAATGATTGAATGTTCTACAATAGGGAATCGGTTAAATGGGTAACAATACATCTGTAGTATGGAATATCATGTAGTAATTAAAAGTCATCTCCTGGAGTTCCTACTGTGGAGCAAGTGGCAAAGGATCTGGCATTGCTGTAGCTGTGGCGTTGTTTGCAGCTGCAGCTTAGATTCAGTCCCTGGCCAGTGAGCTTCCATATGCCACACTGCAGCTGAAAAAGAAAAAAAAATCATATTTTTAAAGAATATTAAAAGATGCAAAAATAGTACTGATAATATAATACTATTTAAAGGAAAAATGTTCAGTGAAAGTCCAATTTTTTGTAAATAACCACAATTTAAATGGTTCATTTTCTCTTGAAAAGAAATATGGGATGTGGGACTATTAGCAAGGTTTATTTTCTTTGCATTTACTGTATACCTTTTTTTTTTCTTTTTTGGCCATCGTGCAGCACATGGAGTTCCTGGACCAAGGATCAGATCTGAGCCACTGTTGTGACCTATACGGCAGCTGTGGCGATGCCAGATCCTTTAACCCACTGTACTGGGCTGGGCATCGAACCTGTGTCCTGGTGCTGCAGAGATGCCACTGATCCCATTGCACCACAGTGGGAATTCCTATTGTGTATCTTCTAATCTTTTATAATGATTGTGTATTTTGCCAATATCAGAAAGGTAAACAACAGTTAAGTATAAAAAAGAGGAGTTGTTCCCATTGTGGCTCAGTGGTAATGAGCCCAACTAGTATCCACGAGGGCAAGGGTTCGATCCCTGGCCCCACTCAGTTGGTTAAGGATCTCGCTTTGGCATGAGCTGTGGTGTAGGTTTCAGATGCAGCTCGTATCTGGTGTTGCTGTGGCTGTGGTGTAGGCTGGCAGCTGCAGCTCTGATTTGACACCGAGCCTGGGAATTTCCATATGCCGAGGGTGTGGCCCTAAAAAAGAAAAATGGAAAAAGTAGATGTATGTGAAATTCTCCAGTGGGTTAATTGGTCTTTTGTTTGTGTGTGTGTATGTTTGCTTTTAGCACTTTGGTAATAGATCTTCAACTTGCAAAGGACAGGAACAGCTTTAACAAGAGACCTAAACTCCATTTTCTGTATGTTATATCCTAAATATTTGCATCCCCCCCCCAATTCATATGTTGAAATCCTAAGTCCCCAAATGATGATATTTGGAAGTGGGGTCTTTGGGAGGTAAGTTGGTCATGAGAGTGAAGCCCTTATGAATGGGATTAGTACCTTATAAAAGAGACCCCACAGAGCTCTCCAAATCCTCTTGCCATGTAGGGCACAGTGAGAAGGTGACTGACTGTCTGTGAACCAGGAAGGAGGCCCTCACACTTCATCTGCTAACACCTTGATCTTGGATTTCCCAGCCTCCAGAACTCTGAGAAATAAATCTCTGCTGTTTATAAGCCAACCTGTCAAAGCGACTTTATTGTAGCAGCCTGAACTAAGATACTGTACTTTTTCACAGTTGTTGAAAGAACTGTTTCAATAAAACAATAGTTTTAACTTAGGAAATTTGGTTTTAAAAAAAAGCAACCTGGGGTTCCCATTGTGGCACAGCAGAAATGAATCCGACTAGGAGCCATGAGGTTGCAGGTTCAATCCCTGGACTCGCTCAGTGGGTTGGGGATCCGGTGTTGCTGTGGCTGTGGGTAGGCCAGCGGCTATAGCTCCAATTTGACCCCTAGCCTGGGAACCTCCATATACCACAGATGCAGCCCTAAAAACCAAAAAAAAAAAAAAAAATTAAATTAAATTAAAAAAAGCAACCTGGAATTGACTTCTCTACTCAAGGCAGAAAGTCTGAAATGGAGGAAAGATCAGAAGACAGGTGTGTGGACTGTTGGCAGAACCACATAGGGAGGGTGGATGGTCATAAAAACTGCACAAGCTCTAGAAACCTAGGGAATACAAATATATCATCGTTCTCCACTGAGAACAAGTTAATTATCTTTCCCTTATGCTGATGTTGCTCTTAATAACATTTATTACAGTGGCAGAATGCTTTACAGTTTATGAACTACTTGTACTTCTCCCTATATTATCATTAGGCTCCTTTTACTGGAGAGAAAACTAAGCCCTAGAGAAGCTAAATGATTTATTGAATGTCTTATGCTCATTATGTAGCAGAGCTGAACCTAGAAACCAGGTCTTCTGCTCTTTTGGCTATGCCTGGAAATCAAAGTGAATCAAGCAGAGCTAAGAGATGAAAAGCTTGGGCTTTGGACCCAGGCGGACTTGGGTATGCTCCCAGCTCTGGCCATTTCTAACTGCGTGCCCTTGGAGAAATTGCCTAGCCCCTCTCAGCCTTAGTTTCATCATCTCTGAGGCAGAGCTAAAGATACTTACTTTGAAAGGTCCCTATGAGAATGAAAGGTACCTGTTGTTATTATCCTGCCTACCTCCTTGACAAGCCTTGTTTCTAGTCTCCTGGTACCTACATCTCTGTTACAGATTGAATGGCATCCTCATGAAACTCATACATTGAAATCGTAACCCCTAGTAGTGCAGAATGTGGCCTTATTAGGGAATAGGCCAAATGTAATGAGATCATCTTGAAGTAGAGTGGACCCCTAATCCAATATGACTACTATCCTCATAAAGAGGGGAAAATTGGACACCATACACATATTGGCTGTGGCTGCCACAACCACAAGCTAGAAGAAAGGGCCTGAAACAGATCCTTCCCTCTGCCTTTGGACGGAGCATAGCCCTGCTGACATCTTGATTTTGGACTTGTGGTTCCCCAACCTGTAAAACAATAAATTTTGCTGGTTTCAGTCAGCCTGTCTGAAATACACTCCCCTCTTCAGTGTGGCTCTGGTGCCCCTATGTCAGTACCTGACCACAATCCCCTTGAGGTATTTTTAACCATCACTGGATTGCAATCAGCTGCCTTCAGTGATGCTTTCTTGCATCCTAGATCACTAATTAGAGAAAGCTGATTTTAAGGAAAGTCTGTGTATGCTGGAGAAGTCCAGAGCTTGGGTTTAAAAAAGTCCCATTAATTGTAAAAGTGTCATTAAAAATATACCCTAACCATTTACACTTTAACCATCACCCTGTGAGAGTGAACTCTCCCTTCAAGTGATGCTTATTCAGGAACAATAATTCCCAGCCTAGAATCTCTGGGGATGAAGCTCGGGGAAATGTGTGTTTAAGAAGCTTTCCAAGTGACTTTGATAATCAGCTGGTTTTCTGTAATAAAATGACAGTATTCAATTAGATATGAAAATATCTAACCTCCTTCACTGTTGGTAGGAATGTAAATTTGTACAGCCACTGTGGAAAACAGTATGGAGGTACCTCGGAAAACTAAATATAGAACTACCTTATGATCCAGCAATCCCACTTCTGGGCATATATCCAGACAAAATTATTCATTCAAAAATTTACATGCACCCACATGTTCAATGTAGCACTATTCACAATAGCCAAGACAAGAAAGCAACCTAAATATCCATCAACAGATGAATGGATTAAGAAGATGTGGTACATATAAACAATGGAACACTACCCACTCATAAAAAGGAACAAAATAATGCCATTTGCAGCAACATGAATGGAACTAGAGACTCTCATACTAAGTGAAGTAAGCCAGAAAGAAAAAGACAAATACCATATGATATCACTTATTTGTGGAATCTAAAATATGGCACAGATGATCCTATCTACAAAATAGAAGCAGATCGCCGCAGAGGAGAGCAGACTTGTGGTTGACAGCGGGCGAGAAGGGAGGGAGTGGGATGGATGGGGAGTCTGAGGTTTTGGGATGCAAACTGTTACATTTGGAATGGATGGGCAATGGGGCCCTATTGTACAGCACAGGGAACTGTGTGTGATTGGGTCACTTTGCTGTACAACAGAAATTGAAGAAACATTGTAAATCAACTATACTTTAATTAAAAAAAAAGAAAGAAAATATCACCTGATAGTAATAAAAGGCAAACCAATATCCTAAAGAAGTAAAGTATGTGTATTAGTTTCCCATTGCTGCTGTAACAAATTACCATAAACTAGTGACTTAAAGCAACACAAATTTAAGGAGCTCCCATTGTGGCACAGAGGAAACAAATCTGATTAGTATCCAAGAGAATACGGGTTTTATCCCTCACTCAGTGGGTTAAGGATTCAGCATCACTGTGAGCTCTGGCGTAGGCAGGCAGCTACAGCTCCAATTGGACTCAGCCTGGGAACTTCCATATCTCATGGGTACAGCCCTGAAAAAAAAAGGAAAAAAGGAAAAAAGAAAAAAAATTATTTTATGGTTCTGTAGGTGAGAAATACTAAGATCTGCCTTTAGTGCCATGTTCCTTCTGGAAGCTCCAGGAAAGAATCGATTTCTTTACCTTTTCCATCTTGTAGAGGCCACCTGACTTCTTGGCTAGTGGCCCCTTCTTCCTATCACTCTGATCTCTGCTTCCATCATCACATCTCCTTCTCTGATTCTGCTGCTCCTGCCTCCATCCTATAAGGATGCCTGCAACTACATTCGGCCTAGTAGGACAATCCATGATAATCTTCCCATCTCATTACCCTTAACTGAATGACACCTGTGCAGTTCCTTTTTCGGTGTGAAGTAACATGTTTGCAGTTTCTAGGAATTAGATGTGAACATTTTGGCAGGACCATTATTCTGTTTATCAGAATATAAGAATGTTTACTTTGTATGTATGTATATATATATGTACATATATATACACATACACACATATATACATACATATTCATATTATATATAATTAAATAATTATTTTGTAAGACATTAATGGCATACCCTCCTTATTTACAATTCTGGACTCTTTAGGCCTATGATGACTTGCAGGGCTGTCCTTTCTACATTCCGATTTTCAGTTGAGCCGGCAATTCACAAGTAGCAATTTTGGAATAAACTGTCTAGTTAGTTGGATGTCTTTGGAAAAGAATAGAAAATCTCTTTTCAGTCCATTTTAGCTTTTGATTACAGAGCCTGGGTTTGAGACACTACAGAATTTCTCAAACTACATCAAAGAATGTAGTTAAATTTTCAAAACTGTATCAAGATGAATTTATTTTTATTTACATTGACTTAAAAATGTCATATGTATTTTGGGGGATAGAAAGAACTGTGTTGAAAAAAAATCTTTTCAAGCACCAATACATTATAATATTCCTGGGAAGTAGGGTAGAAATCATAGGCTTAGATACTGTATTTGTTATCTATTTCTGCTTTAAAATTACCCCAAAGCTTTGGGCTTAAACCCAAACGTAGATATCTTATCTCACAGTTTCTGGTCAGGTAACTGAGTGAGGATTAGCTGGGTCCTCTAGCTCAAGGGCTGTCACGATCTTTAGTCAAGATGCCGGCGGGAGCTGCAGTTATCTCAAGGCTCGACTGGGGATAGGTCTCCTTCCAAACTCATTCATGTGGTTGTTGGCAGGGATCAGTTTCTCACAGGCTGTTGTACAGAGGGCCTCCGTTCTTCGCTTGCTGTTGGCTGAAGGCTGCCCTCAGTTCTCTGCCAAATGGAGCTGTCTATGTAGAGGACAGCGTACACCATGCCAGCGCTCTTCTTCAAGGCAAACAAGCTAGAGGGCGAAAGAAAACTCCTGGAAGACCGAAACCCCGGTCTTTTGTAACCTCATCTTGGAAGTGCTGTCACATCATTTTTGCCACATTCAGTTTGTTAGAAAGAAGTCCCTAGGTCCAGCTCACACTCGAGGCGGGGAGATTGCATATGGATGTGAATACCAGGAGGTGGATATTGCTGTGGCCATTCTTGCAAGGCTGTCTACTACAGATGTTAAGTACAAAGATAGAAATTTACTTCGGATGGCTTCTTGGCTCCTCCTATTTTATTACTTTATGACTTATTCCTTAATTCTGGCTGTTAGTCACACTGGGTTTGTCATTATTGCTACAGGAATGGATGCAACCAGCTTTTTGACCCTGTTGTTTTCAGTTATTTTTTAGATACTGATAAACTCCTCAGTGACTTCCAACTGTGTGCCTAATGTTACACCTCCTGGATTGCTGCCTTCTAGGACAAATCCCACATTTCCAACAGCATAATCTTTCCAAAATGCTTATCCAAACCCATCACTTCCCTACTTACTCTTGCATGCCTCATTGATGTCCTTCAGTAAAATTTGGACATGGCATGCAAGGACCTCAGTACCACCTCAGGCCCACCTCTCCCCCATACATTTTTTTTTTTTTACTACTTTACCCACCTTCCCACACAAAATTACCATTCGCTATTGAATTACTTTAAGTTGCTCAAGAACTTCAAATCTAAGCCCTCTCCTGCCACCAGCAGCTTCGTCTCTATTAACTTGATTCAGTCTATAGTATCATGGAGCTTTATATAATAAGTCATACACTTATGTGACTGATTTATTCTGATCTCAGAAGATATCTGCAATTTATTTTACAATCTTTTTTTCTGTGTTTTTTTTTTTTGCCTTATTCCCCCCATCTTATGATACTGCATATATTGTAGTTGCTCACTTATTCATTAGTTACTCCTCCTAGCGAGGTTTTTCAACCTATTAATGAGTTTATTTATTTATTTATTTATTTATTTATTTTTGTCTTTCTGTCTTTTTAGGGCCTCACCCGCGGCATGTGGAGCTTCCCAGGCTAGGGGGTCTAATCAGAGCTACAGATGCTGGCCTATGCCACAGCCACAGCAACGCCAAATCCGAGCTGTGTCTGTGACCTACACCACAGCTCATGGCAACGCTGGATCCTTAGCCCACTAAGCAAGGCCAGGGATCGAACCCACATCCTCATGGTTCCTAGTTGGAATCATTTCCGCTGCACCACGACAGGAACTCCCCTATTAGTGAGTTGTAAAATCAGATTGGTAAATTATAACCAAAATTTTTAAAAATAATAATATATAAAATCAAAGTTCTATTTTACATCAAATATATTTCAATTGAAAAAGATGAAAAAATCAAAGCTCATCTCATATAGTAAGGGTGTCGATGTCTTTCATTTTTCTTCAGTTTATTTTTTATATAAATGTATATAATATACAAATTGATATATTAAAAATGTCATGTATTTAGGAGTTCCCATTGTGGCTCAGTGGTAGTGAACCCAACTAGTATCCATGAGGATGCAGTTTTCATCCCTGGCCTTGCTCAGTGTGTTAAGGATCCAGCGTTGCTACAGCAGTGGGGTAGGTTGCAGATGCACCTCAGATCACTTGTTGCTGTTACTGTGGCATAGGCTGGCAGCTGCAGCTCCAATTTGACCCCTAGCCTGAGAACTTCCATACGCCACATGTGTGACCCTAAAAAAAGCAAAAAAAGGTCCTATATTTATGTGTAAATGAAGCAATTTTCTCTTTCTTTTTTGTTTCTTTCTGTCTACACACACACACACACACACACAGACACATTTGTGCTAGGGCATGGTGAAAAATGTTTGGAAAAACTCTAAAGTGTAAACTCCATTGGACTGGGACCATGTCTTATTCTTGATTATTTCCTAGCCCTAGCATATAGTAAGAGTTTAATAAATATTTGTGACAACTCTGTCTGAGTAAATAAGTGAATAAAAATTATATACAAAAACAATTAGCCTTGGAATTTTGTATTTACATGTGATTCTTAAAATTAGGTATACGTTTTATACACAGGACCAGGTACATAGTTTCCTGGCCCCAGGACAAAAGCAAAAATGTGGAGCCCTTGTTAAAAAATTATTAAGAATTCCAAGACAATGACAGCATAGGATTAAATCAAGCACAGGGCTTTTTAAAACACGGCACTGCAGAGCTGTGTGACCACACAGCTCACATGGTTATGATGCCAGCCTTTCTTGCACGATATATTAGACCAGATTTGTAAGCACATACAGTGAATTTGATCAGGGTATAAATATGCTCATAGATTGACATAGATGGTTGCCTGTATTGGATTGCAAAGGCACCTTCCCTTGATGCCAGCTGTTCACTTTAAAGTGCCTAGAGCTAAAAACTGATGTAAAGATATAGTCTTGTAGGGACTCCATTTCTAGAGCAATGATATTTTGTGTTTTAAAATAGTGCTTTTTCTCTCAGTAACCTCAAAATGTTTCATCAATGTGGATTCTCAATTAATAAAACGTGCTTGCCGGAATTCGTGTTGTGGCTCATCAGGTTAAGAACCCAACTAGTATCCATGAGGATGTGGATTCGATCCCTGGCCTCGCTCGCTGGGTTAAGGATCCAGCGTTGCCACAGCATTGGTGTGGTTCTCAGATGTGGCTCTGATCTGACATTGCTGTGGCTATGGTGTAGGCTTACAGCTGCAGCTCCAATTTGACCCCTAGCCCAGGAACTTCCATATGCTGCAGATGCGGCCCTAAAAACAGCAATAGTATCAACAACAACAGCAAACATGCCTGTGAAGCAGATTGCCAGGCACCATGGAAAGATATATTGTCTCCACTTTACAAAAGGAAAAATGGAGGCACAAAACTAAGGAAATAATTTGGGCTAGCATTAGTATTTATCAATGGTTCAGAGTTCTGCCAGTATGAATCAAATTGACCAATCTATGTCAACTGTTCTGCCAGAGGGGACCTAGCCTTTCAGCCTCCGTAGCAAGAGGCAAATACTTCTTCCCACCTAGACTGCCCCAAAGCCTCCCCCAAAGGGAAGTCAAGAGCTGTTGGGAAGGAGGTGCTATAGTAAATCAAATTATTTTCTTAATTTTATTTTGGTATTGTTCAGTGCTGGTGTATAGAAGCACAACTAATTTTTTTTGTTGATCCTATACCCTACAACTTTCCTGAATTCATATATTTGTTCTGGTATCTTTCTTGTGGATACTATGGGATTTTCCATACCTAGGATCATATCATGTTTTTATAAGTTTTACTTCTTCCTTTCCAATTTGAATGCTTTTCTTTTTCGTGCCTAATTACCCTGATCAGAACCTCCAGTACAGTGTTGAATGGAAGTGTCAAGAATGAATTTCCTTGTCTTGTTCCCCATCATAGAGACAAAGCATTCAGTCTTTTATCATTAAATTTGATTTAAGTTGTGGGTTTTTGTAGATGTCCTTTATCAGATTTAGAAAGTTCACTTCTATTACTAGTTGTAAGTTTTTATGCCGTAAAAGAGTGTTGGGTTGTTGCCAAATGCTTTTTTCATGTTTTTTGAAATGATAATGTGGTTTGGGGCCTTTAAGGTATTAACATGGTGTAATACATTGACTGACTTTAAGCTGTTAAAACAAACTTGCATTCCAAACTATTATAACTTTAATAATTGTGACTAACTCTTTTTATTTGGTGCTGGATTTGGCTTCCTAGTATTTTGATGAGAATTTTTCAACTATATTCACAAGGGATGTTGACCTGTAGTTTTCTTTCCTTGTGATATGTTTGTCTAACTTTTATATCATGGTAACATTGGCCTCATAGAATAAGCTAGAAAGTGTCCCAACTATTCTATTTTTGGAAGAGTTTGTGAAGGATTTATGTTCAGTCTTCTTTAAATATTTGGTAGAATTCATTAGTGACACCATCTCTTCTTCGTCTTTTCTTTGTAGGATATTTCAATTTTTTTATTTTTTAATTTATTTTTATTTTTATCATTATTATTTTTGTTTTTGCTTTTTAGGGCCATACCCATAGCATGTGGAGGGTCCCAGGCCAGGGGTCAAATAGGAGCTACAGCTGCCAGCCTACACCACAGTCACAGCAACGCCCAATCTATGCCATGTCTGCAACCTACACCACAGCTCATGGCAACACTGGCTCCTTAACCCACTGAGCGAGGCCAGGGAATGAACCTGCAACCTCACGGTTCCTAGTCGGACTCGTTTCCACTGTGCCACGATGGGAACTCCATGTAGGATATTTTAAAATTACAAATTCAATCTCTTTACTTGATCTATTCAGATTCTCTAATTCTTCTTGAATCAGTTTCATTAAATTGTGTCTTTCTTGGAATTTTCCCATGTCATATAAATTATCTAATTTATTAATCTACAACAGTTCATAGTATTTCTTGATAATCCTCTATTTCTATGAAATTGTCAGAAATGTCTCTTTTTTTATTTCATGAAGCATTTATTTTGTTTATTTTTTTCCCCATTATAGCTGGGTTTTTTGTGTTTTTTGTTTTGTTTTGTTTTGTTTGCTTTTGAGGTCAGCACCTGTGGCATATGGAAGTTCCCGAGCTAGGAGTTGAATCAATCAGAGCTGCAACTGCCAGCCTATACCACAGCTACAGCAACATGGGATCTGAGCAACATTTGCGACCTACACCACAGCTCACAGCAATACGAGATCCCAGCCCTCTGATCGAGGCCAGGGATCAAACCCACAGCCTCGTGGATACTAGTCGGATTTGTTTCTGCTGAGCCACAATGGGAACTCCCTCTCTTTCAATCTTAATTTTAGTAATTTGAGTCCTCTCTTTTTGTCTTGGTTAGTCTAGCTAAAGGTTTTCAATTTTGTTGATCCTTTCATTGAATCGATTTTTTTGGTTTTGTTGATTCTCTCTACTGTTCATCTGTTCTCTATTTCATTTATTTCCATATTTTCTTCCTTTTACTTGCTTTGGGCTTCGTTTATTCTTCTTGTTTAACACGGAGGAACAGGTTAATGATTTAAATTTTTTTTTCTTTTTTAGTGTAAATAAGCTTGACAGCTCTAAATTTCTCTCTAAGCACAGCTTTAGTTGAATCCCATAAGTTTTGGCATATTGTACTTTGTTTTCAATTATCTCATAGTATTCTCTAGTTTCCCATGTGATATCTTATTTGAACTATTGGCTCTTTGGGAGTGTGTGGTTTAATTTCCACATATTTGAGAATTACCTATATTTCTTTCTGTTGTTGATTTTAATTTCATTACATTGTGGTCAGAGAACATTCTTGGCATGATTGTAATCCTTTTAAATGTATTGAGGTTTGTTTTATGGCCTAAAATGTGGTCTATCATGGAGAATGTTCTGTGTGTGCTTGAGAAGAATGTGTATTCTGCATTTGGTAGGTAGAGTGTTCTATAGATATATGTTATGTCTACTTGGTTTATAGTGTCCTTCAAATCTTCTAGTTCTAGTTTATAGTGTAGTTAAAGTCTTCCATTTTCTTATGCTCTTCTGTCTAGTTGGTCTATGCATTATTGTAAGTAGAGTATTCAAATCTCCAAGTATACTGCTGAATTTTCTTTTTCTCCCTTAATTCTGTCAGTTTTTGCTTCATGTATTTTAGGGCTCTGTGGTTAAACTAATACTTATTTATAATTATATCTTCTTGATAGATTGACTCTTTTATCACTATAGAACATCTTTCTTTTTCCCTAGTATTACTTTTTATCTTAAAATATATTTTAGCTGATATTAGTAGAGACTTTTCACCTTGCTTTCCCCTACTGATTGCACAATATGCCTTTTCCACCCTTTTAACTTCAACTTATTTGTGTCTTTAAATCTTTTATGTGTCCCTTATTGACAGATATAGTTGGATCATGTTATTTTTTCTATTGTCAGATAGAAATTCTGCCAGTTTCTATCATTTTGTTGACATGTTTAATCAAATTAATTTATAAACGGAAAAATACACTTATACTCTTTTTTATATTTACCTATATAGTTACCTTTGCCAGTGCTCTTTATTTCTTTATATGAATTCAAGCTCCTCTCTAGTGTCCTTTAATTTCATAAAGGACTCCCTTTAGTATTTCTTATAGGGCAGAGTTTCTAGCAACAAATTCTTTCAATTTTGTTTTTTCTTTAATCTGAGAACATCTTAAAATTTCCTTCAGTTTTGAAATATGGTTTTGCTGGATATAGAACTCTGGTTGATAATCTTTTCTTTCAGTACTTTGATTATGCCATTCCACTGCCTTATTGCTTCCAAGTTTTCTGATAAGGAATCAGCTGTTAATCTTATTGAGAATTCCTGTATATAATAAGTCATTTCTCTCTTGCTGCTTTCCAAACTTCCTCTTTGTGTTTGGCTTTTGACAGTTTGATTGTGCTCTGTCTAGGTGTGGATTTCTTTGTGTTTTTCCTATTTGGAATTTCAAAATCTTATTAATTGTACACATTAATATTTTCACCAAATTGGGGAAGTTTTAGATCATCTTTTCAAATTTTTTTTGCCTTTCTTCTTTTTCTTGGGCTCCCATTATGCATATATTTTACATTTGATAGTATCCTACAGGTATCTGTGGCTCTGTTTCTTTTTTTTTTCTTCCTTTTCCTTAGCCTGTATAATTTCAATTGACCTATATTCAAGTTCACTGATGTTTTCTTTTCCCTACTCAAATCTGCATTAAATCCATTTAGTCAATATTTAATTTCTGTTACTCTATATTTCAAATCCACTATTTTAGGTACATTGTCTTTCATAGTTTCTGTCTCTTTATTAATATTCTCTGGTGAGTCATTGTTATTACACTTTCCTTTAGTTACTTTAGTAGACACGATTTCCTTTAGTTCTTTGCACATGTTTTCAGAGTCCTAAAAAAAAAAATAATTCTGACAGTTTTCCCAGTGTTCTCATTGCTTTTATGGAGGAGAGGATTTTCAGAGGCTTTTACTACACCATTTTCACTGTCATCTTGTAACACCTTTTGAGACCTAAGATTATCATTTTAATCAATAGACATATTGTCACTTCTGCCATATTCTCTTATTAAGGCAGTTATAAAAGCACTCCCAATTTCAAGGAAATAGAGACTCTTTATTGGGGAAATGGTCAGGTTCAGGAAGAAGATATGGGACTAGAAGTATCATCTTGGTCATTTTAGGAAAATGCAATTTGCCACAGTCTATCCTCTAACCATAATAATTCACAACTCCCCCACATGTGAATCCTCTAACCCCTTCCCCAAGAACTCCTAAAATCTTTTTTTTTTTTTGTCTTTTTGCCTTTTATCTAGAGCCGCACCCGCGGCATATGGAGGTTCCCAGGCTAGGGGTCTAACAGGAGCTGTAACCGCTGGCCTACACTACAGCCACAGCAACGCGGGATCCGAGCCGAGTCTGCGACCTACATCACAGCTCACGGCAATGCCAGATCCTTAACCCACTGAGCAAGGCCAGGGATCGAACCTGCAACCTCATGGTTCTTAGTCGGATTCGTTAACCACTGAGCCACGAAGGGAACTCCCAAGAACCCCTAAAATCTTCTACCATTAAGGCATCAGCATCAGGTTTAAAGTTCATAATTCCATCATCTAAATCATCTGTATGAATGGGTGATGTTTCCTGTGTATCGCTTCTTGGGCATGCCTCCTTGAGTATCTTTGATCTTTTGATCTAAAGACCTACAAACTAAGCAGTCAAGTTATCTGCCCTGCACACCTCAAATATAGGGTTGTCTAGGGCATCAGTTAGAAGGCCCAGAGGCAGGAGTAACTAGATGGCTGAGCACTGGGATCAGGTAAAGGCTTATTCCCTCACATGTCTGATGGTTGATTCTTGCTGTCAGCTTGGACATTAGCTACAGTTATGCAGTGTCTTTTGATGCCAGCTACCCAGAATTGGGCCAAAGTTACAGGTTAAGGGTACAGTCTCCATAAGACTACCCTCACTTCAGATATTAGCCATAAATTTGGGGATCTTTAAGCCATCCTCACTTCTGATCAGCTGGCTACAAATTCAGGGGTTCCCACCAGTCCCTCAGGATGGATAACTCAGTAGTATGACTCACAGAATTCAGGAAAAGTGCTATACTTGTGATTAAATTAAAGGATACAAAGCAGAATCAGCCAAAGGGAGAGACGCATAAGGTGAGATTTAGGAGAGTTCCAAGTATGAAGCTTCCTAGCTCTATAGAGTTAGTACATGTCATTCTCTGAGCACATCACTAAGGGAAGATATGCAGAGTTTTTCCAACTCTGGAAGCTCACCCAAACTTCAATGTCCAGAGTTTTTATTAGGATTCCACAACATAGGCATGATTAATTAAACATTTGCCATGTGACTCAATCTCTAGCTCTCTTCCCCTCCCCAAAGTTTGGAATATTGTCACCCAATTCAAAATGCTAACCCTCTAATCACATTGTTGATTTTGCTGGCATGGGCAGCTTCCATCCTGAGTCATTTCATTTATTTAAACTGTCTAAGAGCCCACCATTAGTCACCACATCATCATAAGCTATCAGGGAACATGACAAATAACAAAGACTCTCATATCACTTGGGAATTCCAAGGATTTAGAGGCTACTTCACAGGAACTGAGGACAAGGGGCCAAATTCTTTATTGCATAGGCTGTGAACTAGACACATGTATCATACCTACACATAGCCTCTCCAAGTTACTTGGGCTACTTTACAATATGATAGTGTGGTTCTAAGGGTAAATGTCCTGAAAGAGAGAGTCTCAAGTAGAAATTGTATTGCCTTTTATGACCTAGCCTTGGAAGTAATGCAGTGTCACTTCAATCACATCCTGTTTGTTGAGGCAGTTGCAAAGATTCACCCAGGGTCTTGACAGGAGAATGGCAAAGTTTGAAAGAGGAGAGGGAGAACTTTTTCAAAAAATAAATATCATAAAGGCCTTTTTTGAAAAATAAGTCTGCTATAACCATCAAGTCTAAAGTTCTCCTGGAGGAGTTCCCACTGTGGCTCAGCAGTAACAAACCTGACAAGTATCCATGAGGATGTGAGTTCAATCCCTGGCTTTGCTCAGTGGGTTAAGGATCCGGCATTACTGTAAGCTGTGGAGTGGGTCACAGACACAGGTCAGATCTGGCATTGCTGTGTCTGTGGTGTAGGCTGGCAGCTGCAGCTCTGATTTGACCCCTGGCCTGCAAACTTCCATATGCAGCAGGTTTGGCTGTAAAAAGAAAAAATGAAAATAAATAAATAAGTAAGTCTTCCTGGAGGTTTTCAAAATCTTTGACAATTTGGTATCATACTACTTCTCCTTCTAGATATCTAATTGTCACTTCACAGTTTGCTTCCAATTCAGTTAAGGAAGTCATTCCCATCTCAAGGATCCTGGGCATAGCTTTCTCCCCACTAAGAAGCAGTCTACTAATGAAAATCTAACCCATCTTTCAAGGATTACCCCTATCATGATGAAACAGGAGGGAAGGGGGAAGGATACAACCTTAAAAAAAAATGATGACATAGCCGTTAAGGATACAACAAAAACTAGGTCCAAGATGGCAGAAGGTTCAACCTCCAGTGGATACTGAGCCTCATTATATGCTCATTGTAGTACAATAGCAGCTAAGTAACATGCCCACAGGTGCCATGACAGTTCCAAGGCTGACCATCAAAGGGCAAAAAGTGGGAAGTGGCCCAGTTCCTGGAAATCCCCACCCTTTCCCCCCCAAAAGTTGGAATAATCCTCTCATTCATTAGCCTATGAAATTACTCAGCCCATAAAAACTCACTACTCAACTCCCCCACCCCTCATTTCAGGGCCTCTCTAAGATGGCCCATACTTGGTCTATCTCTGTTGATAAATCTACTTCTTACCTACCACTTTACCCCTCACTGAATTGCTTCTGTGCTGAACCATACCTGAACTTCAATAAATCCTAAAACTGGGCATGGGATTTTTATTTAAAAAACAGTGGGTTCAAGTCCGAATGTGGGTTTTGGCTGGGTTAGAGTCCAAGCTTGAGTGGGTTCAGGTCCTAATCTGAGTGTGCAATTTCAATGCCATCTATGAACCTACAGACTGAAACCCAAATTCAAACTGACTTAATGGAACAGAGAATGTATTGCTTCAAGAAACTGAATGTTCCAGAAAAAAAAGCTGGCTTTGGGCATGCCCCTAGAGCTCCAAACACTCATCATCATTACTTTGAGCAATCATGGAGAAATAGGGTATCTTTCCTCTATTGTCTCCCAAACAGTTCTTGGGATTTACTCTAATTGGTCCACTTAGGTCATCTGCCCAAACTTGTACCAGATTCTGAAGTCAGAGGGGAGAATTACACAGAGAGAAGAATTAGTTCCCCCTAAAAAAAAAATGTGGGTTACTGTTACCAGTGTGGAAAAATAGTCATCTGTTCCCAGAGTCAGAATTTTTTCCTTGCTGGAGTGGTGGAATATTGAAGCTGGAAGGGACTGTAAAGATTCTTTTGTTCACCACCTTTGTTTTACATACATGGAAACTTGAAATTCAAAAATGAAATGACTTTCCTGAGTTCCTCACCGTGGCATAGCATCAGGGTCTAGACTAAACCCTGTGTTCTAACTCCCCAGGCAAGAGGCTCCTTGTATAGCCTGATATCTGAATAGACACCGAGATTATATGTCAACCTTTGCTTTTACATTTTTAAAAATAGCAAAAGAAAAAAAAAAACCCTCAGTCACATACAGTCAAATTGTATCTACTCACTTGCTCTATGAATTTGGACAAGTGGCTATACTTGGTATTTGACTAACAATTATTTTCATAGGTGGGGGTTATGATTTACATCATCTATAGTATTCTTGAGAAATAAGTGAAAGTTCTTGTCTCTATAGGCTTCGAACAAATATTAAATAGCCAAGAAAGATCTATCTAATCCAAATTAGATAGAATTACAATCTTGGGCTTTTAGACATCTTTTTGTAACAGTGCCTTTGGGAACCTAAGTGTAGGACAGCAGAAATTTCCTATGTTGTCAATTCCATGGGTCTATGTATTTTAGTTTTTGCTGTGACATGTGATGATGAGTTTAGTGATGACAGTCTAAATAGTCTGACTGCCTTTAAGCCAGTGTTTATGGGTACATAACCCAGATATGATACACATGACTCACCAGCCCATATAAGTCACTGGTATTTTATATCAAGCCAAGATTTTTCTTTTGGCATCGCATGTTTCAAGTACTCACATTGTTCCCTTTAACCTTTCAGTGCTTTTGTTGTGAATGGCAACACAAAAGAGTTTTATATGTCTTGCCTTCTTGGACAAAGGTCAGTACTTTTACTGACCCCCAAGAGATGTACACGTGGTTCTTTAAAAGTACGGATTCATATATTTTATTCAATATTTCTTTCAAGAACTTAAAATTGCCATAAAGGTAATTTGAACAATGAATTATTTCCAAGAGATATTTTTAATAGAATTTTCATGACCTGTTTAAGAGTCTGGTAAATAGGAGGTTTGCAATATATTACAGCAACTATTATTTGCATCCCTCTCCATGTTTAATGATGTTTGACACGTAGTAGGACATTAATCAGTACTTGGTTTTGAATGATGGATTATTCTTTCCAGTGCTTATGATTTATACCATTAGCATTTAGGCTGAATTTGGCACTCTGGGCAGAAATTATTTGGCACATCAATTTAGAGACTGTAGATTCTATAATTGTAATATAAGAGTCATAATAATTTTTATTATGAAATATTTCTTGGGCATCTATAATGTACTCGTTATAAGATTAAACATAAAAGTAATCATGGTCTTTTCCTAAAGGCCTATTCTAGGTTTACTTTGAAGACTACCAGCATATGACCATTAAATGAAATGAAGAAAACCCAACAGCCAATAAGACTAAACTTGTGAAGTGTATGTATTTCCTTCACAGCTCCACGAGCAAGGTTGAACTTGGGCATGGTTATAGAGGTAGAATTCGTCTTTGGTGTTATCAAGGTCTTTACCAAATCCTTTCTTAAATTTCTTTTATTCTATCTCACCAGTGCATGTAAAGGCAACTTGCTTCTAGAGTATTAAAACTTAACTCTGCAAAAGATGTAAAAAACTTCATATTAAGATGTAAATGTGTACCTTAGATAAGGGACACCTGAACTATCATCCTCCCTGGATAGCACAAGGCATAAATTAACTAGTAGAATTTTAGTCTTTAGTCTTCAAATGTATGTTAGGAGAATGGTGAGTGGAGAAGGAGAAAGTGATGAGGTTCTTAGAGAATATTTTTGAGGACACTTAAGTAGTCACCTGAAATTGAACCACTTACACGGATGTCTCTATTACCTGCTCTTGGCTTTTCCTGCAAGGTCCTCTTTACTACATTTCACTAAACTTACCACGAAAGGTTATGTGATGAATCATTGGTGAGAATATCTAAGTATAGTTCCCAGAAAATGAAAACATGAGCCATAGTAACAAGAGCTCTCTAAAAGACCACATTCCTACCACCAAAATGTAATCACTCTGTGCCATTTAAAGCTGAAAGCTAATTTCACTTCCTCTTTAAGGAATTATGAAACTGATATGAAAGGATTTTTCTACTTCCACTTTTGCTTTTTGAAAAATCTCTTCTCCATACCGCAGCAAGAGCAAAGCAAATTAGATCACATCATTCCCCTGCATAAAAACCACCAGTGGTTTTCCATCACACATAAAAGAAAATCAGAATCCTAACATCACCCTGCCTACATAGCTCTCTCCCTCCATTACCATTCCTCAGACATCCCAGGGTCCTCTCTGTTCCTTGAAATGCCAAGCTCACTCCCACCCCAGGGCCTTTGCTTTTATCTGGGACACCCAGCTCCTAGATTGTCACATGGTGGCTTCCTCCTGTCATTCAGGCCTGCCCAACTGCCACCTTCTCTAACAGCCTCTCTCTGACCAACTGGTCTAAAGTTACCTCTGCTTTGCCCCCTCTCGCATACTGCTTGCTCACATCACACTCTGCTTTCCATACTTTATGGTATTGTTTTCTGTTGACCCCAAGTAAGCTCCATGAGAACTGCCTTGCTTTTTCACCACAATATCCCCAGGATCTAGAGCAGTGCCTGGCACATTCTAGGTGCTCAGTACCTATGGATTAGATAAAATGTGTGGTGACTCAAGTATGTAATGAAAAAACTATGTATACTATTATACATGTAATATAGGACTTGAAGTTCTTTTGAACACTGTAAGAAGAACAATCTAGAGTTTAGGTTCATAACCCAATGGTTGGTTACCTTCAGTGCAAGTGGCATGAAATACACAAAAAGGGTCAGTGCTGGTGAGGGAGGCAGGACACTCCAGCAGAAGATCCTTGTCATAGATCATGCATATATTCCCACAGGCCTCACTCAAGCCAAAGAATTAGAAGTTTAAAAAAGTCTTGAAAATAATGTTAGTCCTATAACTGGCAACTTTAGAGTGTGAACCTTAATCTAGGGGTATAGGAGAGATACTGTATGGAAGGTATGTTGTTGCCATTAAAAATATATAATGTGCTTATAACTCACAGCATCATACTGTTTATTGGAGGTTTTGTAGTGTTTGGGGGACAGAGAGTAGAAATGTCATACTTTTCAATAGACAATATCATGTTAGCAAAAATTAGATCTGACATTGCTGTGACTGTGGCATAGGCCAGCGGCTACAGCTCCAATTCGACCCCTAGCCTGGGAACCTCCATATGCCACAGGTGTGGCCCTAAGAAGACCAAAAATATGTATAAATAAATACATAAAATTTGGGGTCTGGTGGATGTTTACTGTTTGAAAAACGTACTATTTTGATAATACTGTACTGTAACTGTCACACAAAGGCTTTTCTAATGTTTTAACATTGAGTATTGCAGTTGCTGCTTTGTACAGAGGCTACTGCAATAAAGGAAGTGGATTCATTAAAACTAAAAAAAATACATGATGTGCTAAAAGGAATGGTTACAAAAAAAGGAATGGTTACATTTCCTGTGTTTCTACACACATGGTATAGGGCAAAATTGTAGGTTCTTCAAGTGTAGGATCCCATCTGTTTCCACAAGGTGATTATTCATATGTTCCAGAGGAGGAAACCAAGGCTGAAAGAGGTTAAATAACTTGTCCACAGACTACACAGAGGTGAGATCAGCTTTGGGGTGTCCTTTTTGGTTCCAACACTCTTAACATTAAGTGATTATTGTTTTGGATGTCTTCAAATGAAATAAACATGCTCTCCTTGTCCTCATTTCTCACCACTGCTTATTGTGTTATTCCCAGCCTGATATCACACAGAGTACACCTGCCTGGCCCAGGCCCTTGAGTTTTCAGTCTATGATGCTAACCTGATTCTTCCGACTATCTGCTGCTTCTTCACAAAGAGGCCTCTGCCTTGTTTGTACTAATTGCAGTATGAAGAGGCTCTCCAAGGATTTGTGCAGTGGAGGTCAATGGGTGTTAGTTTTTGTCTTGCTATGTGGGATTTGAAAGGACTGTGCCCAAAAGAAAGGTGAGTGTTAGGAGAAGAGAATAGAGAAGTTTTCCTAGAGGGGAAAGAGCAGGAGAATAAGAGTTGACAGTGGGAAGCACACTTCTAGGATATGGGGTGATTTTACATGGAGCTTAGTAGTATTTTGCTGTGTAATGTGCAATATAACTCGTCTCCCATCTCCCAAGACATCTTCAGTTAGGACACCACTGTTGCCCATTGTTCTGTTTTTTGGATAGGAAAATGCAGTGGAAAGGGCCTCAAGGAGAAAGAAAGTCCTCTCAAGAGGGCCCCGTCGTCTGGAGTTCCCGTCGTGGCTCAGTGGTTAACGAATCCGACTAGGAACCACGAGGTTGCGGGTTCGATCCCTGGCCTTGCTCAGTGGGTTAAGGATCCGGCGTTGCCGTGAGCTGTGGTGTAGGTTGCAGACGCAGCTCGGATCCCGCGTTGCTGTGGCTGTGGTGAAGGCCGGCAGCTACAGCTCCTGTTAGACCCCTAGCCTGGGAACCTCCATATGCCTGGGAACCTCCATATGCCGCGGGTGTGGCTCTACGTAAAAGGCAAAAAAATAAAACAAACAAACAAAAAAAGAGGGCCCCGTCTGCTTTGGCAAAAGAAAAAGCAGAGATCTTGGAGTCTGAAGATCTTAGGTTTGCAGATGAGCTCATTTACTTAGCTTAGCTTCCTCTTATAAATTGGAAAAATATTATCTTTGCAAAGTTATTGTGAGAATTAAATAACACTGGTTATTAATTAATTAAGCCTGGTATGGAGTTTGGCACATCCTAGGCCAAATTCATCCCCTTCCCCTTATACTGAACTAAAATTATCTTCTCCCTAATTCCCATGCATTGGTTCTAGTACTACTCTGCAGAACATGAAGGGATTCTATCATCTTTCTCATGTGATAGAGCTCTAGTTTGTCGGGATCCTTCAAGAAAAGAAAATTCCTATCAATACCTCTGTCTAGTTGCTCTCAAACTTAAAATGGCTTCATCTTTCAATTTTGCTTTCAGTACTCAATTTAAAACACTTTTTTTTTTTGTCTTTTTGCCTTTTCTAGGGCCACACTCACAGCATATGGAGGTTCCCAGGCTAGGGGTTTAACAGGAGCTGTAGCTGCCGGCCTTCGCCACAGCCACAGCCACAGCCACAGCAACGCGGGATGCAGGCCGCGTCTACAACCTTCACCACAGCTCACGGCAACGCCAGATCTTAACCCACTTAGCGATGCCAGGGATCGAACCCGCAACCTCATGGTTCCTAGTCGGATTCGTTAACCACTGAGCCACAATGGGAACTCCTCAATTTAAAACACTTTTGAACCTTAAAAGTGAATCTAAGTACTGAAAAGGTCCCTCAAATATTTAAAGAGTAAGTTTACATCTGACCATGCAGCTTTTCTATAGGCAAAGGTTCCAATTTGGTGGTTAACTAACCTTACTGAGTACTCACTAGGTGTTAGGGATGGCCCAGCTCTTCTACTGTATTTGGGTGTTTCTAGCTACAATAACTGAATAGAAACATATTAATGGCTTAAACAAGGAGGAAAATTTATTATTCCCCTTAAATATGAATTCCCAAAGTAGGCAATTGCAGGGACGGTTCAATGGCTCGACAATGTGCGGGATCCAGGCTTTTGCTGTCATTCCCCTTCTCCTTACATTGGTTCTTTGCAACATGGCCCAGAAGTTCCAGGCTCACCTACAGACATAACAATTGGAAAATTGGAAAAAGGAACTTTCGTTCTTTTTATTTGGGAGGAAAGTCATTCTGAGATCTATCCCCTCATGACTTCGCCTCAGGTTCCATTGGTCAGAACTGCATCACACATCCAAGCCTTAAGCCAGTTCTACCCAACTTTTTCATAGCAGGATGCAAATAAAAAAATAATGATTTTATGACAGAGAGGGGTGCCTGTGTGGGGTTGCTTGTGGCCAGATGGGACCATCTCGGGTTTCAGCAGCTGAGCCTCAGTGGAGTGTTCCAAGGGTTCAAGGGATAAATCCCTTGCTGTATCTATGACCTGTCTGAGATATACCAGGGTGTGCTGGCCTATAGGCTGGGATGCTGCTCTCTAGGCTACGAGGGAGACCGAGAGAGCGTGTATCCATACACAGACTCTAGAAGGGCCTGCTGGTGAGGAGGAAAAAGGATGTGGTTGTCAAGAGCACCCCATTTATTCTGGATCTCATAATACATCCTGAGAGGAACTATTTTGTGGAGAATGAAGCCAAGACTAATAGTATAAGTGACTTACTTAAGGTCATAGAGCCAATAAGTGGCCCACTTGGCACAGTGCAGCAGATCCAGTGGTGTGCTGATGTTTAACAATCAGGTCTTCAGATGTAGTTCTGACATGCCTGTTGGTTAATATTTTCATTTAAGATAAAAAATGAAACAACAAAGATGTATGTGGCAACTTACCTGCCAATAACGTCAATGACTTCTTTGCTGAACTGAATGTTTTTGTGCCATTCATCATGTACCAGATATAGACACAACATGCTTTTCAAATTAAATTTCTATTATTAACAGTTCGTCATTTTCTTAAGTCTAGACCACCAACAAAGCAATAAGTCAAGCCCTGCTTTGCGGTACTTGCTGGTTTCCATTCCGTAAATACTTCTGCAACCAGTTTCAAGCTCCCAAAGTGAAGTCACTGAATGTGGTATTGGGAAGAAATGTGCAGTAACACATCACAGAGAAGTTCCACCATTCAGACACAGCACATGTAAGTACTTCGAGGGCACAGATAATAGAAACATATGTTAAGATAATTTAGAAGTGATATTTTTCAATTTATGATGTTTTTAAAAAAATTATCTGTGATTTTATTTATTTATTTATTTGGTTTTTAGGGCCACACCCACAGCATATGGAGGTTCCCAGGCTAGGGATGGAATTGGAGCTGTAGCCACTGGCCTACACCACAGCCACAGCAATGCCAGATGTGAGCCGCATCTGCGATCTACGTCACAGCACACGGCAACACAGGACCCTTAATCCACTGAACAAGGCCAGGGATCGAACCTGCAATCTAATGGCTCCTAGTTGGATTTGTTTTTGCTGTGCCACACTGGGAACTCCTATATGATTTAATTTTTAATAGTGGCTGTGTTTAGTAAACAACTGGCAAAAATCCTAAAAATGTCTGCCCTCATGAGCTAGTTTAACCCAGTACAAATGCCACTGTTGACTCTAAATCCATGCTCTTTCCACTCCTGACTTTCTTTGTTACCTGTTACTGGCATATAAAAGCTAGGGATGATCTGCAGGATACAGGGCAAAACCTGGGTACCAGTCATCACTCCTGGTAACCCTGGGCAATTGCTAGGTCTCTGACATTCAAGTTTTCTCTTTTGTAAAGGATGAGAACAGTCCTTGCTTTGCCAAGTATTGTTGTGAGGATAGCATTGATTAGTTTAAGTGACAGAGCTTTGTAAACTGTAGAGCAAGATACAGAAAAAACCTTCATTATGATGCCCGTTTCATCACGGGTGTTCAACCAGGCCACCATTGTTAAGGATACAAAATGTGTTGGAGCTTTTAAAATATGCTTTAGTTTGAGAGCTTCAGTAGTATCCACAATAGACAGCAAACACCCAGAAAATTGTTCTCAAGAAGTCCAACATTTTTGCTAGTCTTTACTCATTAAGAATAGCTCTCTAGGGAGTTCCTGTCGTGGTGCAGTGGTTAACGAATCCGACTAGGAACCATGAGGTTGTGGGTTTGATCCCTGGCCTTGCTCAGTTGGGTTAACGATCCAGTGTTGCCTTGAGCTGTGGTGTAGGTCACAGATGCAGCTCGAATCTGGTGTTGCTGTGGCTGTGGCGTAGGCCAGCAGCTGTAGCTCCTATTAGACCCCTAGCCTGGGAACCTCCATATGACACGGGTGCAGCCCTAAGGGAAGAAAAAAAAATGCTTTTTGGGAGGAAAGCATTTTTCCCCAAAAACTTTACTCACTTATATGTGCTATTGGCTTGTCTGAAGGGACCCCTCTCTGACATTGTGGAATGCTTCTTCATTTCAACAGTTGAATTAAAGTCCTATGATTTTTAGTTTTGAATTCTCAGGCCGTTTTGCTTTTGGGGCTGGAGCAATTCAGTAAGTTATTTTGTATGGATTGTACCCCTCTACTCACGGTGGCTTTCTAACTGTAAATTGGATTAACTACTCCAGATATCCTAATTTACAGTTCTAAACTTGAGTAGCTTTGTGAAATATTTGCCTCAGTTTGCTCAACTTCTCTTTGGTCTGTGGACAGATTTTCTGCCAAATTCTTCCCCACATCAGGCCCTTTGTCCATGCTGATCTGTCTGCCTGTAAAGCTCTCCGCTGCTTCTTTGCAAAGCTTACTTCTTATCCTTCAGCTCGAATGCTATATTCTTAGAAAAGTCTCCTCTGTACACTTGTTTTAAATCATCTCCCCAATCTATTTCCTTATTTCCTTCATAGCACTGATGACAATCTACAATTTCCTTGTTTACTTGTTTACTTCTTTGTCTGTATCCCTCATTATAATATCAGCTCCTTGGGGGCTGGGACTTTGCCTATGGATGTCATGAACTACCCCCAGCATCCAGCACATTGCCTAGCACACAATAACCAGCTGTTGAACAGATGAACATGTCTGACAAGATCCACACCAATGTCATGAGGCTGAGGCCATCTATAGTTCTCTGGAGGCAAGAACCTACCCTAAAGATAATTCAGGGATTGACCTCTGTGGTCATGGTGGCCCAAGTTTCTCTCAAGGCCCAGGAGGAGCCACAGTGGTAGCAGGAGACTCCTGGCTTCTGTCTGCTCCCCACAATGGCGCTGCCTCAGTGATGTCACAAGGACAAGGTTCTCTAGTTCTTTTCATTTTGCCATGGTCCTTTAAACAGCTGTTTTTCGTGACCTGACATGGTGGAGGGGGATGGAGGAAGAAAGGCCACATGGGGTTACACCCCCCAATACAATTAGTGTAGGGGCACTATCTGCTCATATGTATTGCTTTAGAAGACAGTGGGTAAAAGAAGCTGAAATTTGGACTACGCTAAGGAAGAGTGAGAAGAGAAAAATGGGAAAAAGATGGGCAAAGGAGATAAAAAGAGAGCATAAGAAAGGGAGAAGAATAATAAACAGGAGAAAAGAGAGAAGAGGAGGACAAAAGAAGAGGATATTTGTGAGAAAAAAACATAAAGCAGGTAGTGAAGGAGGAGGAGGAAGAGTTGAATGTGTGATCTGCTTGGCTTTGTGGTTCTTGGTAGTGACTGACATGGGTGTGGTATGTGGTTGGATGATTCTGTTGCGGGGGTTCTCAGGTACTCTACCGTGGGCCACTTAAATTACTGAGGTCATTTTGAGAGGCCCGAGCAAGGCAGTCTCAGGGTGACTCTCCTGGACAGATTCACAATGGTAATTTGGTTTTACAAAAAATGTAAACGTTTTAAAAAAAAAGTCATGATTGTGGAGGAAAAGAGGAGAGAGTACAACTGATTGGATTAAGCTTCAGATTCCTCACTATCTGTCCCCAACCCAAGTCTCCTCATTGCTAGGCTAATGGCAAACAATTATATTCAGGACTTGAAAGCCAGTCTTTCAGGAACTCTTCTTCCTCTTTTGTAACTGAAATAATAAACAGATTTCCAAAGCAGAGTAGAAGAATTCTATAATAGGGAGTTCGCATTGTGGCTCAATGGAAATGAACCAGACTAGTATCCACAAGGACACAGATTCAGGTTCGATCCCTGGCCCTGCTCAGTGGGTTAAGGATCCAGTGTTGCCCTGAGCTGTACTATAAGTTGCAGACGTGACTCACATCTGGCATTGCTGTAGCTGTGGCGTAGGCTGGCAGCTGCAGCTCCAATTAGAGCCCTGGCCTGGGAACTTCCATGTGCTGTGGGTGCAGCCCTAAAAAGAAAAAAAAAAGTTTTATAATATACCTATAAAATTATTGAAGTCCTATTATGGCAATACAGTCTCCATGATGTTGTGCAAAAATTTACTATGAACTTCCCAAATATGTGCAGGAGGCCCAAGCAAAGTCTTGTAAGTTCAAAAGAAAAGAAAACTTTTAACCTTCTTTTTTTCAGTGTCACATCTCTATCCCTCTCTCTCTCTCTGGCATTATGTAAGTTCCCAGGCTAGAGGTCGAGTCAGATCCACATCTTAACCCACTCAGCGAGGCCACGGATTGAATCTGCATCCACATGGACACTATATTGGGTTCTTAACCCACTGAGCCAAAACAGGAACTCCTATACCTCCCTTCTAAATAATTATTTTGCCCTTAACATAATTTTTAGGGAATATAGTTAGCATAATATTTAGGGAATATAATATGCAGTGTAATAATAAGGAAGGGGATGTTATTTCAAGCACTTTTATTTGGACAATATTAAGAATCTTTGTTCCAAATTTTAAAATGTTAATCTCATCCCCATGAATTTCCTAGTTCATACCAAAATGTCCCTGTAACTTGTATTCAAAAATAAGAAATAGTAGAAAGGCACAGCTTAATCAGCAGTCTATGGTACACTGTGCCGACTCCTTAAAAACCTCTTCGTGCTATAGTTCCTATTTTTCTACCTTTTCTACTATTATTGACCCAGATTCTCCTGCAAGTGTAGAGCAGAGAGCAGAAAGATATGGAAGCCTAAAGGAAAGAAGCAGTAAGACAGGGGAGACCTTAAAGCTCGCTATGGTCCTATAGTGCCATCAGTAACTCAGGCTCTGCCTTATGAATAAGAAAATTTGTTTTCTAAGGGCACTTCAAATAGTGGTTGCCACAAGGGCTTTTCTATTTCAGAATGGTAATGAGTCCACTAGCATGTTAATCATGCTACTATTTGTCTGAAGTATTAAGTATTCCAATAAGGCAGAGTTTCAAAGATCTTTGATCTAATTTTTTATTTCTTTCTCTCTTTTTTTTTTGGCAAGTGTGGGAAGAATTAGAAAGTATGTCCTCAGATGATACTGAGACCGAATGCATAAATGAACTTTATTTTTACTTTGTATATCTAGAAATGATCCATCTTCATCTTACTCTTAAGACATTCTAACCTCCAAGATATTGGGTGATTTGGGGGTTCCTTGAAGAAGCAGCCTGCCAGTGATCTTTTGGTGATATTGTTTGATCTTGTTGTTAGATCCCATCTCTAAAAGTGAAAGGAACAGAACCTTCCCAAAAAAGTCATTTTGGAAAAAATTGGGGATAGCATTTACAGTTTTAAAAGCAGTTAAATGCTTGCTGAATGACAGAGACAGAATAAATATGTTGCTTTAGATCTAAGGGTTGAAGCAACAAAGTGGTTTTACGAGAGACAAAGTAGCAGGGTACAAGCTCTTAGGATGAAAATGGAGAGGGCTTATCACCTTTTTATCAGCCAGAACACATTATGACTAATGTCTTCAGGTGTTCCTTTTTTTTTTTTTTTTGCTGCTCTGCAGCACATGGAATTCACTGGAGAGGGGATCAGATCCCAGCGACAGTTGCGACCTTCAGGGCAGTTGCAGCAACACCTGATCCCAAACTCACTAGGCCTGGCCAAGAATGGAACCTGCATCCCAGTGCTCCAGAGATGCCCCAGTCCCCTTGTGTCACAGTGGGAACTCCCGGGTGTTCTTTTTAAAGTACCTGTCTCCTATAATGAAGTATTGTTTTTCTTTATGTATATATAGCACAGCATCTTCTTCCTCCTATCTTTTTCTTTCTTTCCTTTTTTTTTTTTTTTTTTTTTTTTTGCGGTGCCCACAGGCATGTGGGAGTTCCTGGCCCAAGGATTAAAACCGTGCCATAGCACTGACAACACCCGATCCTTAACCCCTAGGCCACCAGGGAACTCCCAAGAGCATCTTTTTTTAAACACGGATTTTTCTTTTAAACTTCTGTGCCTGCAAATGTGGTATAAGTCAAATCCATGAGCAGGTTAAACCTCTGACAAGAGAGGGAAAGCATCCCAGCCAATGGGAAAGCCTGCTGGTGATGTACTGCTCTCCAGTTCTGATTCATTGGCCGCCTAGGGTTTGTCATTGTATCCCTTGCGCCTGCAAACAGCGTGGGTCGGATTGTCTGTAGTCTAGCTAGCTAAACTGGATTTTGGCCGCCTGCACGTGCAATCAGGTTTAGCAGATCTCTAAATTTTCATAGAAGCAGCTGCCACGTTTTTGATTATCCTCCACATTTTGAAAAATCCTTCGTTCCTTTAACCTCACTGGAGGTCGTTGGACGTCCCCTGTGACAGAACCACTTGACTGTCTAATAAGTGCAAATAAATACAATGTAGAACCCCTCGACAAAAAAAACTGCCAGAAACTCACAGCATGTGCCTTGTGCGTGTATCAGTTGTACTCGCGTGTTGGTGGGTGGTGGCAGGGTGTGTGTATTGCCGCCCTTCGGGACCCTAGGTGTGTGGCTAGAGCACCTGCGTGGGTCTCCCTAGGTCACTGGGGCAAGGATGGCTCTGGAGGCGTAGAGGCTTGCGGTAGAGGGATCTGGCGGCGGCCTGACACCAAGCGTGCCTTAGAGCCGCAGCTGCCAGGCCGCGACCAGACCGAGAGAAGTCGAAACCACAGGGTCGGTCCTCGGCCTCTGTGGACTGCGTCTTCGCCGGGAGTGGGGTGTGTATCTGTAGACAGGAGGTAGCACCGCGAAGGGAGGCGCGGGCGCCCCAGCGGGAGAGTCCGAGTCCGGGCTCAGAGAGTACCCCGATTTCTAAGGCTCCTAATAGTCACACCTCTGTCCAGTCCCCAGGGCCAGGGCAGGAAGGCCCATGTCCCGGTTCCGTTCCGGGATTCAGACGCTCGCTTGGAGCTCTGCCTGGGGCCCGGGCGGCGAAGTTACTGCTACGAGAGAAGCTGGGTTAGGCAGTGACATCACCTGCGTCCGCCCCTCCCCCGTTTGCCGGCCCGCGCTGCAGTTCCTGCCCAACGACATCCGGGTCTCTCCAGCTGCTCCGCCGCGCCGCATCTGTAGGGGCCGCAGAGCCCACGGGGCGGAGCGGGGCGGGCGGAGGCGTGGGGGAGGGGCAGTACGGCGCCGTCGTGAGCGCGCCTGCGCGGGGACGCGCTGGAGGCGGCGGCGGCGGCGCTGGAGGCGGGAGCGCGCGCGGGAGCTAGGGAGCAGTGGTCTCGGCACCGGCTCGGCCCGCTGCTTCGGGTGCTCCGGCAGCGGTAGCTCGGCAGCCGGTGGTTGGGGAGGGGGGGTGGGGGGCCGCTAAGGCAGGTGGGGCGCGAAAGCGATGAACCTTTGGCTCTTCCTCCTCCTCCTCCGGGACCCGCTCTCCGCCTCCCGCTCCAACGCCCGGATGATCTGAGCCGCGAGGGCGCCGAGAGCCGGGGGCCCGGACGCAGCCCGGCTCCTCCCCTCCTCCTCCCCCTCCCCGGCCTGAGCTGGCCGGCCGCCGCCGCGGTGACCCCCATCCCGCCCCCTCCCCGGCCGCCGCCGCCTCGGCCGACCAGGGACCTGCCTGCCCGCGGCTGCTCCGGGTAAGCGCGACGCTGGGGCCGAGGGCGGGCGGCGCGGGCCTGCGCGGCGGCGGCCAGGCCTAAAGCCTGGGGCCTGTAAACAAGCCGGGCGTCTGCCCGGGCGCTCCCGGGAGGAGACGCGACAACTCCACCCCCTGGTCCGGCCTCCTCCCCGGAGCCGGGCGGCGGACGACGAGGGGTTAACGTTCCGCGAGGGCGGCGGCGGGGAGGCGGGGGCGGGGTGTTTCTGGCCGCGGCGCGGGGAGGGGGCGCGACCCTCGGGCCGCCGGGGCCGGGCGGGGTGTTTGCGGCGGCTCCGCCAGCGAGGGCCGCGGGCGAGCCGGGCCTGGCCCGGCCGGAGAAGAGCCGGCGGAACTTTCCCTGAGCGGGGAGGGGGGCGTGCGGAGCCCCCAGCCGCCCGGCCGTCCTGGGCTCCAACCCTTGGAAGGAGGCTGGGAGAAAGAAGAGGAGAGGCTTCCTTTGGACCGGACTTAGCCTCGAAACACCAAATTCTGGAGAGTTTGCTTCAGGTTTTATAAGGGGCAGAGCTTAGAGTGAGGCTTTTTTAGAACTCGGCGATGCCTCCAGTTCATTCATTCCTAAGGCATCGAACAAATCCATTGAAGTAAATGGTACTGATTTCTTTTCGTCTTTTAAACAGTGTAAATTGTGTGGGTGAAAGTTCTTGATGCTCGAGTTTGGTTGAGGTATGGTACTTTTCTGCTTGTAGATTTTAAATATTTTCTTGAAAAACTACTGGCTCTGGAGAGCCTCTACCAACCGCGATTTTAGATATGTTTTGAAAATTTCATCACTTGAGGTATTTCTCTTTCGTTTTTCTCAAGCACCGCATGGTACTTAAAAATTTACAAAGGTCGTACTTAAGTTGTACAAGCCAAGAAAACTATTCGCCGCCTCCACCCCCAACTCTAAATTTCCTGCTAATTGGTGTCTTCAGCCGAATGCATTAAGTGAAGTGATTGGAAGAGTATGGGCAATGTAAAAATCTATAGGAGGTAGTTATTATTTTCTCAAAGTACGTGATTTTGACATTATTGAAGAAAAGTAGAAATTTAAAAATTTTTCTGAGGAAAAAGGCTTAGTCTTTTCACACTTGCGTGTTGTGATTTTAAACACAACTGCTTTTAGGTGCAAAGAGCTCTGAAGAGTCAGAGGGCTGATTTATTTTAACAGTGCTCTACTGAGCCTTCAGGGGTCCCAGAGCTCTCAGGAGTCCAGCAGGGCTTGCTCTCCAACTGCTCTTTAACTGGAACAACTTAACTTTTATATTTTTATCTTTTCGCATATTGGGCCTTTTCCAAAGTGCAGTTCTGTAACTCTTTACAGTTTAGGAAACTGACAAGAGCCATAGTGACCCACCCCATTGACTGTTTTATAAGTATAGATGTTACTTTTATTGATTTAATATTTCTTTTAAATAATTTGAAGCACAAAGTAACAGTCCTTGCTTAATGTTTTAGTTCTCTTCTAAAATGTAACTCATATGTATCTGTTTAATTATTTAATGTTAGAGAGACAATTACTTTTAACCTGCAAGTTACAGCAGTACCACCTTATGGAAACTATAATGAACTGCACATGGGAGTTGCTTAAGACTTTTTCTTTTTTTTTTCTTTTTAGGGCTTCACCTGCAGCATATGGAAGTTCCCAGGTTAGGGGTCAAAGCGGAGCTGCAGCTGCCAGCCACAGCCAAGATCCGAGCCCCATCTGTGACCTACACTGCAGCTTGCAGCAAACCAGATTCTTAACCCACTGAGTGAGGGCAGGGTTTGAACCCATATCCTCAAGGATCCTAGTCGAGTTCTTAACCCACTGAGCCACAACGGGAACGCCATCTTAAGACATTTTTGATTAGATATCATTAAACATTTTTCATGTCAGTGAAGTAATGATATCATTGGAGAGGTATATTAAAACTGATAAAGTTTGGCTAGCTACCTCAGATATATTTGAGAAATAAAATAGTTTGAATGCTGGTATCATCAAAATTAATTTTTAATTGGTGCGTGTATGTTAACGTATAATATAAAAGTGGTTTATATTTTAGTTTGAAAAGCTAAAGTGATGTCCGTAATTACAGTATAAGCTGTTGAAAGAAACAGTACACTAGGAGACAAGAATTGTTTAGTCATGGCTATGCTCCAAAATATCAGCAAAGCCAAAGGGGTAGATTATATTATCAGATGTATTATACAGTTGTTAAAATGTTTTTATTCTCTTAACATTATTCAATATGCTTTGACTAAATGCCTGTTATGTGCCAGGCACTTAGATTTTTTGGCATTCTGAAGCTGATTTTCTTCCTGGATTGTGTCTTATTTTAAAGAAATTTTAAGTCGGTGAATGTTATTTAGGAAGGGTATTTCTGTAGGTAGCCTTTATTGATTGTCCTTTTGGGATTGGGAAGTCCACTCTTGGGAGGAAGGCGGATGGAGATTCCACAAGAGACAAAGGGTGGTTGAGACTACAGGTTTGAACAAGCACAGACCCTTGGTAGTTTGATATGAAGGGCATTTTAAGATCACATTGTGAAGTTTTTTTCTGTCAATTCAAGCTGGGTCTTGCTTACCTTGACTTGTTAATAAACCTTCATTTGAAAATTTGTTCTCTAATACCCAGGCGTGTTTTTCCCCCCAAAGAAATTTGTAGTAACATCATATTGTCACAATGTAAATATTATTAAGCGGTAACTAAAAACCTACAGTCTTTAAATTTGTGCAGATAACACATAGACTTTTATATGTGTTTTTATTATAGTGGCTAACAGCATGTATAGCTGATTCTGGTTTAACTATGAATGCTTATTTATTTAATAACTTAAAGCTAAAGACTGGCATGTGTCCATAGGGAGCTTGTTATCCCTGAAATGCTCATGCATGAGAGTTGAATTCATTTCTTGAGATCTGAATTTGTGATCATGTAGAAATAATTACAAGGTGATATTTTGATCCCTTGAATGGGCACCTGACTCTGGGTGATACTCTTGACTACTTTCCATCCTTAGTCAAATCAGAGGAAAGAGACAGCTTTGTAAGAAAATTGGCTCAAGTAGAGTACTAGAGTTAAAAGATGATATAACAGGGTGTGGCCCGGTGAAATATGTGGACCTTGGGGGAAGGGAGAGGTGTTGTGAGGCAACTAGGTAAAAGTTTGCGCCTTCTTGTATACATTATGCCAGAATGTGTTCTGTCTTCCATCTCATATGTGTTGGTAAACTTTTAAAAATTGAGTTACTTTATTTTTTCACTACTAGCCAGGAAGTTTTCTGAATTTGTACCAGAGATTATTAACCACTCTTACGTGAAGGTAGCTTGGGTTGATTACATCAGGATCAAAAGGTTGATTACTTATATTCTTTGTTCTTTTGTTCTTTCCAGTTTCTGATGTGCTCCATAGAGATTTTTATTTTATGAGTCTCCAGACTATATTCCTTGATGATTTTGACCTTTGTATGTCTTAGCTATCTAGGTAACAAATAGTTTTTTGTAATAAATAGAATTTTGTAATTTTTAATGTGTTTATTTGGACTCCATTGATTTTGTTTATGTAGTATTCGTATTTAGGATCTGGATTGAAAGTCATTAGATTTTTCTGGCCAATATGATTTGAATTAAGATCTTATGATACCACACTACTTCTAGATACAGAAGAAAGTGAATAATAAAAGCCATAATTTATTGATGATTTGCTTGTGTCAGGCTTTAATTTTCACCACAATGTTCTGAAGCATATGCTGTTATCTCTGTGCTACAGGTGTAGAGATGTAGGTTAAGTAACATGCCGGAATCATATCTCTAGATTAAAATTATTTCCAAGATATTCCTGGTAGACTTTTCCCAATTAGATTAGCCTTGTTCCTAGGAATCAAATTTTGAAAAGCCGAATGTTAACACTTCTAATTCGGATTCTTAGAATTACAATGGACCTTAGAGTTAATGTCTTCCAGTGCAAGAATCCCTTGTAAAGATTTGAGAGGTTAAAATCTTTTTCTCATTCCTGAAGTTTCAGAAGTCAACAGAAATAAACAATTTTATGTCTTCGGTTATCGTTGTTCAGACTGAGAACCATTTAATTCTCAAATGGTTGATGTATGTAATAGACAACTCAGAAGAATTATTCCTGAGTAAACACAGTCAATGGAGCCATGCTGAAGGCTCCAGATAATGTAGTAAAACTTCCCAGTGGGGTGATCTCGAGCAAGCTACTTGATTTTTCTAAGCCTTAAGTTTTCTTTATCTGACAAATGGACAAGCCTTTCTTATTAAGTAGTCTTGAAGATTAAATGAGATAATCATATAAGGCACTTGACATATTTTCTACTGTCAAGAAATAATAAATGGTTGCTGAGCATATGAGATCTCAGGATACTTAGGGGAGTAAAAACTAGTGAGTATGAAAATGTTGTCTTTCAGTATAGTTTTAGCAGTGAGTCTTGAGTACTTTGGAAGAGGTTATACAGGTTGTGGGTGTATAGAATTTGTATGTAAGTAGACTGAAAGTTAAGAGGTAATGGAAAGAATTGAGTATGAGTAGATTTATTTGACTGTAAAAAAACTGGAGAGAAGTCATTAGGTTAATGATTAGGTGAGAGTTGATGGTTCAATAGAGGAGGAAGAGTACATAATAAAAGGTGAATGTTCAGACTAGAATGATAAATGAAGAACATGGGTTGGTGTTTTGAAGAGGAGTTACAGTTCATTATTGGAAATGGACAAGAAGATACTACTACAGAAAAGATACAGAATAAATTATTTAAATTAACTCAGTTTTTGTAAAACAAAAAAAATTAGGGAGTCTTCATAAAAAGTGTTAAGGCTGGGTCCTGGGTTATTTAAAGTTGAAAAATTGTATTAGAATAGTTCAGGTCTTATTACCTCACACCCAAACCATGTTTTAACACTCCATCTGGTCTTTCCTACTGGCATCTTGTGCTGATCTCCCTCCTCCATTCTATAAATCATCACAAAATTCTTCCTAACATACTGTTTTCATCATTAGTTCTCTGCTCAGTATACATAGTGACTCCCTTTTACCTGTAGAATAAATTTTATAATTCTTAGTTTGGCTCTGGCACTTTCCACGATTGGACTCATTACTGATATGTTTCAACCAAACTAGTACACTTGCCATCTTTGAAGCACTCACTCTCTGTACTTTTCTCTCAGTGGATCTTTGCTCATGCTAATTGATAGCTAATTGAATTATTGTCTTTCCTTCTCCAGCTTTTGTTTTCTTCTTTATCAAAGCTCATTTCTATTGTTTTCTCCTCTACAAAACCTTTCCTGACCAGCAGTGTTTCATTTCTCCTCTCTCTGTGCTTCTACAATGGTATTTATTATTTGTATAGCTTTAATCATAAGTATTTGTGTTTTAATAATAATTATGTTGTCAATTTAATTCTAAAATTTGGAAGGGGAAAATACAGTAATTTTTTATTGTAGCCAAACCCTAGCGGAGTGCCTGTGGAGAGTGGACATTCAGATATTTTGTAAGTATTAGGCAAAATCTACCTGAGAAGGGAAGTGATTGATGTAGCAGGTGGTGGAAGAAGTTAATAGCTTTCTGGAAGCAGCTTTTTCTGATATTTCTGACTCTCTTTTTATATATTAGTTTGGCTGAACCTGGGTTTTAAGTGTGAAGATGATACAAATCTGAAAGGTGGCAGAGTTGTTATATTGGTATAGAAAATTATGTTGACTGATTCTGGACCTAAGGATTTTAACTTAACGTGTTTTGGCTTTGAGGGTTAACAAGACATTCATAACCACCATGAAAATATTATTTGCAAATATTTTTTTTTGTCTTTTTGCCTTTTTTTTTTTTATGTAGAGCTGCACCCGTGGCATATGGAAGTTCCCAGGCTAGGGGTCTAACAGGAGCTGTAGCCGCCGGCCTTCGCCACAGCCACAGCAACACGGGATCCTAGCAGCGTCTGCAACCTACACCACAGCTCACGGCAACGCCGGATCCTTAACCCACTGAGCAAGGCCAGGGATCGAACCCGCAACCTCATGGTTGTTAGTCGGATTCATTAACCACTGAGCCACGAAGGGAACTCCTTATTTGCAAATATTATTTTGAACTAGGCATCCTTTTAAACAGAGAGGAACTGTGGAATCACAGTAACTAGACACTGTATTAGTTAAAAAAGGGAGATAACTATCAACTTTTGAGTCAAACAGGTATCTAATATATGAAAAGTCTGTTCATATAAATCTCTGAGCTAAACTTTAAACCATATCAAATTGTTAAACTATTTCCAGTATTCAGAAAATGCATGGTAAAAATCTTCTTTATTGAATTTTTTAAATGGATGATTTTATTTAGACAGTCTGTGGCTGCTAAGATCCATTTATTGGCATATGATAGTAATGAGAGCAGAATCATGAATTTGATTCCATGTGTGCCTCCTAAGTTTTTCTAGTCAATGTTAGTGGTCAGTAGCTAACATTGACCCGCTAACATGGCAGGCATTATCACAGAAATTTTCAAGTGCTATCTCATTAAATCTTTCTATCTATATGAGTTAGTGTTACTTACCTGTATCTTAACAGATGAGGAAATTAAGACAGAGGTTAAGTTTCACATCTCGTAACAGAAGCAAACATATGTCCTTGGACTTCTCAAAGTAATTTTATGTGTAGGTCACAGCAATTTCATTGCCCCTGCTAAAAGAAAATCTGTTAGAGATTGAGATGGGTTAGAAAAATCTTTATATGTGAAGGGTATGACTATAATTCCATTGTACCCAGAGAGTAGATCTTGTGATTGAGTTGGGATCTGAGGTGGAAAGTGTACACTGAATTCTGAAAAGTACAGTATCACATGTCCTGTCAGTTCCCTTTAGAACTTTTCACCAAGAAGAACCATTAAATTTTTTAATATAAAAAGCATATGTTTTAGCCATAGTGCAACTAGTACTACAAGTCATACACAGCTTTGTCTTATTATGCTTATTTTATTCATGTTCACTTCTTTTCCTCCCCCTGACATAAATGATTTCATCAGTCCTTTATTCAAATGAAATTCTTGATGAGGTTAAGAAGATAGTCTTCAACAGAAGCTAATGAGGCTTACAATAGAGAATATACTATAAATGGAACATATCAATGTTAAGATTTATTAAAGTGAGTTCCTTGAAAGCAAGGACCAGGTATCATTTTAAATTGGTGTTCAGTATATGATTGTGTAATCTTTGTAGTCTCCCTGCTTATTTTCTGATGAACACATGGCAAAGAATTGAATGTGAACCAGAAATATAGCAGACTATGAAAGAGCATAGGTCACAGATAATCCAGTTTAAATTTAGGCTGGTGCTTTGTATTCATCTGTGATATGATTGTCTCAGGCAGGGATATAGATAAAAAGGTTTTTTATTTGTTTTCAGTCATGCTGTGTGTGGCTTAATTATTTTATTTAAAAATGCTATCGAAGACATGTTGTACTGCTTTAAGGAATAAGAACATAATTCATTACCAACTCTGAATGTCTTGGCTTCTTAGCACTGCTCCTTTTCTTTAGTGTGAGTGGTAGAAAATTGTGACATGTTTGATATTATGTCTAAGGAGGTGCAGCTTGGTTACTTTGTTACTCAAATTTAGAAATGAAAGTATTAACAATAAGGATAAGCAAGGACTGATTTTATATTAATATTTGGATTTTGTTTGACAAGCAGAATTGCAAAACTTAATCAGACTTCAGAAAAATATTTCTGTAGTATTCCATCATGCTTCAGAATAATAACAGGTAGTAAACAAAATTTGCACTTTTTATAAAGCAGTAGAATATCATCCTTGCCAAGGGTCTTTAAGGCTGTTTTGGACATCAAGGGGCTGATCTTAGAAATGACAATTTTTGTTTTATGATCAACCCACAGTTTAACCCTGTATTATTCCATATCTCTTATCTTCATTTTCTCTGTACAAATGCTTTCTGACACTATAAGCACGTACTTTAACAACTAGTCAGCCCTCTAGAGTGATCTTGTACTGGTTTGCTACAGTTAGTAGAATAAGGAGCTCCTTAAGTGCAAATGGGATTGTTCATTTTATACAGTAAAACTCCCAGACTAAATTCAAGATATTTTTGTCCAAAATACATTGAAAGTGGATTTCCTAGCTCCCAGAAATTATTCCTTTGGGTCTAAATTAGCTTAAACTTTCTTTTTCACATAGAAGAACTTTGAAAAAATTACCTGTTTGTGAATATTGAATGAATGAGCAGATAAATAATAGGCCATGGAAGAAGAATGCGTATAGGCTCTAACCTCTAGTCAAAACTACATCTTTTCTCTTTTGTCACCTTCAGCATATCTCACATGACATTTTCCATTAATGAGTTTCTCATGATGTTGAGAAACCATTAAAAGTCATTAATGAACAATGTTCTGATATACTCTTTTGGCTGTTAAACTGCATTTTTGCAGGGTCCAGTATTTATTTCTGTAGATATTTTTAAAAATTAGAACCATGTATTCTTTAGAATAACAAAATAGAAATGGTAGGGTACAGTTTGCAGGTCAGCTTCTTTTCCTGGGTAGAGAACAACTTCATCAGACTGTTGACAAGGCAGAAGTCATTATGATGTCCTGTATATTAGTCAAGTGTCACTACGTGCTAAATACTTATAAACAAAAGAGGCATGATTCCTTCCTCATGGATCTTAAAATCTAAAATGAGAGATAATTCACAGGGTTTTATGTGCTGCGATAGGGAAAACACAGGATTCTTTGAGCTCATGACTAACAGTAGATCTATTTCCCGAAACAGGGAACTGAGTAAAAGTTGTAGGAGAAATACATTTTGAGCCATATCATTTGAGATGTGGCTAATCAAGTATAGGGGTTTTATATACATACACATATACATATACATATACATGTATATAGTTTTCACCTTCAAAAAAAACCTTTTTTACTTTTCCATACACATAAAGCATCTCACATCACAGTGAATGATTCTGTTTTGAAAAATGTTAGAGGCATATACTTTTTGGTCCTTTTTTCCAGCAAGGACATTATTCATACATGTAAAATATTTAGAATCTTCATATATTTTGTATATGAATGAGTCTTTTATCATCACGAATATTTAGTAAGTTTTATTTTTCCCTTTTTTCAACTTTAATATAGGGTTATTAGCAAACACTTAATAAATGCTCTGTGTAAGGGGTTTCGTTTGTTTTAAGCAAAAGAGAAATGATGAATTGGCTGAGGAAGTCGATTAATTGTTTTCTGGGTCAGTCAGAGTGAATCTTCAAATATGCAAGCATTAAAAAGCAAAACTGGGAATTGAATCCACTTCACAATATGTAGACAAGTTATCCAAAACAGTTTATAGATGATGGAAATTGAGATTGTGAATACCAGAACATTTTTAGAAAACTTTAAAAATGAAATAGCTTTATGTCATCTAAATCTTTTAATGTTTTTCTTATACTGTAACTTTCAGTACAGATAAATAGGTCAGTATCTAATTTTTATAGTCACTAGAACTCACCAACTAAATTAAGTTTAGCTATTTTTCAGGCAATTGTGTACTTATAACGTTTACTCTTAAAAATTGTACAAAACATACCTTTATAGAAATTTAGCAAGACTACCTTATGGAGTATGTGATTGAGATCACGGCACATGTCTAAAAGAGGGTGATGAAACATGATGGAAACATCAAAAATGGCAAGCTCTGTCTCACACACAGTGAAACTGAAACTGCTGCTGCTATATGTGTATATATATGTATGTATGGTTTGGGTTCCTAAAAATTTTTACCTAATTCATCAGACTGAATATTTTCGGATAATTTTTGGTAGATGGAAATACTATTTATCTGACATTTTCATTAGTTTCGTTGATTTTGGTTTGCTTTTTGAAATTTCATTTTTTTTTTTTTGGACCGCACCCATGGCATGTGGAGGTTCCCAGGCAAGGGGTCTAAGCAGAGCTGTAGCTGCCAGACTATGTCAGAGCCACAGCAACACCAGATCTGAGCCGCGTCTGCCACTTACACCACAGCGTACGGCAACACCGGATCCTTAACCCACTAAGCAAGGCCAGGGATCGAACCCGCAGCCTCGTGCTTCCTAGTCAGATTTGTTTCTCCTGAGCCACGAAGGGAACTCCTGAAATTTCATTTTTAAGGTTTTTACTTAGGGCATTTAAATTAGAGTATTTAACTCAATAGCAGTCTTGCATTAGAATTTATTTGGATGAGATTTGGTATGTTGAAGGAGGTTAAGTAAATATTTAATTGAGAAGGTGAAGTAAATATTTAGTTAAAGCTGTAAAATGAAGAAATATTGAGCCGCTGAGAAATTTTCAGGTTACTTTTTTTAATCTTCGAAAAAAGTTTGATATAGTATTTTCCATGTTACTGCAAATAATGTAGTCATCTTTTTAAACCTTTTTTATGCAGAAGATGATAGAGAGATGGAAAGTCATATAAAACCATAGTAATTTTTTGAAACAGCTTTATTAAGATGTAACATAGCATAAAACTCACCCATATGAAGTTCACCACTCAGTAGTTTTCAGTATACTAACAGGACTGTGCAGTCATTTTAATTTTAGAACAGTTTCATCACACCCAGAAAAAACCTTGTTCTCATTAGTGGTCATGCCCCATTCTCTTCTACTCCAGCTTTATTATTCACTCATCTCTTTTCTGTCTCTATAGATTTGCCTTTTGGCTATCTCATATAAATGGGTTCTAGATAACTTTTTGATCAGTGATTTCTATCTAGTCTTTATAAACATCTTGTATTATCTCATGAGATAGCCAGCAATGAATAGTTTCACCTTTTTTTTTATATATAGCTTAATAGCTATTTCCTCCTTCTGCGACTGGAAAAATTTATTCAGTAATTAGAAACACTACCGAAATTTAAACCAAAATCAGGCTCTTCGCTAGTGTTATCACCTCAAAGGAATACGTACCATTAGTCTTTACTACCAGTGGTGATTTTCACTGTGGAGTGCTCAGTAGCCCCTCAGCTTTCCTAATATATTGCTCTAATAGTCATTTCTCTTCTACCTGTCAAACTCAGTTTTGCATGATTTCACTGAAATATTTTCCTCTGTAATGGCTTGCCTGAACTCTTCCTTCTTACTCCCCTAAGCCTAAGAATAAGGAAGAAGTAAAGGCAAGAGAGGGAAAACAGAGGAGATTGCTTAGGCTGGGGAAGGACAAAGTGGTAAAGAGCCAGAATAGAAATGGTATAAAATTTTCAAGATTTGGTTTTGTGGGCAGAAGAATAACACGTGGAGGCTGCTTAGAAAGAGTAAGTCCTGGGAGTTCCCATTGTGGCTCAGAGGTGCTGAACCTGACTAGTATCTATGAGGATGCGTGTTCAATCCCTGGCCTCATTCAGTGAGGTAAAGATCCAAAGTTGCCGGTAGCTGTGGTGTGGGTCGAGACAAGGCCTGGATCCCGAGTTGCTGTGGCTATGGCATAGGCTGGCAGCTGCAGCTCCGATTCAGCCCCCTAGCCTTGGGAACTCACGTATGCCACAGTACAGTCCTAAATGAAAAAGAAAAAAAAGCAAAACAAAAAAACCCCACTAAGTCCTAGAGGGAAGAAACAAAAGGCAAAAATGTATAATGTATTACAACAAATTTAACAAATTTCCGGTTCTTAATTTTGAATTTTAGTCATATGTTTATGAATCACAAATGATGATTCCATTTTCTGATGAGGTTTAATGCTATTTTCTTTCCACAACTATGTAGGAATTTTGAAGCTGAACCATAGTCTTGTGTTTCTTTTAGGTTTTTCAAAGATCCTCAGGTTTGAACCAGTGTACAGTTGGAAACTCATATCACCTTGGGATTATTCTTTGGAGAAGTCCTAAGGAACTAAAAATTTCACTGTACACCCTGGGGTTGTCTGATTGGAGGGTAAGAATGCTATTCTGGGTGCTACCATATTGGCCTGCTTCAGAGTTGTAGGATTAGAGAAATTGCTGCTGCCAAAGAAAATCTTAATTGATTTGATAGATCAGGTGCCTCTGGTTGATTAGAATTGTTAGAGATTTTAGGGATACTCAGTAAAAGTGCCCTTAGAGAGCTACAATCCTGCGTATAGCTTTAAAGTCAATAAAATCCTGTAATAAGCAAACTGGAAATTTGGGAGGAAGGGAATGCAAACTAATGGGAACCACTTGAATGATATGTTTAAAATCCTATATTCAGCTCCTTACCAGAAATGTGCCTACAATATTTTATATATAAATATTTTAAGGAATAGCTAAAGATAGGCTACATTTTCTTGAGAACAATTAAAATTTATTATTTAACAGATAAAATAATGCTGTCTGATTTAAATGAATGTTTTTAGTATTAGAAACCAAGTTTACAAAATGTCTGGTGTATAATTTGCTTTAATAACAAACATTTATTTATTTAAATAACACCTCTATATAAATCTCCATAACTATTTTATAATTATTTTTATTGTAGAATTGAAACTTGAGTACTTGTTGATTTAACTGACTAGTCTATAGGATTGAGTTTTTATTAAAAGAATACTTAACACAAGAAACTTGTGAAAATATTTTTAGTCCTGAAGAAGATTGGAGGAATGTTCTAGAGAGTCCTTGGCCCTGAGAACTGCAAACTAATGGACCCTATAAGAAACTTCTTCCTCTAACTAATGTAAGGTGTGAAAATTTAAAGATTTCTATGACATATATATTTAGAAGATATGAGATGCCAGAGGGACATTTGTTAAATGAGATTAAACTCAACTGTATAGAGGAGTTCCCATCGTGGCTCAGTGGTTAAGGAGCCCAACTAGCATCCATGAGGATGTGAATTCCATCCTGGACTTGAGCAGTGGTTTAAGGATCAGGTGTTGCCATGAGCTGTGATGTAGGTTACAGACTTGGCTCTGGATCCCACGTTTCTGTGGCTATGGTGTAGGCTAGAGGCTACAGCTCCAATTGGACCCTTAGCCTGGGAACTCCATATGCTGCAGGTGCAGCCCTAAAAAGACAGAAAAAGGAAAAAAAACTACTGTGTAAAGGAAGTTACCATTATTTTGCAGGTGTCTTCTGATTCTCTTGGTGGAATAAATGTTGATAATAGAATCTAGAGAACTCTATGACTCCTGTGTTCCAGGGAGTTAATGTGAACAGAAAAATCATTAGTTAATAGTTTTGGGCCACCAGGAGCACTGCAATGTCCAGGTTTTAAATTTCTTAGAGCCTATATCTTTGCACTGTTTTTATGCTATTTACTATTTTTGGAGAATTTAATTTTCTTTTTCACTTTCCTCTTTTGCTCATCCTTTGCTTGTAGGTTTTTTGAAGTCAGTATTTTTTTTTTATTTCTTTAACTCAATGAGCTAATTACCACATTTATTTCCAGTCTTTTGAGTCATCCTTTGAGTTCTTAATATCAACAATTATTTTCTACTTTCCAAAAGGGGCATTTAATTCTTTCCCATTTGCTTAGTAGTTTTAAAATAATTTCTTATTTATCATTTTTCTGTGTATTTTTTGAAAAATCTTGTTTAAACATTTCATACATAGTTATTTTAAATTTACTAATTTCCATATCTGAAGTCTTAAGGGAGTTGTATTTGTTATATGTTGACTCCTATTCATGGCAACTTGCTTCCTTGTATATTTAGTGATTTTTTTATGAGCTTATAATTGGTTAAACACCAAACCTTCTTCCACCATGTGTATAATTGCCCACAGTTTTATTTGCCCTTTTTGTAGCATAAAAATTTTCATTTCCTAAAATTAATACCTAATTAAATAAGCCAGTATATTTTATCATTTTCTGTACTTGTTCAATGTATCTCACTCCTAGGTTCACCTTTCCTCTTGCTAAAGCATATTTTTTACTATTTTTTTTAGCAACAGACTAGCTTGTAATAAGTATCCTTAGTTTTTGTCTGAAAGTATATTTTACAATTTTTTTGTGCAAAAAAAAAATTCTTGAGTGATATTTTTCCCCCCTTCCTATCAGCACCATCAAGATATTACTTCATTGTATTATGAAACTTGGCAAACTTTGGAACTCTGAGTAGCATGGTCTCTACCTAAGTATTATGCTTTTTTATGTAATTTTTTCCTCTGGCAGTTTTTAAAAAGATCCTTTTTTTGTATCCTATTACCACTATATACTGTGACAGTTCTCAACAAGGTAATAAAATAGTATCTGTATCATAGGAGTTGTGGCGATGACATATGTAAAGCATTTAGAGCCCTGCATGTTTCAAGTGTGATATAAATGTTAGTATTTGTTGTTTGTTGTACCATACTTGATGTTCTGAACAATTACCATGATATGCCTAGGTATGTGTATGTTGTGTTATCTCTAAGTACTCTTTGAAATAGTCCATCTGAAGACTCATCTTCCTTCAGTTCTAGAAAATTCCTTAGCCTTTATATCTTTGAATACTGCTTTCCAGTCATTCTTCCTAATCTCTGTGTTATGTTCTAGGCAGTTCCTAGGAACATTTTCCAGTTTACTAAGCACCTTGACTTTGTTCAGCTAGTTTATGTTTTTATTTCTCAATGAGTTTCGGAGTAACCCTAAACATACATATTTTAAGTTATTTTCTGATTGTTACTTTTCCTTGTAGATTGAAATCTTACAGTTGTTAATTTTTTTGACCCTGCATCTTAATTTGTTTTTCTTGTGTGTTTTGTTTAGGAGTTTGGTTTTCCCATCTCCTGTTAAATGAAGGGTTTTTTTTGTTTTCTTTCTTTTCACTTTTTTTTTCCTGGCCACTGAGCTTAATGTGGGATCTGAGTTCCCAGACCAAGGATTGAACCCAGGCCGTAGTGGTGAAAGCACTGAGTCCTAACTTCTAGACCACCAGGGATCTTCTGTCTTTTTATCCTTCTCATTCAGTGTTGTTTTGCATGTCTTGGCTCTGAAACCATCAGGGTTGGGCTTACCTCTTCAAAAAACACAGACCAAAAGAAGATCTATGCTTATGCTGAAGAGGCAGGTAACTTCATTTAAATTAAATTCCCCAGTAGTGGTTAATAAGTACCTTTCCCTACTGCTTTTACAGGCAAAGAGAACCCCTCCATCACAGAAATTGATTTCAGTGAGCCTAGTTTCTACCCCAGCCTTGATGGAGGCGTTTTTAATTTCTGTTACTTAAATATCCCTTGCAGGTTGTAGACTGTGCATCTCTGTTACTTGAGCTGAGACTCACAGTTTCAGCTTCTCAAAGTGCTTTATATTTCAAGAGTTTATCTTAAGGAGGTGTCTTGGTCTTAATTTTTTATTTTATAGTAACATTTAAAAAATGTATTGGAATTGAAGAGCACTTCAAAGTGTGACTATATAAAACCATTTAAATGGAAGTTATCACTTAAAGTTAATGTATATATTGTACATGTATATATTGTACATGCTCCTCTACCTAAGTGTATTTTTTTTACTCCTTTGTCAGTAGTGGATGGTATTAACTTTTGATCTGTGATAAAGTAATGAGTGAAAATAAATTTATTTATTTATTTATTTATTTTTTTGAAAATAAATTTATTTTTAATGACTAGTGAGATTGGTCTTCGCTCCATATATTTATTGGCCACTTGCATTCTTTTATGAATTTCATTGTCTGTTCATGTTCTTTGTCCATTTCTTTTCCTTTAAAGTGTTCATTTTGTTGTCTTATAAGAGACTTGTTATTTTAGGAATATTAATTTTATCAAATATATCATAAATACTTAAAGATATTTGCCTTTCAAGCTTGTGAGCTTTCTTGTATAATGCAAAGGTTTTATTACCCTGGAGTCACTTTTTATTCCTTTGGAGTCAGTCTTTTCCTTCTTGTCATTGTATCATACTAAGAAAGTCCTTTCCTACCATTAGATTATAGAGCTGTTTACCTAGATATACTTGTTTGTTTTTATTATTAGTATTTCAAACTTGGATCTTTAATCACCTGGTATTTATTTTAAGATGTGCAATAGGGATTCAGCTTCCCTCCATGGGAAAGCAGGGGTGGAATAGGCCAGCTCTTCTAACACCAGTTATTAAATTTTTGTTCCTGCAGCACTCTTTCTGAAGTTTCGCTTCTATTCCACTCATTAGTTTATTTGTGCCATAGTATTCACTCTTAAATACCATAATTTGAAATTGTTTTCATATTAGGCATGGCAAATTCTCATGTTTTTTAGAATTTTTTTTGGCTACACTCAAATGTTTAATCAAATTTTGGAATCATTCCATCAAAGTCTGGGAACAAAAATGACCCGGTTGTGAGGATATTGAATGTATTAGTAAAGGGATGAAAAGTGTCTTTTTACAATATTGAATCTTTCTAGCTCAGGAAAAGGAGTATCTTGTATTCTGAGACTCTTTTCTTAAAAGTTCTGAATATTTCTTGTTAATTTCTTAGATGTACCTTTATTGACATTTTTTCTTTATTTTTAAATGATTGTTAATAGTTTTCTTAAATGATTTTCTTTAGTCAGATAACCTTCTTGAACTTTTTCTCATAATAATGTATTAGATTTGAGTTTGCCATTGTGTAATCATTATCTGCAAGTAATAATTTGATTTCATAATTTTATGCATCTTTTTTTATCTTATCACTTTGATCACTGTTTCTAGACACTGCTGAATAATAGAGATATGAGCAGGTATCCTTTTTCTTATTTCTTTCTTGGGAATTGTTCTAATCATTATGCTTCCTTTTTGACCTGTATTATCATATCATGGAATGAATCTTATTAGACCCCTTTAGCATCTACAGAGATGACCATACGGTTTTTCTCCTTTGGACTTTAGAGAAGTGATTTGTATTAATAGGCTGCTGAATGTTGGCTTGTATTTAAATTACTAAAATGAACCTTATTTGGTAAATTTGTAAGTAACTAGGGTTACTTGTCTTTATTCTGTAATATATGCTTATATTTTACTTAGGATTTTTTGCATCTGTCTTAATGTGTGTCTGGACTATAGTTTTAGATTTTAGTGCTAACTTTGTCAAGTTTTATATCAAGATTATGTGTGTTTGTAAAAAGCAGCAAGTTTTCTTCTTTGTTCTTTAGGTAGTTTAGGTAATTTGGGAGTTAAATATTCTTTTAAAGCTTAAGAGATCTCGATTGTGAAATTGTCTTGCCTCATGCAGTTTTATTTTTAATAACTTTATTTTGAAAACAATTTAGACGTACAGAAAATATGAAAAAACGAATATAACTTCCATATGTACCAGATGACCAACTGTTAGCATTTTGCCACACTTGTTTTATAAACTTTCTTTTTTTCCCTTTCTGCACAACACTTGCATGTTCTCTTTGCACACACAAATACATATAAGCCACACACAATCACACATTTAACTTGGCTGTCGTATCTTTGGTTGTCATATCCAGGGGAGTGCCATACCTGGCGTATATGAATTCCTAGGCTGGGATTGAATTGCAGGATGAGCCACATCTGCAGTCTACACCACAGCTCATGGCAGTGCCAGATCATTAACCCACTGAGCAATGCCAGGGATTGAACCCGCAACCTCATGGTTCCTAGTTGGATTCATTTCCACTGTGCCACGATGGGAACTCCAAGCTTTTGCTTTTCAATATAGAATCCAATAAATGCTTGTATTTTAAATTAATACTTTCAGTGTGTTTGAACAGAATATATCATTTTGATTTCAGCATATAGTATTTTTGATAAGCTTGCTATGAATTATCTGGCATAAAAATATATAGCACATAAAATTTGAAAGTTAAATTATAATTTTGGACAACACCCTCATCAGTTAAAGAAGGATACCCATCTTCTTTTTTGCTTTATTCTTTATGCTTTCCTTTGTCTGAAATTAAAATTGCAACCCTTGATTTCTCTTTGGTTATATTTGCATAGTATATTTTATATATTTTGCCCACCTCAGAGCCCTATATAATACTAAGACATCTCCATTATTGAGTTTCTTGTTTTGATTAGCCACTTGATAGCATAATTCTGTCTTTAAACAGATTTTTCAGGAATGGTACATGGATGATACACTTTTTTTAGTGCTGGCATATTTGATAATACTTTTCTGTTATCTTCATAATAAATGCTAACTTGGCTAGGCCTAGAATTCTTGAAATATCCCTCTTTACCCTCACATTTGTAGGCATTACTTCATTGTTGCCTGTCATCTGACATTGCACAGAAGTTTGAGGCCAACCTTGTTTGTTTTTGTTATTATTTGACATGTTTGACTTGTCTAAATTCTCATATTCTTAAAATTCATTATCTTCACCAAATTATGCTTTGGAATTGGTCAGTTCCCACTAAAATTATCTAGACTTGAAGAATGCTTTCAATCCTCAAGTTCAAATTTTCCTCGAGTTTAAGAATAATTTTTCCTTTCTCTGAAGTTTCATTTCTCTTCCATTATTTGATTTTCCTTTTATTGTGTACTAATACACTGTTGGATCTACAGTGTTTCTATCTTTACTCACTTTTATCTTTTTATTCTTACTATCTCATACTGGATGATTTTTCTTTTTTTTCCATTTTAAAAAATTTTATTGAAGTATAGTTGATTTACAAGTTCTGATAATTTCTGCTATAAAACAAAGTGATTCAGTTACACATATACACACCTCTGTTCTTTTTCAGATTCTTTTCTCATATAGATTATCACAGAAATTGATTGGGTAGAGTTCCCTGTGCTGTACAGCAGGTCTTCATTGGCTAGTCATTCATTTATATCACAGTGTGCACCTGTGGATCTCAAATCCCCAGTTCATCCCTCCCCTCACCCCACCTGTCTCTTTTTGGTAACCATAAGTTTGTTTACAAAGTCTGTGAGTCACTTTCTGTTCTGCAATAAGTTAATTTGTATCTTTTTTTTAGATTCCACATATAAGTAATATCATATGATGTTTGTTTTTCACTGTCTAACTTCACTTAGTATAATAATCTCTAGGTCCCATCCATGTTGCTGCAAATGGCATTATTTTATTCTTTTTTATAGCTGATTAATATTCCATTGTGTATATGTATGATATATATATATATGTATCACATCTTCTTTATACAGCATATATATGGGTCTTGTTTTTGTATCCATTCAGCCAGTCTAGGTCTTTTGGTTGAAGCATTTAGTCCATTTACATTTAAGGTAATTATTGATATGTATGTTCTTATTGCCTTTCTGTTAATTGTTTTGGATTTGTTTTTGTTGATTTTTTTCTGGCCTTTTATCTCTTGGCCTTTTTTCTCCCCTTTTGTTCTCTTCTCTTGTGGTTTGATGACTACCTTTAAGTGTTGTGTTTGAATTGCTTCTTATTTGTGTGTGTATCTATTGCAGATTTTTGGTTTGTGGTAACCATGAGGTTTTGATATAGGAGTCTATATATACACACAAGATTGCTTTAAGTTGCTGGTCTCTTAATTGCGAATGCATTTCCAGGATCCTGCATCTGTACCCTTTTCTCACAATTGCTGGTTTTGGTGGCATATTTGTGTGTCGATGATTTCCTAGCTTTACTAATGTTTGCCTTTACTGGTGAGCCTCCTCATTTGTAATTTTCTTCTTTCTAGTTGTGGCCTTTTCTTTCATTATTTGATTTTCCTTTTGTTAGGTACTAATAAACTGTTGGATCTACAGTGTTTCTATCTTTAATCTACTCACTTTTATCTCTTTATTCTTATTATCTGCACACTGGATGATTTTTCTCTTATTTCCATTTTTCCTCCTTGTAGATTGTTTTCTGTAGGTTCTTTGCTCTCATTATTGCTTTTCATGTTTTTAAAATAGTACAATGTTTTACCTCTTAGATTTCATTCCTTAGCTCTTGTTAATATTTTTAATATTCTAGTTTATGATTTGTCATACACATTTATGCTCTTACAATTCTGGAGGTCACAAGTCCAAAATCAGTTTCACCGGGCCAGAAGCAAGGTGTCTGCAGGAATGTGCTTAGTCTGGCAGCTTTAGGGAAGAATTCATTCCTTGCCTTTTCGAGCTTTGGTGCTTGTCAGCATTCTTTGGATTGTAGCCACATCACTGTAATGTTCAAGGCCAGAATCTTCAAATTTCTTTCTGCTCTGTCTTCACATCACCTTCTCTGTATGCATCAAATTTTCTTCTGCCTCTTTCCTGTAAGGACACTTGTGATTGCATTTAGAGACCCCAGTATAAATCCCTAATAGCCTATCACACTCATACCCTGTCAGAAGTTTCTTAATCACATCTGTATACTCTTATTTCCAAGTGAGGTAACATTTACAGAATTAGGACCTGATATCTTTGGGAGCCATTATTCTGCTTACTACAGGTATTGCAACTTTGGGATGAAGTGGCCACATTAGTGAAAGATCAGATTAGAGTAAATCCTCATGGATTGTATACTGTTACAATCACAGGTACTGTCCTCTTTACCAAATGATGCGAACTTAGATACCATGGTGGAAAAGTGGATGAAATGGTCTAGATATGGTCAATAAACAGTAGTGAGGACTCTGGAGAATGCATGTTCGGGGAGAGGAGCTAAAATATATGCAAAGGTCAAATTCAGGCTATCATTTTAAGTCTTGGTAGCTGCTTTTTTCTTTTCTTCCTTAAAAGTTGATTTTTCTGCAGTAAAATAATTTATCTCATAATTTTCATCAGTATTGAGAATAGGCTTTTAAGGGGGGATTCATTAGCATAATTTTAGACTAAAGTATTGATGTACTAATGCCATTTACCTAGGTATTCCTAGAACTTTGATTCTCACTTAACTTTTTATATATTTCTCAGAACAATTACCTTGTTAATCAAGGTTAATTATTTATCGGTGAGAAGTTAGACATTAAGCTAAAGGACTTCTCCAGAGTCACATATTGGATTGTTTAATCTCATGAAAAGGGTTTTGTTTTGTTTTTGATGTTTCATATATGCTTTGCTGTTGATGAGAATCTGAAGGCATGAAAGCAGTGTCTCCCTAGTATTAAAATGGTTAATCTGGCTACTTCCTAAGTTCTTTTACTTTATGTATTTGGGATTGTGTTTTTCTAGATCACTGCTTTTAAGAAGCAATTTACTTCTTTTTGTGTAACGTTATGAAAAGAGTTAAACTAAGGACAAATCATAGAGATGAACTTAGTTGTAAAACATAATAGAAGTTTGCTTGTTTGGAATTTTTTCTTGAATTTTCTTTCTTTTTTTTTTTGCGGGGGGGGGGGGGGGGTCACCCATGGCATATGGAAGTTCTCGGGCTAGGGATCTAATCTAGCCACAGCAACACCAGATCTGAGCCACGTCTGTGATCTACCCACAGCTCATGGCAATGCCAGATCCTTAACCCACTGAGCAAGGCCAGGGGTCAAACCTGCAACCTCGTGGTTCTAGTTGGATACATTTCTGCTGTGCCCCAATGGGAACTCCTTTTCTTGAATTTTCCGTAAAGAAAGTATGACTGTATGCCTTGAGTCTTTGTATATCTTAAAATATCTTTCCCTCTAAACATGAATAATAGTTTAGATAATTATGTAATTTAGGTTCATTAACCTTTACTCTTAGAACTTTATCCTCTATTGACTTTTAGAATTCAGTTTTACACTTGGCAGTGACTAGTACTACAAATTGGATACTCTTTCCTTTGAAGATTACCCAGGATTTTCCTAAAAGCTTATGTTATAGTATTTTTTAAAGTTTTCTTGAATGTCTTCAGTTGTGGGTAAATAGGGTAGGTTTTTAGTAATTAGCCCTGCTAGATATTCAGTGAGCTTTATAAGTTTGAAGACTTCAACTGAGGGAAAAATTTATTTATTTGATTATAGCTTCTGTTTTCTCTATCAGGAAATCTATTTTTTATGTTCTCTGAGTGTACTCTTTTTGCAGAAATTTTTATTATTTGCATCTGCTTTTGAGTTTATTTATTCATTCGGCAAGTATTTATTGAAGGTCTACTGTATGCTCTGTCCTGAGGGAACTGACCCAGGGAATATTTGAAGGAGGCTCTCCTGAAGAACTGACACTTGAGTTAAGATCTGAAGAACTGAGTATGAATTAACAAGAGTAAGAGATGAATGAACAGCTTTTTAAGTAGAGGATGTAGCATTTGTTTATATTATTTGGAGGAGGGGAACATGACAAGTACTAGGTACTACATCACTAGATACTGTAAGGAAAGCCCTGATGGTTAGAGTAGAGAATGTTGGGAAGAGGGAAACACTACAAGGCAAGGTAAGTCCGGAGAAAGCTGATGGGTGCCTGACCACTCAAGGCTTTCATGTGAGCCATGATTGATCAGTTCATTATTCCACAAAACAATGGAAAGCCTTTGAATAACTCTTAGTGTAGGCATGATAAGGTGAAATTTGTATTATCTTTTTCCTTCCAATATTTATTTATTTATTTATTTATTCATTTATTGTCTTTTTAGGGCCGCACCCGTGGCATATAGAAGTTCCCAGGCTAGGGGTCGAATCAGAGCTGTAGCCTCCGGCCTACACCACAGCCACAGCAATGCCGTATCCGAGCTGCATCTGCTATACCACAGCTCATGGTAACGCTGGATCCTTACCTCACTGAGCAAGGCCAGAGATCAAACCTGCATCCTCATGGATACTAGTCAGATTCGTTTCCACTGAGCCATGTTGGGAACTCCCTTTTCTTCCAATTTTATTCAGATATTATTGATGTACAGCACAGTATCAGTTTAAGGCACACAGCGTAATGATTTGACCTACATAGATCATGAAATGATTGCCACAGTAAGATTAGCTGAACATCCATCATCTCATGTAGATATAAAAAAGAGAAAATTTTTCTTGTGATAAGAACTCTTAGGATTTACTATGTTAATAACTTTCATATGTAACATACAGCAGTGTTAATTATATTAATCATGACTGAGTTTGTTTTTGTTTGAATTATAATTGACCTACATCACTATGTTAGCTGCTGGTGCACAACATAGTGATTTGATATTTCTGTATATTGCAAAATGATCACCACAAACTTTGTATTATGAAAGGTTTACTTAGGCTGCAGTTTGTAGAGTGAATTGAAGGGAGGCCAGCATGCATGTGAAGAGACAAAATGGGAAGCTGCTATCGAGAATAGCAGCATTGAGAGATGATGGTAGCTTGGACTATGGTGTTAGAGAAAAAACTGGCCAGATTGAGAATATTTGTGAAGTATAATCCATAGAATTTAATGATGGACCGATGGGAGATGAAGTAGAGGTGTCAAAAATATGTCTTCGATCCTTTTCACTTTCATGAATGAGGGTGCCATTGGCAAAAGCTGAAAGGAAAAGAAAAAAGAAAAGAAAAAAGTATAAGATGGTGCCACTGGAAAAAGCTGAAAGGAAAAGAAAAAAAGAAGAAAAAAGTGAAAGAGTACCTTGGGAGTCACCATAGAGGGCCTAAGTCTAAGCCTTGAATGCTTGAGAGATGAGGACGGGCCTGCAAAGGAGACAAGGATGGAAAAGCTAGGTGTAGGAGGAAAGCTAGGAGTGTGTAGCATCTTGAAAAGCAAATGGGAGGAGTGTTTCAAAAGGAAGTGTTGTGTTGAATATTGCTCTAAGTAGTCAATCAGATGAAAGCTAAAACGTCTGTTGGATTAAGTATCTTGGAGGAGGCTGTTTTGGTTTCAGACAACAGTTTGGAGCATCAACGCTTTTTTTTTTTGAAGACCTTGAACTGTAAAGGGAAGGAAGTGCCAGGAGGTACCTAGAGGGGAATGAGTCACCTAAACACTTATTTTTAATGGTCGACATTTGTCTTTAGAAGTTTTACTCCAATAAAAAGGGAGAGGTTGAAGATAAAGGAGTAAAATAGGATAAATAGTGTTGGGGTCCTGGGAAGACATGTAAGTTACATAAGATTCCTTTGAAGCATGGGCTCCAAAGCAGTAAGAGAGGTTTATCTTAAGTGAGAGGACAGAGAGTAAGTACTTTGCCATAACAAAGGTATGAGGATAGGATGGGTACAGATGTGGGTGGGTTTGTATGTTTGGAATCAAAAGGATGGGGAAAAGACTGAGTTCTAACAGATTTCCTTGACATGATCTCATTGATTGGTTTTTTTATTTTTAACTGGGGTATCTGGCTGTTCATTGTCTCTATTGAAAATTTTAATTCAGTCATTGTTTTTCATTTCCATGAGTCTACTTTCAGAGTGTTTTTTTTTTAATTCACTGTCACCTTATAAATTGTTGAGTATTTTCTAGTTTAGAGCAGTGAATACTGAGTTCACCCCCTGCCCCCACCTTTAACTCCTGAACCTTTAAAAATACATCTTTGTACTTTTCTTTGCTCATGATTATATTTCAGTTAGTTTAAGATTAGCATTGCCAGAAATTAGTTAGTTTACTGTTTTCTGTTAGTCCCAGTAAAAAATAAAAGTTTAGATTTTTTGCTTTTCTTCCTTTCTTTTCTTTTTTCTGTCATTTACCTTTGGCAGATTAGAAGTTTAGAAAACAAATCATACAGAGTAGACAGAGAAAGGAAAGATCCTATTCTTTTTTGCTTGCTTCTCTGACCATTTTTCCTGCCTATCAGCCTTATGTGTTGTCTTTTTAAAAAAACTTGCATTTTTAGATTTCCATGATTTCATTTGCAAGTATGCAGAATGGCTTGTGTAGGAGAATTAGAGTATTAGTCCAGAAACCCAGGTCCAGTTCTCAGCCTTACCGCTAAACTAGCTTTATGACCTTGGGCAAATTGTTCTATTTCTCTGTACCTTCTCATTTGTAAAATAGGTTTAGATAGATTAGTTCTACAATTTGGCTCTGATTAATTATACAAGTTATCAAAATCAAATTTGCAAATACAAATGTGATTATTTTTTGTAATGATTAATGGGAAATTTCAGACTCCAAATGGGAGAAAAATTACCCAAGATTGACCTTTTTTCTCCTCAAATTGCAGTAAAGTTTTATAATGTGCTTATCATTATCAAAGATAACTTTGAAATAGCTGCCTTAAGTTACAAAATATAGTTTATAAATTACTATGTCTCACAGCTTGGGAGGTTAAAAGTAGTTTGTATAGCTTAGATTATCCTTTGTAGAGCAATATGGCCACAAGGACTTTGTGTTTCTTCACTGTACCCCAGCTATATGATATATTGCTTAGTATTCTTGTCATTCAGTAAATGTGTATTCCAGAGGTCAACTAACCATTTGTTCTCATATTTGACAAAATCTATTTGTATATAAGCGTTAATGGGCCATGTAGAGTATATCAAAGGTTTTGTAGCAGCAGAGTCTCCATCCCATTCCTCACTGCAAAAATGACTTTGGTGTCACCATGTTATACACTGCTACCAGTGCTGTTAGCTGGTATTCCATTTTTTCTCTCTTGCCCTCCAAGAAGCTTTGAGTCACTTTCTATATAGATTTTTTTCCTGTGGACTTCCCCCAACCTTTAGATTTCTTCTGCAGATCTAATCCAGATTTTCCTCCCCAGTTTTTATAATTAAACTTATCTCAGTGCTCATCAAACAAAGGTCCTTCAGTTTCCAGTATCTTCTATCCTTCAAATACCTGTTTAGCAGATGTCTTTTGTTATGTGAACATATCTTTTGATCCTTACTTCCCTTAACATATCTAATCAAAGTAGTGTTTCTCAGAAAAAATAGGGCTTGCCCTAGGAAGATTCAATATCAGTTACTAAGAGAATATAATTTTTTCCACATTGCTACTATGTGTCTGTTTTGTCCTCTGTTAATGGATTATGAAGGGGTTCTACATTAGACTGTGTATCCATAGGTAAACAGAAGAAAACCCTGTAGGGTTTTAGTCTTCAATTTTTTACTAAAGGACTCTGCCAAAATTGTTGTTTTAATAACTTCTGTTTCAGGGCTAAAGTGTTGCTTAGGAGTCCTAACAGTGGAATTATATATGGGACTTTTTTTTTAAACTTCGGATGTTTCTGAGTGGATTAAACCAAATGACCAGGTTCTAGTCATTTGGTTTTGATTGTGAGAGTGGTTTTGCCTAATAAAAGGCAGTGGCTGAGCTTTAATGAATACTTCCTGACTCAGCCTTAGGGTTTTCAATTTGGGAGTTTGTTTGGTTTTAAAATATAAAAATGGTCACCAAATTTTATGATTATGTCAAAGATTAATTCAGTCTTGTGATTGTCATAGTACTTTGTATCGAAATGTTCAGATCAGCTGATAATGCTACTCTGAGAGGCACCATGAGCTCAGAGTAGATTTAAGACTAGGCAAGAACTAGAATTTCTCTCAGAAATGAACTTAACCTTTCATAGACAAGTTGAATCCCCTTGGGATTTATTAATATTTATAGATATATGCCAGTTTAATAATTTGACTAAGTAAAATGGCCATTAGTAGCCTATTTATGGGAAATGATTATGTAAACATAGTATTTATAAGCAAATAATTTCTGATAAGTGTTATATTTATGTAACTGTAACTATCTGCTGTATCTACGTAGCAATAGTTGGCTGTTTGACCAGGATTCTACAAATTACTCAGAATCCCAGGAGGTAAGATTTTTGAATCACTTATTTTCATATGTAAAAGTCCAGCCACAACGTTATTAATTTCCCTTTAACTGTATTTTTGCACTTGCAGTGGAGCTGGACCTAAAATTTTATTAGATGATTGACTTGGTTTGTTATTTTTACATTTCTAACATATATTTTTCAAAAATTTGGGGTTTTTATTTTTTATTTTTTGCCTTTTCTAGGGCTGCACCTTTGGCATATGGAAGTTCCCAGACTAGGGGTCTAATTGGAACTGTAGCTGCCAGCCTATGCCACAGCCACAGCAACACGGGATCTGAGCCGTGTCTGCAACCTACACCACAGCTCACGGCAACACCGGATCCTTAACTCACTGAGCAATGCCAGGGATCGAACCCGCAGCCTCATGGTTCCTAGTCGGATTCATTAACCACTGAGCCACGACGGGAACTCCGGGCTTTGTTTTTAGAAAGCATGCCCTACTTTTTTTCAAAGAAATGTTTGGTAGTTTCATATACAGATGTGGAAAGTAACTACTTGACTTTTCTATAAAAAGAGACCCCTGTTATGTAGTATTAGAATCTAGATGTGGCTGTGTATGTGGGAATGCAGTAATAACTAAATAGTTTCCATTTGCTGAGTTCCTCACTTTGCCATCTTTTATGGCTGCTTTACAGCCATTCCCTCATTTAAGCCTTGCAGCAACATTCAGAGGTAAGCATTAATGTGCTCATTGTACAGAAGAATGCTAGATTAGTAGTATTAAATGTCTTAAGAATACAGTCATCTCTCAGTATCTGTAGGGATTGGTTCCAGGAGCCCCTATGGATGCCAAAATGCACGGATGCTCAAGTCGCTTCTATAAGATAGCATAGTACAATGAATATAGTCAGCCGTCCATATCCACAGATGTGAAACCTGAAGATATGGAGGGCTAACTCTAATACCTCCCACCACCGCTTTAGCCTAGCTAAAGGAGTTGAGGTACAGAGAAGAGGCAACTTGCCATCGACCTTCAGCAGATGATTTAACCTCACCATGGCTTAGTCATCTTCTGTCCACCTATCTATCTAGGCATTCCATCTAGTCTTTATCACAGAAACACAGATGCCTAGATTCCAACCCTACTGTGGAAATTTGATTTTTTTATCTTAATTTTTTAAAAGGTCTACAGATAATTACTTTGTATAGCTATAATTGATACCATTGCCTTAATAGTAAATGGTATGTTAGAGTCAGGAAGCCTTAAATTAGAGTTGTGATTCTCCTAAACTTATTTTTTTGAATGGTATTGGCCATGTTCTTTTGTCTTGTTAAAGTTCATCTATAAATTGCAGACAGTATTATTACCCACTTTAGAGTATTGTTGAGAGTGAATTGAGGTAATGCTTGTATAAAAAACGCATGTCAGAGTGATTTAGAATTCATCCTAAACATTGTCTGCTGTTAAGGTGTCATTAGTTTTTTTGTTTTTATAACTGTGGCATATGGAAACTCCCAGGCTAGGGGTTGAATCATAGCTACGACTGAGGCCTACGCCAGAGCAACAGTAACACTGGATCTGAGTCATATCTGTGACCTGCACTGCAGCTCGTGGCAACACTGGGATCCTTAACCCACTGAGTGAGGCCAGCGATTGAACCCACATCCTCATGGATGCTATATCGGGTTCTTAACCTGCTATGCCACAACAGGAACTCAAAACACAGACCCCTGCCATATTGTGAATCAACTTTATGTCAGAAAGGTGATCTAATGAATACCACCATGAGGAATGAATCGTGGCTAATTTTCATTATTTACCCTCTAGTAGTGGAATTATCATAGGAACCAGTCAAGTAGGCAGGAGATCTGTTTTATCACACCAGCCAGCTAGACTTTACTGGGTAATAGTTTGGTCCTAGTAGGATAAAGAAGGGGTGAGAGGTTGCTGGGAAACTGTTTCCTTTCTGAGTTTTTTTTCTTCTTCCTCTTTCTTTCCCAGCTTCTTCTAAGAGCTTAGCATTGCTAGTGTCATCAGTCTCCTAGTGTCCTAAGTACATCCTGATTTACCTAGGTACTTTTCCCCACTCCTACTTATCTCCCCATTACCTCCATTAAATCTCATTCTATACTTCTTTCAGATTGTGTTAAATTGTGACTCATTTGATGACTTGGACTTCAAGTCTACATTACAAAGCTATTACTCAAAGACCAACCTAAATCCTGACCATCTTCCTGCTTTGTGTAGGCTCATTCTAGACCAGAGGTTTTCACTTTTTTTTTTGTCTTTTTAGGGCTGTACCCACAGCACATGGAGGTTCCCAGGCTAGAGGTCTAATCAGAGCTGTAGCCACCAGCCTAAGCCACAGCTCATGGCAATGCCGGATCTTAACCCAGTGAGCGAGGACAGGGTTTGAATCCTTGTCTTCATGGATGCTATTTGGGTTCATTAACTGCTGAGACACGATGGGAACTCCGGGTTTGCTCTTTTGATTATTGGGAAAGGATTAGATTAGCTAAGCTTTCAGGCTTGTCCATAGTGTTGCCTAGACCTTTTGATCTCCTTATCAAAACTGTTTATACCTAATGGTTATGGAGTAGCATAATAATGATACATGTTATTACAACTAGATTAGGTTACAGTATATTAATTTTTTTATATTTCCATATAACAGTTTTCAATACCTGTATATATAATTGCTTTGCAACTTGAAAATTGAGACTGGACCACTTAGGCAATATAATAACTTACTGGCTTTTTCAAAGACTGAAAAACCTATGGAAAAGGTAGAATTTAAGCTGGACTTTAAAGGATGGGTATACTTATTTTTCTAAGTAGGGAGGGAAGGCAAAGGATTCCAATTAAGGGAACTGACAGGAGCAAAGGCTTGAAGGATCACGCAAATTTAGATTGTTGTGAGTATATTGCCTTTTTACCTTTTCAGAGGATTCACATAGTAGTAGGAATAAAATCAGACATTTGGAATCAAACTTTAGGAAATCTTGAATGTTAAACTAAGATGTTTGTATTAGTAGGTTTTTGATATGTCCTGTGAATGCACATGGTTTTTCTTGACTAATAGACACCTACAACTTAGCTTTGAGATTCTCTAGGAGATTCACGTGTCCAGTACATCCTTAACCACTTGACTTGGTTCATTTAAGTTAATGGCCATTGCCAAGTCTCTTCTTTCTCAAGTGGTTGTTGCCTGGGGAAAGTGTAAGATAAACTGCTTTTATCAAGGAGTTCCTGTCATGGCTCAGTGGTTAACAAATCCGACTAGGAACCATGAGGTTGCGGGTTCGATCCCTGTCCTTGCTCAGTGGGTTAAGGATCCGGCGTTGCCGTGAGCTGTGGTGTAGGTTGCAGATGTGGCTCGGATCCCGTGTTGCTGTGGCTGTGGCGAAGGCCGGCAGCTACAGTTCCTGTTAGACCCCTAGCCTGGGAACCTCCATATGCCGCAGATGAGACCCTAGAAAAGACAAAAAAAAAAAAATCTGCTTTTATCAAGATACTTGACCTGTTAAGACATTTTGGGCTATGCCTCTTCAGCCTCTCCCCCATTTCTTCCTTGTTAATCCCCAGGTTTCAAGTCTGCAATATAATGAGGGTTTGCTTATTCCGAGAGTTGTGAATTCTTATTTAAAGTTTTTTTTTTTTTTGGTGTTCCCTTCACTCTTAAAAGGGTTGTTGTGTATATATTTTGTTTATAAGATAGTTGTTAACTTTCTTGTTTCTCTTCCTTTGCAGACCTAGAGGATCAAGACATAATGGGAGCATTTTTAGACAAACCAAAGATGGAAAAACATAATGCCCAGGGCCAGGGTAATGGGTTGCGATATGGGCTAAGCAGCATGCAAGGTTGGCGAGTTGAAATGGAGGATGCACATACAGCTGTGATTGGTTTGCCAAGTGGACTTGAAACATGGTCATTCTTTGCTGTGTATGATGGGCATGCTGGTTCTCAGGTTGCCAAATACTGCTGTGAGCATTTGTTAGATCACATCACCAATAACCAGGATTTTAAAGGGTCTGCAGGAGCACCTTCTGTGGAAAATGTAAAGAATGGAATCAGAACAGGTTTTCTGGAAATTGATGAACACATGAGAGTCATGTCAGAGAAGAAACATGGTGCTGATAGAAGTGGGTCAACAGCTGTGGGTGTCTTAATATCTCCTCAACATACTTATTTCATTAACTGTGGAGACTCGAGAGGTTTACTTTGTAGGAACAGGAAAGTTCACTTCTTCACTCAAGATCACAAACCAAGTAATCCGCTAGAAAAAGAACGAATTCAGAATGCAGGTGGTTCTGTGATGATTCAGCGTGTGAATGGCTCTTTGGCTGTGTCAAGGGCCCTTGGGGACTTTGATTACAAATGTGTCCATGGAAAAGGTCCTACCGAGCAGCTTGTTTCACCAGAGCCTGAAGTCCATGATATTGAAAGATCTGAAGAAGATGATCAGTTCATTATTCTTGCATGTGATGGTATTTGGGATGTTATGGGAAATGAAGAGCTCTGTGATTTCGTAAGATCCAGACTTGAAGTCACTGATGACCTTGAGAAAGTTTGCAATGAAGTAGTCGACACCTGTTTGTATAAGGTAGCTAGACTTTTTTTTTTTTTAAGATAAAATGATTTTTATGTCATCTTAATTACTACCCTAGTATATTATCATTTGAGAACTAATAACTTCTCAGGAATAAGTTTTTGGTATAATTGCAAGATACTGTTCATCCATTATGAAAATAATATAGGAATACTTCTTAGAAATAAATTACCCAGTTACCAAAAATATAATAGCTATAATCTGAATGTTTAGTCTTTTAATAATCTTGACTACTTGAGCTTTTTAATACTGCGGGATATTACCAAAGGTAAAAAGATTATATGAAAGTGCATGTTAAAAAAGGGAATGGGCAAGGTTAGGCCTCAGTGTCTATAAATGAAAAGCATTTTAGAATTTTAATATTTTATTTCTGCTATGTGATATCTCAGTACACTTATGGAAGTACTTTGAGATTATGGTCTAATGAATCTGTAGCACCAGCAGAGAGAATTTAGTGATCATTTGGTGTGATGTACTAGAAATAGCCTCGGACATGGAGTCAGAAGAACTTGGTATGAGACTGTGTATGACTTCAGGTAAGCTCTTTAAACTATCTGGAAAATCAGGTTTTTTTTGTTTTTTTTTTAATAAAAGATTATTACCTTGTCTCACAGGGTGATAGGATGATCAAACTGGATTAGATGAGCAAGAGAAGGCTCTACAGGCATAAGAGTCACACTTGGAATCAAATCTTAACTCTATTACTTTTGTACTATATAGTTTTAAACAAATTGTTCAACTTTCTGCTTTTGTTTATGTTTTGGCCATACCTGCAGCACGCAGGAGTTCCTGGGCCAGGGATTGAACCCATGCCACAGCAGTGACCCAAGCCACTACAGAGACAACGCTGGATCCTTAACCTGCAGCACCACAAAGGAACACCTGTCTCAGCTGTTAAATGGAGAAAACACTATCTAACTTATACGACTGTTGGGGAATTAAATTAATGAGCTAATGTATACACATGAAGTGTGCAGTTTAGTAAAGAATGCACTGCTCCCTTTTCTAGGGAAGTTAAAAATGTTATACAATTTACTTCTTTATTTAGTTGCAGCACTAGCACTAGAATCTAAGCCCTTGACTTAGGGTCAGTGTTCTTTCTACCACACTGTTCTATTTTGTCAGTAATGCTCATTAACTATTTTGTTTGTTTAACAAATTCTGACTTTATAAAACTCTTTTGAGGCTATATATACTTTATTCTAGCATGCAGAAATAGAAAATCAACATAACATTCTTTGTAGTTTTACATTCACACTGCCAGCTCTACTTAAAATCTTAATTAAAAAGCAGGTTTATGTAACATCCAGCACAAATCAAGTTTATGTAACATCCAACACATATGTTTAAAAAAAATCAATAGAGGAGTTGCCTGGTGGCGTTCTGGGTTAAGAATGTGGCATTGTCACTGCTGTGGTTCCAGGTGCAGCTGTGGCTCAGATTTGGTCCATGGCCTGGGAAGTTTTGTGTACCACAGGTGCAGCCCTGCAAAAATCAATAGAGCAACAACTTAATAGTGCACACTGTTAATTTCTGAATTTGGGGGGAACCAAACATTATGCATATGTTCTTTGTCCCATTTAGTATAAAAAAAAGGGTAAAATAGCATTCATTAGGTTTATTCTTTAGTACTTGAGAATTAAGTACTTGTTAACTAAATTAAAAACTGTTTTCTTGAGAGGCTTATCAGATTCAGATATTAGTAAATTATGATTAAGATTACACTTTTTCTCATGCATTATCCCCTATTTTAAAAATTATTCAATATCTTATCATTTGCCACATTTTATACAATTTCCCCAAAAATTCTTTTTAATATTAAATTCTTTGCACTATTTGCTTAATCTAATGGTATACATCAACTTTCCCAAGTAGGGGAATTAAATACTTAAAAATTAAAAGTTAACTCCAGTTTCTAATAGGAAGAGGAAGTCTGATTTGTGGGAAGCTAAAATTGATTCAAGTATTTTAATTATAGCATTTTGAATGCTTAGGTGTCTTTAAAAATGAATGTACTTTCTAAAAGTTAAGACTTTTTTATTATAAAAGTTAAAAGCTGGTTTATAAACTTTAAATATGTAGTTTTACTTCTAAATCTATATTTCTGCTTACTATGAAACAGACTAGCACCACAATTTATTTCATTTTAAATGTAAATTTGTCAAATATACAGGTCAAATAGTGTTGTAAGGAATACCACAAGAATTTTCTCTCTTATTGAACTGGATGAATGTAAGCGTGTAAGTGTATTTGTGTTAAGTATCACCCAGCGTTAAGAAGGGCACCAGTGAAATGTTCAGAAATATTTGTTTTATGGTTTTTTGTAAATGATTGTGGCAGTAGAATTTAACCTGTTGTGTTTCTCACCTGTCATTTAGAGTGTTGGTTATTCTGCATACCATGTATACTCTATATGTATGCGGGGTGCCCGTCCACATATGCATATATATTTTTTTCTCCTTAAAAACAATGTATTTTTACTAGAACAGATGTTATTATAGTTGGCATGGCTGTGAAGGTTCTCAAGACTTTGAAGAGCAAAAAGAAAAATACTCTCTCAAACTTTTTTCTTCCCAGGGAAGTCGAGACAACATGAGTGTGATATTGATCTGTTTTCCAAATGCACCCAAAGTATCACCAGAAGCAGTGAAGAAGGAGGCAGAGTTGGACAAGTACCTGGAAAGCAGAGTAGAAGGTGGATCATTTAACAAAAAATAAGTAGCTTTATTAAAGAAAAACCTCAACATAATCAAACTTTAACATTTTAGCTTTTAGATCTTTACATACATGCCTTTGAGCTTTAGAGTTCAGTGGATCAAGGTGGGAAAGGGCATTTCTGTAGTAGCTGCTTGGATATTTGTTATTGTCCTATCACAGTTATATTTGACATAACAACTAGTGTGGCCAGTACATTCTGTTCAGGACATTTTTGTTTAAAAAGGCTAAAGTGCTTATATGCTTTCAAATTGTTGATGAATTCACTGGCACAAATAATTCCATGCCAGGAAAGTCTGATTTGTGGTTTATTTAATTATAAACAGATTATGATGTGATAATTTGAAAACTATCTATGAAAAGCTGTATGTATGAACTTAAGATCTTTGGACTTTAAAAAAATAACTTAAAGATCATAGCCTGGTTATTAACAACTATCATGTGCCAAAGCTTTTAAAAATTTATTTTAAATTGTTGAAAGCTTCTTGCCTTTAAGCCATAAACTGCCTCATCTAGACAACATAAACCTGAATAGAAGACATACTAGGTCTCTACCTGGCAGAAATGTAAATGCTGAATTAAATCAACAATTGAGTTGGGAATTTCAGAAGTTTATTTGTCATAATTCTGCAAATTACTTTGAGACAATTAGAAAGGTGTTTGTAACTCTCAAATGTAATGCCTTTACATATCTGAAAAACTTTTAAATGATCATTGATGCAGCTACTGTTTGGTATAAATATTAAGTCTCCCCAGAGGATTACAATTTACTGCATATATGCAATAAACATAGATTATGCAGTTTCTTTAAGCAGGACAGTTGACATGCCTATAATAGTGTTAAAATGCATTTTGGCTCCTAATGTCATTACTTTGCACTTTAAAGACCTCTAATAGCATGTAAACATTGACCTGCACACTATTATATCCTGCTGTGCCTACATTATTTAAATTAATACGCACTTTAATTTTGTTCTCTTTTTTACTGTTTGATATCAATTATAATTAGTCTGGTTTAGAATCAAGATTGGTTTTGATTTTTAATACTGTCTAGAGCTGCTATTTTGTCTCTTATTTCTCTCCCCTACTTGATAGTGATATATTTAGTATGTGTATGTACTATCTAGTATTTCATTCATTGGGCATAATATTCAGTGAGTTTGTTTCCTCACTATTACCAAGGTCTTGGAAGTTTTTTTGTTTTAAATGATTCATTTCAATATAAATTATTTATATATAATACAGTAAGATAAAATAGAATGCTACCAAGTCATATCACATTGGTTCAAACTGTTAGTGGAAAAAATGAAACCTTAAGAAGACTATGTATTGGGATATGTTGATATTTCATTTATTGGCACTTTAACTTGGGTGTACCTGTTTTATTGATTTAAAGAAATAAGTATTTCAGTTTTATTATGAAATGAGGTCAAATTTTAGAAATGAATTGCTAATTTTTCTCTTTAGTGTACACTCTAAGTTTTTGATTCAATTCTAAATAATTGCTTCAGATACATACTTTTGTTATAATAAGTTTTATATTGCTTATTATCAAGCAGAATTGACACTTGAACAGAGTTTACATTAATATTCAATATTTTTGGTATGTGGAAGTGTTGTTATATTTGTACCATTCAATTGGAGATGATTATGTCATAAATTAAGTACAATATTCTTAGATAGCTTTGATGAGACTGCAACTTGAGAATATTACATTAATTAAATCCACTACTATACTTCAAAACATAGAAAGAATGTAACCATTTGCATTGTAAAAGTTGTTATATGTCTTAAAAAGTGATAAATACTGCATTCAGCTTCCAAAACAGGCACTGAATACCTGTTTTTTTTAAATACATGCCTTCACTAAATTGCTGTGATCTACTAAACCTCATTTTATTTGCTTTGAATTCTTTTGGCTTCTCTCTCCACACCACAGAAAAGAAAAAAGGCTTTTCAGCTCTCCTCCTGTAATCTTTTAAATACTTGACTCTAGGATTGTGAAAAGATTCAGCTCATAATTTAAACCATACCACTTAAGGTTGTGGTCCTTTTAAGCCAATGTAAGAGGATATTTGTGTGTATTTATTTTTGTTTGCTACTGACTGCTCAAGCTTTAAAGATGCTAATTTGGAGATAACTGATAGAATCCCTCAGACTTGGTGGAGGGCAGTGGGGAGGAGAATGTGTTTATATACGTGAAATATAGGTTTTCTATACATATATATTCGTTAATAAAAGCATTCAGTCTTTTACAGTTCTAATTGTATAGTCCAAGAGCAATTAATGGAGTATTTCTTAAAACTTCTTTTTCTTTTTCTTTTCTTTAAGCAGAAAGGAGCAAGGCTAGTGTAGTATTAATGACCAGGTAGTTTAAATGTATTGTCCCGTGTGGAATAGGCGATACAACTGTTTTGAAAGCCTTATTATTTTTTAAAGAATTTGTCTTCCTGTAATTTACTTTACAATTAAAATATCCTAATTTTTATATTTTAACAAAGGAGATGTAAGATACATCAAATATAGATGATTCAAAGTAATGTTTTTAGGCCTGAAACCATCATTGATTGAATTTATCATCAGTGTTCATTTATATTGTATCTAGTTACCTATCCAATAATTGTATTGGCTTAGCAAAGACTGTATGTTAAGTGTGTTACAGCTTTAATTTGTGAAATTGTGCAGTTTAGGTAAACATCAAATTTATTTTTGTACAGCAGATTTCCAGTACTAGAATCATGTAGAATAAATAAACTAGATGTTAAAGATTATACAATAAAGGAACTTGGCAAACCAAATCTGAGATCCTTGCTTTTTGTTCAGATTTAAGACTGGTTAAAAAAAGGCAAAAAATGAGATGGTAAAATTTGGCCTTAATCCTAAAAGGACAATTTGAGCCATTTAAATAAATATGGGTAGCAGTGTTCTGTCTTTTAATATGTGGCTTTAATGATGAGTTAATATTTTAAAACTTGATCAAAGTTTGAAAGATCTTTATATACATTGTTATTTTCAAAGGTATTTACAAATTGAGAACTAGAATGATCCCAGTGATGACAATTTCTTAGTGTAAACATTGGAAAACAAAAAATTGAACTTGAACATATAACTTACAAATGCCTTTGGCATGATCTTGCATTTAGAATAAAACTCCAGGTAAAGACTTCTTGTACTTAAACAGTTTGAGAGCACTTTAAGTTGTGTGCACATAATTGTTGGTATTCTGTGGTATAAATAACAATATGCATCTGTGTGGCAACACTGCAGATATCATCACTACCCATTTAATAACTAAATGTTTTGATTAATTTTAAATACAGCTTTATGGTTTATCAAGTTTTTTCTTTTTAAAAATTTGTCATGTAATTTTGACTTTTTCCAATCTGTAGGCTCTGGTCAAATTAATCAGCCAAGGAAATGGTATATATTTATTGCTTAAAGATATTTTAGACAAAAGTTAAGCTGAGAGTGGTGTTCAAGTATATGACCTATGCTGCACATGCTACTTAAGTATCATTTTGCAAATATAAACATACATGTAAATATGATTTGGGTTATTATATAATCAGTAAATCCATCATACTTAAAGGTTTTTTTTCTTTTTTCAAATCTTGAAATTTTTTATATTTTTAAAATTTGCACAGTATTTTCAGGGCAAAGTTCAGGAAACATTTCCAGTTTAAAGAGAGGAGTTAGCTCCTCAGAAGTAATTAGTTGGCACCTTAAGAGGAATGTTATTTGTACATGCATATCCGATTATATAATACATTGATTTTAATATGAAAATTCACATTTTATCTTATTTCATTCTTTGAAGTTAATCTGGAAAGTATCTCGTCTTCTGTGTCATTTTGGTACATCCCTTTGTCATAAATTTTCAAAGGTCATCTTGATTTTTTTTCTTATAATAGTTTAGGAAATCTCAGATGTGGTAAATGCCATCTTTAAAAACCTAAGTTATCTTTGTTTCAGTTTTTGTTATTATTAAATTTGGATAACACTTACAAAAAAAGTACTTCTGATTCCCAGAAATCATAAAGAAGCAGGGGGAAGGCGTCCCTGACTTAGTCCATGTGATGCGCACATTAGCGAGTGAGAACATCCCCAGCCTCCCCCCAGGGGGTGAACTGGCAAGCAAGTAAGTTACTCTCTGTGTACGCTAACCATTTTGCTCGGTCTGTGAAAGTGTTAGGTGACCGTTGGTCAAATGTGTATTTACTTAATTTGTAAAGTGATACGGTTATCTCTGTCTTCCAAATGTTTAACCTGTGCTTCAGTGTTTTTTAGTATTAAAGATATATGGTGCTTATTTTAGAATAGGTATCAGAATGTCATTGTAACTAATTACACTGAAGGCTGTCTTTAGTGGAGGCTTGGATTACACTGATTTCCTCATATAATGTACATGAGGTAATACAGTGAAAGAATTTTTAAACTAAATTAGTACTATAAAATTCTAAGTATTATTAGTCCTACTAATTATTATAATTTGATTTTGTTAATCCTTGGATAACTGAATGTCCCATAAATGAGCATCTTTCTCTTCCTCCATCTGGGCCATTTCTCTGATTTTTCCAAGTATTTTTGGTTGTTGATTCTGGTTGGTTGGGTTTTGGTGTGAGAGAAGATAGGATGCATTTCTTGCTTCTTTCCTCTTTGCACTTTAATTTATAGAACTGGACTAATCTGTGTTAAATATTAAGCTTACATCCTTATAAACTAAAACAGAGATGTCAAGCAATTTTATAATTCAAAGCTTAAACCATTTTTACCTCAGATGATACTATTTCCTACAAAGATATATAGACTAATTGCCTTGATTCTCCACTGTATTCTATAAGTGTAGCCATGTTCTTTGTCATCACTTCATCAACTAGTAATTGTAAACCTCCTGTTTGAAGCTTTTATTTTTTGGCAATTGTTGCTTCCAAAACGACCTTCTATAAAATGACTGTCAGTAAAATTGCTTCAAATCAATTTTGGAAGTAAGGAGGCTATAACCTATAAATATCATTACTGAGTATTTTTAATAAAATAGTATTCAGAAACTAATTCCTAGACTTGCCAGGGAAATTTCGTATTTGACATTTGTTTTAATAGAGGTTTTTTAAAGGGGTATTGTGAAAAACAGAAATTCAGATGTAAAATATCTAAATTATTTTACTACAGCAGATGTTGAAGTTATTTCTACTACAGAACATTCAGCTCTTAACCAGAATATATTAGTATTATATCTTGAGAACTGCATTGTCATTTCTGACTCATAGCCCCTTAATACCAATTCAAATAGAAATAGACCATATAGACTGATTTTCTTTTCAAGTCTTCTATCAACTGTATTAGTAGAATGTTACATTTTAGAGTAAATTCACTTCTACTTATAACTGTGGGGCTCAAACATCTTAAAATAAGGCTCACCTAGTGACAGTAAGAAATAGAACTAAAATAATTTTAAATGTATGACTATCTTTGACATTTCAGTGAACACCTGGCCTGTGAGTTGGCCTGTGAGTTATTAAGCAGTTTTGTGCTCTGAAGAATTAACTTTGTGCTTTTTTCTAAATTTAGGCGGAATGTAATTGAAGCCGTTTACAATAGACTGAATCCTTACAAAAATGATGACACTGTAAGTAGCATTTTAGCTCCCTCTGCTTTCCCTTCCCCTCCACTCTAAATGCATATCCTTCCTACCTGTTTTTGCAGAGCTGTTCATTGCACCCATTCTCTTACACACACCCCTGATTGATTGCTCTGAAATCTGCCTGCACCACAGTTCTAGTGATTGAGGACATAAGCATGGTGAGTGGTCATTTATCTCAAAAAAGCAGAAAGTCCCTTTTAATTATTTTGTTTTTTTAAAGCCTCTGCAAGCAATCAACTTCAAAGCTTTCCTCCACTAACTCTTTTTTTGAGGTTGGGAATACCTCTGCTCAGAATCTTAAACTATTCTGAATTTTGTAAGCAGTTGCAATAGAAGTTAAGAATGCTCATCTCCATTAAATAGTTTTTATGGTTGGAAATAGCTTTGTGAAGAACCCTGTAATACTTCATTTAAATATTAAAGTAGAGAATTCTGTTTATATAATGACATTAAGATCATTTGGGCCTGGCTCTGAAATACTTTATACATTGCATTATGAAGCTTCTTCAAAACTCTTTTATTACTCGGTCTTAATCTCTTTCATGCAATAAAAGTTTATAAAGGTAGTAAGGTGTTGTAAAAACAAATTGGGTTTTATTGAAGAGAAAAATCCTTAGTAGTTTTGTTTAGAAATATATTTGGTCAGCCTCATGGTAAAATCATATTTCAGATATTTTATTCCAAAACAAAGAGTTAACAATTCTTTGAACAGATTAAATATTGATATTTCAATTCACACATACACATATTATGTACTTTAGAAAACATATTCTAAAAATCAGCTTTACGAAACCTTATCTTTCTGCATTACCCAGAAAATAATGCACCTCTAAGCTTTAATTTAGTTCCTTGTTTTGCTTTGTTTCCTTTTATGAAGGATTCTACATCAGCTGATGATATGTGGTAAAACTGCTCATCTGGACATGAAGTTTACCTTCACCTCCAAAGGAGAGTACAGCTCAACTTCACTGAACCTTTTAAACATCCATCCTCAGCTTCTAAGGAATATATGACATGGGTGAGAATGATTACACCAGAGAACTTCAGCAGTACAACAGCTAGCCCAGAACTGATTTTTTTTTTTTGTAAATTTGAGACTTACGTAAACGTGATTTTAAACCATAATTCATGTTGTAAATCAGACTCCAGCAATTTTTGTTGTATGATTTTGTTTTTTGTAAAGTATAATTGTCCTTGTACAAAATGCTCATATTTAATTATGAACTGCTTTAAATCACTATCAAAGTTATAAGAAATGTTTGGCTTGTTGTGTGATGCAACAGATATATAGCCCTTTCAAGTCATGTTGTGTTTGGACTTGGGGTTGGGACAGGGAGAGCAGCAGCCATATCAGCTAGAAATTCAAAAGTGCATGTGATTTGGAGAATTATTCCAAAATCTTACAAAGCTGAACACCCATGGAATTAAATGAAAACTATTTTAATGTTCTTCGCAGTGGGACTGGCATTGTTGATAAAGCTCGTCCCTATATTTAACTTTTAGGTTATTCTCTCCTTGTTGCCATGAGTATTGCAGGTAATACAATATATTCATAAGAATATCAATCTTGGGGCTAAAATGCCTTGATTCTTTGCACCTCTTTTACAAGTCTTACATTTAATTACTAATTGATAAGCAGCAGCTTCCTACAGATAGTAGGAGACTGCCACATTTTTGCTATCATGATTGGCTGGGCCTGCTGCTGTTCCTAGTAAGAATATTATGAATTCCATTTTATCAATAAAGCTTGATTTAACAAACAAGACATTTAATCATGTATGTGTAATTCCTCCTTTACCCCATCCTTATTTTAAGACACCATGCCATTGTAAATGAGAAATTTCTCATGGGGAAAGATGTTAGTCTCTTTTAATTGGAAAATACTGTGACTCACAGGCATAGAAGGAACTGTTTCCCTTCCATTAGAACAACTATAAAAGATTTAAGTCCGTGTTGTTCCATAATATATTTTTAATGGGTTTCCTTCTAGCTGCTTATTTTTTCATTAAGGTGTGTATAAGCTTGAATTTGCCTATTGTTTAATTAAAATAATTGTCAAAGCTTGACAATCTAACACACTCTATGGTAGGTGTGTGTGTGCGTGTGTGTGGTTGTGATTTTTAATTGGCCCATGTCTTTAGAATCCCAGTAGTTGATGTATTTAGTGATCTGAAATATAGCATGTTGATAATACTTAGTTGTTGGTCTTTAAAAGTAACTTTCAAAAGCTTAAAGACTTGTAGATATAAAAATAACCTAATTTAGGCTTAAATTCCTCTGATTGAGCATGTGACAGTAAGTTTTAAAATCTGTCACATTGCAAAGACTACTGTTCTGTGCCCTTCTGTATTTTTGTCTCTTTAGGTTGAATATTGTATTTGATCACCATGTAATTTAATCATTCAGTAGGCAGATTCCCTACTAGAAAACTTTTAAAATGTAAGACTTAAATAGAACATGGAATACAAAATCAAAACTTTGTGTATAAAAGGTAGTATAATTGTTATATTTGTTTTTTCCCCTAAGTTGGAAATATACATATTTGTATATATAGCCTCAAACCTAATGTAAAGTTAGGAGAGTAGTGGGAAAATGTGAAATGTCTTAGACAAGTAGTTACTTACCAGCAGAATTTTTTCATTATCCCTCTTATTTGTGAGGTGATTAAATGTAACTTAATTGTATTTAATTTATATCTTAATCCAGCATGAAGAAAAACAAGTACTATTTATACTTAGAAATTCATAACAGTTGGAATTACAGAACCAATTCCGTACTTACAAATAAATGTTTAATGTCAATCTGGTAGAGTGCGAAGTATGATAATGTTCAAAGTTATGACTTTGCAAACATCTAAATGTACATTTAATGAATGCCATTGCTTCTAGAATAGATTACCAGACTAGAAAACTAAATTCTTATAATTCTTTAATTTTTAAGTGGATTGAAGTTTTTAAGTTCTGGACATTTCAAAAACGATTTGGATTTTGAGATGCAAAATCTTACATCATAAGTAAATTATGTGATGGAAAGTTGTATTTCAAACCATAACAGCATATTTAGAGACGTTTTTGACAGTCTAAATAAAAAGGAGGTTCAAATATCCCTCTGTTAAAATTATCAGTGTGGAAATTAGGCTTGGAAGTGAGAGGAAACTATTAATTACAATCTAAGAAGACTAAATCTTTTCCACATGAGTCAGCATTGCCATAGTAGATATAATTTTTCATTATAAAAAATACAGGAAGGAAGTATACATTATAACTGCAGGCTGTGTGTGTTCTTGATTCCTGGGGCTAATGGTGGTGGTGGAGAACCAGCCACACTTTTAAAAGGCACTTTTGCACCTCTGTTGTGCACTACATTTTTGTACCACTTAAATTCTTGACCTCCCACCCCCTCTTGTGTGCTAATTAGCATCTCAGGGCAATGCCTTTTTAATGTGTTGTATGTTCTTTTCTTTGGGGGAAAAAGTTCTTGTGTGATCATATACTATTCAAATGTACTTTCATTTAAATGTTTTAACAGGATGAACCCACCTTGCTGCTTTTAATAGGAAATTCATTTTGTATAGCAGATTCTTGTTACCCTAACATTAAAAAATTCACTGATCTCTTATTGTTTTAGAAAGGTAGACTCTCTTAATCTCTACTTTCTTAGGGAATATACTTTTACAGATAAGAGAAGCAGTTCTTAATATTAGCATTAACTGTAAACAATCCAAGTGGTATTTTTCTTAGCTTTAGAACTGTTTCAAAACTTATTTTTAATTATGGTGCATTAACTTGCTTCTATAGTGATATGCAATTAGTGTACTGCTCCAACCACGTTTTTTTTTACTAATTTCATTAAGAAATTTGTATTAAAGAATAAATCAACTATATAATTCAAATAATCTGAATGGTAGTACTTTTAGTGAGCATCCAATCGACCACATATTAATCCAGCTAATAACTCACCTTTTTACAAATGCATAGGTCCTTGCTCTCAAGGAGTTTACATTTGAATAGAATTTATAATCTAATGTATGTTAATATTATAACTGGGTCACTCATCCAAAAAATAGTTATGGCCCTCCTACTGTCTGCCAGATACTATTCCTGAACAAGGCAGGTCTCTGCTCTAAGGAGCTCATTTACAGTTCCTTTATTCACTTGAAAACCATTTTCTTCTCAAAGTTAAAAAAAAAATCTCATTCAAAAGAAACTTTTGCTTAGCATAGGAATAAAATTGGACTGATGAGGCTCTTTTCAGTATGTTTGGTTGCCTTTTGCAAATGGCCTTTACTCTTCCTGCTGACAGTAAATAGAGAACTAGTTAATGAATTTTTTAAGAGAATTCTCTAGCGTTAGAAATACTGGCGGAGTTTAAGGCATTTCTAAAAAAATTATATAGAGTTAAATTTAAGTAAAATTTTATTTTCCGGAAAACATACTGCCAGTGTTAATATCCAATTTTAACCAAGTAAGTACTGTGTTTTAATTTTTAAAGATAAGGAATTCCCTTATGGCACAGCAGGTTAAGGATCTGGCGTTGTCACTGCAGCGCTTGGGTCATTGATGTGACAAGGGTTCAATCCCTGGCCCTGGAACTTTCACATGCCACAGGCACAGCCAACAAAAAATTTATTGTCCATCTTAATTGGACAAATTCATATGGAAATTCAGTTTGTGATTTCTGAAAGAACTGATGAAATTGCTTATGATTTTTTAATTTCATGGTGTATAATTTTAATTCATAAGTTTGAGAGATTTAAACCTTTAATGTTTTGATTGCCATTTGTACAGTATTAGGATTTGGTATTAGAAAATATTATGTAAATATTTCAGTATGTAAATTTCTTATTTGAGGTTTTTCCTTCGAAGGAAACTTTCAGAGCTTCATATCCTTTTGCTTAAAATACTGCTGGTGAAATAAACATTTTTTAATTTAAGTTTTTCTTTTCGGCATCAGAAAGATTTATACTTAAAATTTTAGAAGCCTAATTTTAATATCCTTCAATAATGTGCCATGAATTGGGGGTTTTATTGTTTTAAATTTTATATACAGTACTTCAGAATATGCTTGAAATAGTTAAGAACGCATTTTCTAAATGTTATCGGTATAATACTGTGTTGGTGAGAATAGTAAGTCTCAGGTAAGTGTTAGTTATTACTGATGGAACACTACAGACATGATGAGAGGCATCTGGTTCCACTTTTGTTCCCTTTGACATGGATTCTTTCCCTTTTACCTGTGTAATATATTAAGTGGCCTCTGCTCTCACGTTTTCCTAATTATATTACCAGTGGGTAGGAGTGTGCCAATTAGAAAACACTCAGATGCATTAAAACTGAAATTGTAGTTGACGACTTACACTTTTATTAGATGGGGAGGGAAAGGTTGTTTAAACTGACATAACAAGAGCATGACTTTTTTCCTCCCTTATCCTGCTTCATTTCCTCTACTACCCTCGTGGTGGCTGCTCTTTTTTCAGACTAAAAAAAGCCAATTCCATTTTCTTGAGTAAGAAAGCTTAGTGCATTACCTCACCAAGGCCAATTAGTACTCTCACCAAGGCCAATTAATACTATGTTAAATTGGGTCAAAAATAAAACGTGGGAAACAAAGGTGGGGAGATGCCAGTGAGGAGGACAGAGGAAGACTGCTATTATATAAAAAGCCATAGGTCTTCCTTGGACCTAGCTGTCATATAAACCAGGAAGAACCAACCTTTACTTCTGCAGATAATTTGCTTTTTTCCAGCAAGGCAGATAATGATAAAAGTTATTGCTTCTCCAACATAGAAACAACTGAGAAAAATAAAGGCAATGTTTCTTCACCACAAAACCCAATCCTTTTTCATTGTTCTAAACCGCAGTTTTCTATAATAGCTTTCTCATTGAATTATTTAGAAAAACTTTATAATTTTTCCATTTTATGAAGTCCTATTGCTATAGTAAAGGACTTTTAGTAACATTTGCATTTGTATGGTACTGTCTGAAGTTAGATTTGATTAAGAGATTGGATAGCTACAGAACAGAATCAGTCTTGTTTAGGTACAAATTCACTGCAGCAATACTTCTTAAACTTTTAGGGTCACAGGCCCTTTGAGACTGAATAATCCTAGGAAAATACATATATAATGTACTTAACTCCCCAAAATTTACAGTATTGGCAGTGACTTGTGGGTCCCTGGTTATTGAGGCAGAATGTTTAAAATAGGATCTAACATAACAGCCAGCAATGTACAGGATTAACGACATTTCTGTTAAATATAACTACCATGGGAAAAAACTGATTAGCTTTCTGCATTTATTGCCAAAATTAGATGTTTGGTTACAGCTTATTTAATTCCCATTTATGGAAATTTTGAAACAGAGACTGTTGTCTTAAACGGTTAGCCCTTAACTAAGTCAATGGCATATCTACAGGAAAAAATATCTTGTTTATAGGATTATGCCCGAATACTTGATTTGTTTCGCTCTTGAAATAATTTCATTTGTCTAAATGTTATGAGTGGAGAGATCACATACATGTTAAAAGCATGTTGCATTATTTTATAGATTCACTTTTAAAATTCCATACATGTAAATCTAATACAGCTGCATAAATATCTCCTAAACATAGTGTGTAACAAAATTCTCCACAGTAATTTGCCCACCGTTTGCAATTTATGTGATCCAGACTTTTGAAGAAATTCCAGAAATGTAAATGTTGTATTATGTACCATTTCCTGGTCCAGAGAAAACATGTGAATTCAGTTCTAACTTTAAAAATGTACTTTTTCTTTTCAAGTCCATTGAAGAAATTGCATTCAGCCTGTGAATGGTTGCAGATTGTATGAGATGAAAAGTAGAAGTAATTCTAGTTTGCAAAACTGGTACCACTAAATAAACAGGCAATTGCACAATGTGTGTGTATCTATGATTGTTTGATACTGCAAGCAGCATTTTTTTTTTTGTCTTTTTGCCTTTTTTATGTAGAGCCGCACCCGGGGCATGTGGAGGTTCCCAGGCTAGGGGTCTAACGGGAGCTGTAGCCGCCGGCCTTCGCCACAGCCACAGCAACGCGGGATCCGAGCCAAGTCTGCACCTACACCACAGCTCACGGCAACGCCGGATCCTTAACCCACTGAGCAAGGCCAGGGATCGAACCTGCAACCTCATGGTTCTTAGTCGGATTCATTAACCACTGAGCCACGAAGGGAACTCCGCAAGCAGCATTTTTGTTCTGCCTAGAAACTTGGAAAATTTGTATTAGGAGACCCTTAAGAAAATTTTCTTGGTTAAGTTGCTTAAAAATTAGATCTAATAGTCACGATTTGAACTAGAGTTGTTCTTTCCTTATTTTAGGAAAATGACTGGAAGCTAGTAAATTCAGATTGATGGTCATTTTCATGAAGACATTCCACAAATAAAAAGCCCTAAGTTACTCCTCTTACCAAGAACATTTCCATTTGTCATCCTACAGAGACATATTTTTTGTCCCCTTGAAGAGTTGAGGTTGCATGACCAGTGGGCTACAAAGGACTTCCCACTTAGCCAGTATCCCCAGTGTACTGCCCACTTCTGTAGGAGACCTGTGTGTTCTTAGGATGATCATCACTCCTCTGCTCATCATGAAAACTGGTTGTACTACCTCTGTCCTGTGTCAATTCATGTCTGAAAAGAGGGATTTTAGAGTACACTGAATTGGGGATATAAGTGAAGTCCTATGAACTGCAAGAGCTATCTCTGTTGTAAAATGTATAATGAAAATAGTATTGAGGCATCATAACCAGAGGCAGCAAATCTTGGAACTAAGGTTGAGACAAATAGTGATTTGGCTAATGCATAACTAGTATCTGTTCAGTTGTCAAAAATGTATCCTGTAGTTTTGTTTTTGTTATTGTCAACACTGAAGCTAGGTTCTTGCTTTTTTAATAAAAAATATTTTAGATATTTTCCCCTTAATCATGTACTGAGAACTGATATTGGGGTACTATCTTTTTTTTTTTTTGTTACCACTTAATAGCTCAGACTTGAAATTCCCATCAAATCACAGAAATTTTGATTTTAGTTAAAAAGTCTATTCTTAGATGAACTACCCCAGAAAAGTTTGTCTTGCCTCCTGTAGGACTTGGTTTACATGACACAAATTCAGCACCAACCAGAGACTGGTAAAAGATCTGTGCCCTGCTGCTGCCTACTGTCTACATAACATTCATATTTATTTATTCTCACACCTATTACAAGGTGATTTAGAGTATCTGAAAAGCTTTTTATAAGATTGTTTCATGTTAATTTAGTATTGTTACCTAAATAGTAAATTAGCTAAACACACTATATGTGTGCCTTTTTCTACTATACTTTGGGTGCCAGTTTCCAGATAAGTCATTTTCTCTATGGCTTTCCTTATAGCTACACGTTATGTTTTCTTCAGACATTTGAACCAGGGAAATTCTCAAAATGACTTTGTTTTTTTTTGGCTGTGCTCACGGCACACAGAATTTCCCAGGCCAGGAACTGAACCCATGCCACAGCAGTGACAATGCTGGATCCTTAACCACTAGGCCACCAGGGAATTCCTATTTGACCACTTTGATCTACCAAAATGGCAGTTTTTATCTGGTTCAATTCAGTAGTTTCTGAAATTAGTTCCTGAATGGTCTGATTGCAAGTTAGTACAGTTGACCCTTGAACACTGTGGCAGTTAGTGGTGCCAACCCTCCATGCAGTTGAAAATCCAAGTATAACTTTACAGTCTGCCTTCTGAATCCTCATTTATGTTATCAGCAGATTCAACCAGCCACGGATTGGATACATATTTAGTGGAAAAAATCCACCTGTAAGTGGACTGCACAGTTCAAACTAGTGGTGTTCAGGGGTCACCTGTATTTCTCATTATTTATATGTCAGCTTAATCATGTCTCCTTAGAATTGATCCCTGAAACTAGATGACAATAGGAAGTGTGATAAATAGTACTAGATTTTTAATTCCTACCTGGAAATTAAGTGAAAGCTCTTCAGATAACTTTTTATTTAAATTACTAACTTACTGTCATTTTTTTTTTTTCTTTTTAGGGTGGCGTATGGAGATTCCCAGGCTAGGGGTTGAATCGGAGCTGCAGCTGCCGGCCTACACCACAGCAATGCCAGATCCTTAACCCACTGAGCGAGGCCAGGGATCGAACCCACAAGGTCATGGATACTAGTCGGGTTTGTAACCCATTGAGCCACAAGGAGAGCTCCCTTATTTGTCATTTCAACTTTTCATAGAGCCCCTAGAGTTGCTCTAAGATAAGCAACTTCCTGCATAGACATTGTTTTGAGAAACGTTATTCCATCAGTGACCCTGAAAGGGAATAATACTGAATTTAAGTGTTCAGGCAGAATTATAATAAAGCATAAAGATACGAAGGGAAAATTATGTTTATGGTTTTACTTTTAATTATATAATTGAGGTAACTGAAGAGTTCCTTTCAAACATTGTATTAAGGATGCTGAGATGTATTCATTCAATTCAGGCTATGGCTGAGGCATCACAAAGTCTCAGAATAATTATTCTTAAGTACAGTCCTTGTTAAAGGTGGATTGGATAAAGACTGTAACATGTTCCAGCTGACAACCATACTCTGACTTTGGTTGTATCCATTGCTATGCCCTTCCTAAAGATCTTTAAAAAAAAAAAAAAAAGCTGTATGCGTTTGTTTTGGTACCAAGCGACTAAAATCACCCAGTATTTAAAAATCAGAGGGTTTGCTAGGAGAGATTTTGACTGTTTTAGGTCAAAGGGGGGGGGCGTTATATGTATAATTTAACTGTATGTCATTATAACAGCAGAGTTGTCAATTATTTTAGTCATCGATCTTTTAATTGCATACTAACAAAACAAAGCTTTCTTTTTAAACAAAGTCTCCAGAACATTCCTAACAAAAACTAAAATTTTCTAGTGGCTGGATAAAGTAGAAGCACAGGGGAAGCGATTTAAACTTACTATTAGGCAGATAAAAGTCTTCATATGTATCTGTTATAAAATCAGTATAACTGTCTTTCTTTCTTGATATGTTTTGACAGACTTCTGGATGCAATGATCCTTAATAGAGGTGTCATTATTAAGGGCAATGAAACTTCTTCTGTCCCTAGACCACAAAAGAGAAGCTTGCTTGGTGTCCTTCCTATTTCCTTTTCTGTCTGAAATCAGAATGATTGCCTTGGGTCTTCCCCCCCCCCTTTGGTTTTGTTTTAAGTAAGTTCCTAGCCTACATTCTGCTTTAGGACTTATGTAAATACATCAAAGTTTTCAGAAAACTTTGAAGGCGTTGAATTCTTCACCCTTTGATATCAAAGGCTTGTCGTGTGCTATCCTGATTTTTAAAACATACATATCCGGGACTCTTTAATGACAGTATGGTTATAAGTGTATTGTATATGCATGTGTCAGTATGCTTGTTCAAGGTCAGCTCCACAGTGCCTGTCACTACTGTTACTGATTCAACCTGACCTTCAGAGATGTTTGTCTGCTTCACCACCAGACGGATTTTGGCATCGGATGGGACCACGGTGTCAGCAAAAGCTTCATCTCAGGAGTATCAGGGCTCCAAGAAGAAAACTTCCTGGAGGGCAAGTGTCCATAATTTGAGATAAGGAAGAATGCAGTAGCAATTTTTGAAGATCACATAGCTGGTGCTCTAAACTGCTGGAACTGTCTTGATATTTCAGTTCCTTGGACTGAAAGTCAAACACTTTTGTTCAAAAATCATTTGTTCAGGTGTAGAATTTTGAATATTTTGTCTGAAAAGAATTATGCTTTTTAATCTCCGAATCTGATTTTTCTTAGACATTAATTTGAAGTCATTTAATGAAGTTGGCATTTTTTTCTTTTTGGCATGAGAGGAAGAAGGGAATGTGGAGGAGGGGGGAGAACAGGAGATAAATGCTAAGAGCAAGAAGAGATTGTTTTAAAGTAAAAAGTATAGTATTTTTTTGAAGTTAAAATTCTATTTTTAGAAAATTCAAAATGCAGTTAATCAATTTAGCCCACATAAATCAGCTTTGTTTTACAGCAGTGAATAATGTATTACTAGATTAGTCAAGTCTCTTTTTTTCTCCCTCCATTATGTTCCTCCGAGGACCTTATATTAGAGGAAGAAGAGGATGATTCTTCTTCACTTGTCAGCTGTCACTTGTATGTTCCACTAAGAAAGCAATTAAAATGAGGTTTAAGATAAGAATTGCAATTTCCCATCTATTATCGGTTCTCTAGCTTTTCCAAAGCAGTGGTTCTCAACCTGCCAGCAAGATAGAATGACTTAGGAAGCTTTAAAAAATCCTTAAACAGTGAAGGTTACGTTGAAAATTTCACACTTAAAAGTTAATCCCACCACCATCCCTAGTGAATGCTTTCCTGGCCTCCTCAGATCCTCTGTTCAGATCCCTGCAATGGCCATGTCACTCAGCAAAAGCAAAAGTCCTTATATGACCTCCCTACAAAGTCCCCAAAATGAGCTGGTCCCTATGACATCTCAGACACCTCCCTCCCTCTGCTTGAGCCACTCTGGTCTCCTGGCTGGTAGAGAACATGCCTGTCTTGTTCAAACCCCGACAGTCTTAGCGACACTTGCCTTTACCTGGATTGATTCACTGACTAAAAAGCAATTTGCATCTAATGTTAAGGGGACCTAAAAGGAACAAACCAGGATATTTGTGAACAACCCTAATTACTACCATGGGGGCGCAATATGCATTTGATGGATAAGCCTGTGTGTGTGCACGCGCGCCTGCAAAAAATGAGATTGGTGTTACGTGTGCTCTAGGAGATGTGGTCTTATCTGAACTGCACTCTGAGATGAGTGCTGGTAGCAGAGAGGCTGGGACCACCTGGCAGTGTCCTAAGTGCTTGTTAAGAAAGGTCAATATTACTGCATCTTTGGAGATGAAAATTGGAACACCTGGTGTCAAGGATGAGGTAAGATTTCCACAGACAGAGCTAAGGAGGAAGAGTTTTACAAGCAGAGGAAAAAGATGAGCAAAGGAGAAGAAATACGGGTAGCGAAAGTGTCTGAGGCCCCTGAGAAGGCTGGTCTTAGGAACTTGCCACACTCAGACTCCCTAAGAAGGACAGGCGAGAAGTTTTGATAGAAGTCGACCTCTAAGGAAGCCAGCTTTTTATGTCCTTTGCTTCTTAAAAAGAGCTTTCACTAAATTTGTTATGAATATGACATTGCTTATCTCAAATCATCTCTGATACTTAGCGGCATTTCAGTAACACATGGAGGTGACCTTCCCTCACATACCACCCAGGGCAGTGCTGCCTCAAACCTCCATCTTTTAAATAATTTTGGTCAGTAACATCTGTTATGTCCTCCACCCAAGCAGAGTGTTCTGGAGTCTGGGAAAAAAGAGGGACCATAGCAAGCCTTGGCAGCAGATCTGGCAGACCTGCAGATCCACAGAGAAGGCATTCTTCGACCCTTGCTGGCCTGGCTAAGACCTGCCCAGCGTGAGCCAGGAGCCGTGGTGTCATCTGAACTGTGCACTCTGAGGCAAGCTGGTGGGAGCAGAGGGCGGGGACCACATGATATGCTCTTTGAGGTTTCCTGTTTGCTCTAGCTCTGCTGCTGCCACCCTTTGTCGCCACCACCCTCCAAGCCAAAACGAAATAACATTAACTTTAGAATGTGGGATTAGAGCTAGAGGCTGTCAAGTGTCTGATAACAATGGGCAACATTTTTTAATCTTAAAAACATAAAATAGTCTTCAGTTTTCAGCAACTTAGTATCTGATGTGACTATCTTAAGATGCATAATTATGTGTGTATTTGAAGCCAATTCTAAAGCTATTGCTCAAGTCAATTCACGGTGAGTATGACAATTTTTAAACGTTGCAAGACACTCTTCTCGGAATGTTTCCATTCTAAAGCAGTCACCTCTACCAGCTGTGGCTAGGACATGAGGTAGGTAAACAGTGATCTATTTTTCTTCTTAGTAAATGTGTTTCTTTGGAGGAGAAATTCTCTGAATATAATGAGTGAACAGCAATAACAACAACAAAAACCCAAAAGTAAAAAGCAAGACCTAACAGGATGGGCCCTGCTTCCTCACTGGATACTTCATCTTCTGCTGCACTAGCTGTCCTGCCCAATGTTGCTGGGGAGAATTATTCACCAATATTAAATAACCCCCTGCCTACACTAACCCTGAAATCCCTAACTGCTCTTGTCAAAGACCTCTGCACTGCCACCTGCACTTATGACCTGGTAGTCAATTCAGGTGGAAACCATCTGCTGTCTCTGCTTTGTGTCCCTGAGCACCTGCTACTCAGGGAACACTACCTAGAGATGAGGCCCATCTCTCAGGTGTTTCTGGGAGCACCAGAGTGTATTTTCTGTTTGTTACAGACCTGTATTTTGAGTTAAAAGACTCTAAGCCTCCAAATATGGTGACAGTCTTTTCCAGTCATTTTCCTGTGTTACAGGGAAAAGACAAATAGAAACTCTAATCTATTTGGACTATTGTATGTTAAAGAATATTAGTAATTAAAATATATTTACCTCCCCATGATTTAAAATAACCTGTAAAAAAAAAGAAGTCTTCAAGATGGGAAAAAAGCTACTTTTTCAGACGTCTGTGGTCAATATTAGCCACATGAATGAATCTATCAGAGAAGACTGCACCACTTTTATTATCTTCTGAGAATTTTTTCTTGTAAAACATGCCTAATGATAGCATTTTAACCATATTCAATGGCATTAAGTACATTAGCACTATTTCTAGAGCATTTTCATCGTTCTAAACAAACTCTGTACCCATTAAGCCATAACTCCTTCTTCCCTCCCCTTGGCAACCTCTCCTACTCTCTATCTATAGGAATTGCCTATTCTAGTTATTTCACATTAGTGAAATCACAATCTGTCCTTTAGTGTCTTAATTTCATTTAGCATAGTGTTTTCAAGTTTCGTCCATATTGTAGTATTTATAGGAATTTCCTTCCTTTTTACGGCCATTTAGTATTCCAATGATGTATATACCACAGTTTATTCATCAATGGACACTTGGTTTTTGTCCACCTTTTGGCTCAGTGGATAGTGCTGCTATGAACATGGTAAAACTTTGAGTCCCTGTTTTCAATTCTTTTGGGTATATCTATGAGTGGAATTGCTGGGTTATACTGTAATTATTTACTCAACTTACTGAATAACTTTTTTCAGAGCAGCTGCACATTTTGCATTCCCACCAGCAATATGTGATGGTTCCAATTTCTCTACATCTCAACAACACTTCTTTTCTGTTTGTTTGAATTATAGCCATCCTAATGGATGTGCAGTGGTATCTCAATCTGGTTTTGATTTTCATCTTCCGAATGACTAATGATAATCATCTTTTCATGTGCTTATCTATGTACCTTCTTTGGAGAATTTTTTTTTTTAATTCTTTGACCATTTTAAAAATTGTGTTTGGTTGTTTTTTTTGTTCTCTGGGGTTTTGTTTTTGATGTATTGAGTTATGGTTTTATATATTTTGAGTATTAATTTTTTTGTTTTGTCTTGTTTTTGCCTTTTAGGGCCACACCCATGGCACATGGAAGTTCCCAGGTTAGGAGTCGAATAGGAGCTGTAGCCGCCAGGCTACACCACAGCCACAGCAACCCCAGATCCAAGCCACATCTGTGACTTACACCACAGCCCACAGCAATGCCAGATCCTTAACCCACTGAGCGAGGCCAGGGATGGAATCGGCATCCTAATGGATGCTAGTCAGATTCATTTCCCTGAGCCATGATGGGAACTCCTTGAATATTAATTTCAGGTGATTTATAAATATTTTCTCCCATTCTGTGGGTTCTCTTTTTATTCTGTTGATAGTCTTTTGATGCACAAAGTTTTTAAATTTTGGTGAAGTCCAACTTGTTTCTTTTGTTGCCTCTGCTTTTGGTGTAATACCTAATAAAATCACAGCCTAATTCGTCATGAAGATTTTCCCCTCTTTTATTTTAAGGGTTATATAACTCTTAAATTTAGTTTTTTGCTCCATTTTTTGAGTTAATTTTGTATACTGTGTAAGATAAGGGTCCGATTTCATTATTTTGCATGTGGATATAGTTTCTCCAGTACCATTTATTGAAAAGATTACCAGTTTTATTTACAATGACAGATTGAGCTGTTTCTTTTCTCTTCCTGTCTCACCTGACAATAGGTACAGAAAATTTGCAAACTGTTTCTTCCCTCTTCTATTACCTAGCTGGTGAGGATCAACCCTGATTCCTACAGTAATAATGGTACTTACACTCTTCATTTTAAATTCCCCATTAGTCAAGACAAATGGGTTCTGCAGTTCTTGCTACTATGTTTTGCCCATGAGGCTGGTGGATGGCTGAGAATTACTGAGACAATGTATACAAAACGCATAGCACAGTGCCTGTCACACACTGGCTGGATCTCTTAGGGCTGTTCCTTTCTTTTTTTTAACATTTTATGGCCATACCCATGGCATATGGAAGTTCCCGGGCCAGGGACTGAATCCAAGCCACAGCTATGATCTATGCCATAGCTGTGGCAATGCTGGATCCTTTAAACCCACTGCACTGGGCCAGGCAATCAAAACTGCACCTCGGGAGTTCCCTTCATGGCTGAGTGGTTAACGAATCTGACCAAGAACCATGAGGTTGTGGGTTCGATCCCTGGCCTTGCTCAGTGGGTTAAGGATCTGGCCTTGCCGTGAGCTGTGGTGTAGGTTGCAAACGCGGCTCGGATCCCGCATTGCTGTGGCTGTGGCAAAGGCCGGCGGCTACAGCTCCTCTTAGACCCCTAGCCTGGGAACCTCCATATGCCGCAGGTGCAGCTCTAGATAAAAGGCAAAAAGACAAAAAAAGAAAAAAAAAACTGCACCTCCACAGTGACCCAAACCTCTGCAGTCAGATTCATAACCCACTACACCACGGCGGGAAATCCAGGACTATTCCTCCTTAAGCACAGATCCTGACTCTAGATACCTTAAGCAAAAAGTGAAATTTGTAGAAAGGCCGTTAGAAGCTCACAAACTTGCAGGAAAGCTAGAAAACCAGGCTTGGAAATGGGTAGGAACCAAGGTAATTAGAGGAAGGATCTATCCTCCTAGCTTCAAAATGAGGTAGATGCCAAAATTTTGTGATGTACCAAGATTATACATAATGCTAAGAGGTTTACCCCCCACCCCACCCCAACCCAAATCCAAGCACAGTTAGGAAGAGGGAGTGAATACTAGGCAACAATTGATGGCAACTGTCTGCTATAAATAATCTCATTGGTTTCCCAGTGTCCAAATCATGCTTTTCATTCATATATTCCCCAAATGTCCCTAATTCCCGTAATGCAATTACCAAAAATGCATTACACCTCCCTAAAGGAAGATGGTACAAAGTGTTGTCAATGTTCCAAATCCAGTATTTCTCTGTAAAGTCTACTATTTAGTCCTGTTACAGCCTCACCTTGATATTCAGTAACTTACACATGAAACGGTGAATTTAACCAACAACTAACAGTCCTTGGTGGGAAAGCTGGGATATGAATAAGATAAATTACCTGAAACATTTAGATATGTACACACCGCTATGTTTACCAGCAACAGTATTTCCTCTTAATGGTCTGGATGAATCAGGCAGCTGCTGTATTTTGTTCAAAATACTCTGTGGCCCTCTCTCAAGGGTGCTTCCTGTGGGACTCTCCATTGGAAAGATGACACATCCCCATCCCACTACTATTAGGATGGCCATGTAGTTTCCTGTGGCCAATGAAATATAAGCTTAAGAGACTTCCATGAAGGAGCTTCTATTAGGTGATTTTGCTCTTTTCCCTCTGCCATGAGCTTGGCACTGCCCCATTTAGGGGCTATTCCACCATCCTTGACCCCAGAGTGGAGACGACACAAGCAGAGCCAAAATTATTGATTCATGATTTACATATAGTACAAATGAAAAATAAACATATATTGTTATAAGCCACCAAGAGTTGGTAGTTGCTTATCAAAGCATAGTTTAGTCTTTACTGACTAATACATCAACAAATAACACCCCTCTCCCCAGCCTTTAAAAAATCCATTTGCCCCGTGAAATGAGGTGCTCCAAATATGTGGCAGTGTCAGTTTCCAGCTTAATGGAATTATAGTTTGGAACCTTGGTGTAAGCATCCCTCCTTTGAACGCGAAAATTCTTTAACTAGCGGTCATGAGAACTGAGAGCAAAATTTTTGCAAGGGATCTACTTCTCTCGCTTCGGTTCTAGACCAATGCTGTCCGACAGTACTTTCTGTACTGCAGTGCAATAGGGTAAACATTAACCACATGTGGAGCTACTATGACTGAGGAACTGAATTTTTTATTTTGATTAATATTAATTGAAGAGCCATATGTGCTAGTGGCCACCATATTGGACAGCATAATTCTAAACCCTCATATTTGGCTTTGGAAGAAAGAATACCATATTGGCAGTGGTTCAGAATGTAAAAAGAATCCTATAAGGTAGCAACCCATGTTAAGGTGCTACATCCCAGCTGGTCTTGGGACTGATCTTCAATAAGCCAATCTACTGTTCTATAAGACCAGCTGATTCTGGGTGGTGGATATGTGATAAGTCAGTCAGTCCTAGGGTATTAGCCCATCTTGTGCTTTAAAGTGAGAACAGGTATTTGTCAGAGGTCAAAGTCTTGCTGCAAAGCCCTGTGGATCTCAGATACCACAAATCCACTGGCCCTGCTGAGTCCTGGGGGCAGGGGACAAGGTTCACCCATGGCTGTCCTAGGCCAGCTGTGATGCTTCCTCTTAACCAGGGTCACATTCCAAGTTATAAGTTTTGAGGGGCTAACAGTAAATGGCTTATGGAGGAGGGACCTGAATGAGGAGACAAGTCTGTCTCTGATCTTAGTTTTTCAGCTTTATAAGGCACTGGAGCTTTCAAAGTCATGCCTTCTTGTGCTTTACCAAAGGACATGTACACCTCTTAGCCTGTTTTTCTCTCAGAGTCATTTCCAACACAGCAGAAGACAGAAAGGATTAATTCAGTATTTTAAGTGAAGACTTTTAGATGCACGCAATTTTCCCCAGGCAAGCTGAAAGGTGACCTGGGTCCATGGACAGGGGTCTGGTGACTCTTAAAGAGAACATGATCTTTGGTATGGCCAGCTTGACACTGTGAACCATCTAATATTAACTCTTATTTTGTGACCCTAAAAATACCATTCACTTTTAACTTTGGTAATAGTATACAGAAAAAAATTTTTAAGGTGCCAAGGATAGTACAACACCAGTGTACTATAAAGGGAAAGTGAATGTCCAATACCATATACCTAGATTTACCAATTATTTACATTTTGCTCCATTTGCTTTTTTTTCTCTCTTCCCTTTCCTCCCTTCCAAGATTTCTCTCTCTCTAAATATATTTTTTGAACTATATGAAAATAAGTTCAAAACATTGTACTTATTTACTTCTGAATACTTTAATGTTTCTTTTCTAAGAACAAGGATGTTTTTGCATGTAATCACAGTCAATTATTACAATCAGGGAATGTATTGATAAAATATAGTTACCTAACATACAGTCCACGTTCCAAATTTTATCACTTACCCCCAAATGTCTATTATAGCTATTTTTTTCTCAAAGGTAAAACCCAAGATCATGCACCGAATTCATTTGCCATGTCTCTTTAAAGTTTCTTCATTCTCAATATATCAAAGGGTCATACACCATAATGAAGCGAGATTTATCCCAACAATGCAAGGATTTTTCAATATCCACAAAATCAATGTGATACACATTAAAAAAATTGAATAGAAACCACATGATCATTTCAATAGATGCAGAAGACGATTTTTGATATAATTCAATATCCATTTACAATTAAAAAAAAAAACAAAACTCCAGGAAGGAGGCTCAGAGGGAATGTATCTCAACATAATAAAGCCCACAGCTAACAACATACTCAATGGTGAAAACTTGAAAGCATTTCCTCTAAGATCAGGAACAAGACAACAATGCCCACTCTTGCCTCTTTTATTAAACATAGTATTGGAAGTCCTAGTCACAGTGATCAGACAAGAACAAGAAATAAAAGGAAGCAGTAAAATTGTCACCATTTACAGATGACATGATACTATATATAGAAAGTCTTAAAGATGCCACCAAAAAAAATTACCAGAGCTCATCAATACAGTAAAATTATAGGATACAAAATTAATATACAGAAATTTGTTGCATTTCTACACACTAACAAACTATCAGAAATTAAGGGAAAAAATCCCATTTGCTATCACATCAAAGAGAATAAAATATCTAGGAATAAACCTACCTAAGGAGGTAAGAGACCTGTACTCAGAAATCTGTAAGACACTGATGAAAGAAATTGAAGATGGCACAAATAGATGAAAAGATATACCATATTTTTTGGATTGGAAGAGTATTACCCAAGGTAATCTACAGAATCGATTCAATCCCTATCAAATTACCAAGGTTAAGAGGGGGATCAAGATAGCAGAGAAGGAGGACACCACCAGAGTTCACCACCCCACACAAACATGCTGAAAACACATCTACATGTGGAACAATTCTCACGGAAAATTAACCAGAAATTGGCAAAAGTACTCCTATATAACCAAAGCTGCAAGTGAGATTTCCATGTAATCAGGTAGGACAGAAAAAAAAAAGGCATCATCAGGTTTGGACCTATGCTCCTGAGAGAGATCTATAAGAAAGAGAGGGTACACACGGGTGGAACTTTGACCCTGGGGAGGAAAAGATCGAGCCACAACCTGGTCATCTCAGTCCTGGGGTCCTGCAGAGAGGAGGCAAACCCCTTGCCTCCTGGGAAAACCACTGAGACAGAAGGGATGGAGAAACCTAGATTCCTGAGAGGAGCACACACATGCTGGCTTTCTAATAATCAAAAAGCACTGGTGGCTGCCACTTCACTGCACTCCCCAATCTGAAGGGGCAAACACTGACCCTGCTCATACCACACCACAGCCTGGCATGTGATCTGCACAAAGATTTGGTCTAGTTACACAAGGACAGACCAAGGCACCAGAGTATAAACAGGGCAGAGCCTCAGAGACCACTGACAGACCACACATAGGATGGCACTAACATAGACTGGAGATCTTGCGGTGGTGCAGTGGGTTAAGAATCCAACTGCAGCAGTTTGTGTCACTCCAGGCACATGGGATCAATCCCTGGCCTGGATTAAGTGTTGCCACAGATGCAGCTCAGATTCAATCCTTGGCCTGAGAACTGTCAAATGTCATGGGTGTAGCCATTAAAAAAATGAAAAAAAATAAAGAAATGTGCAGAGTCTAAGGGCTGAATCTGGGGCAGACAAGCTCTGGGAGAAGACTCAGTCTAGCTAGGCAAAGACAGACTGGAAGCTTAGGATATGATTTAGGTGGAGCCACAGAGCCACTGTCAGCAGGTGCAAGGGGCAGTGGATAAGGAAATGGCACCCACTGTTAGCTTATGCACTGGGTTGTGAGTTGTGCTGCAGTGGACACGATCAGCGCACATGTACCACACAGCACCACAAGAATGCAGTGGCTAAGTGCTGAATCTCAGGCAGAAAGGCCCTGGGCATGAGTATGGAGCAGTCTGTTTCCCAGCAAGAGTGCCTGGCTCTGCCCACTCTGCACTGCAGCTTAGCACTGGATCTGGGACCTACAGGTCCTAGAAGTCTTCCACAGAGGCACCCCAGATCTCAGGTGGTGGCTCAGCTACTTCATTTCCTGCCACCACAATGCCTTGACCTCCAGCCCCAGCCTACTCTATAACACAGCCTTGTACTAGATCTGGGACAAACTCAATAGAAAAAAGGAACAAGACCTTGGGCTGCTTCTGAGTGGAATCTCGGATGGTTACACAGGCAGCACACAGGTCCACTGTGACCACCTAGGTCTCACTTGCTTTACCTCCTTTGGGGCAGGGCACACACTCAAGGGCAACAGAGCCTGATCAAACATAGCCTTCAGGGCTTCCACTCCAACAACTGGGCAGCCAACCCCACCCCAACGGGGTAGTAACAGCCAGGGAGCAGAGAGGAAGCCCCACCTCACATCTAGCACAGGCTCTAGATACACCTACAACACCCTGTATCAAGTATCAAAGGGGTAACAGCCAACATGCTGTGAGGAAAGACACTACTGGCAGCTGTACTGAAACCAGCACTTGCACACACACACAAAAAAATATTGGATACATTTCAGTTGATACAGAATCTCTCCCACATAAAAACACTCCTTCAAGGTCACAGTAGGTAACTGTTTTTCCTAAATTCACAGAGATAGAGAAAGTAAAACAAAGGCAGAGGAAATAGTTCCAATTAAACAAGAACAAGAGACAACTGAAAGAATTATGAAATATACCTCACCAGTCTATCAGACCCCAAGTTCAAAAAGGAGGTTAAAAAATGCTAACTGAATTAAGAAAAATTATTGATAGAAAAGCATATCACTGTAACAAGAAACTAGAAACTATAAAGATGAACCAATCAAAAACAGACAATTCAACTGTTGAGATAAAAATCAGTCTAGAAGCAATAAACAGCAGACTAAATAACAAAGAAGAATGAATGAGTAACCTGGAAGAAAGAATAATGGAAAAGTACCCAACAGAAAAGCAGTCAGAAAGACAGAACGGAAAAAAATGAAAGCAACATATGAGATCTATGAAACAATATAAAGTGTGCCAATCTAAACATAAAAAGGGTTTTGGAAGGAGAAGATTAAAAGAAGGAGATTGAAAGTGTATTTGAAGAAACTATGGCTGAAAAGTTTCCAAACCTAAAGAACGAAACAGATATCCAGGTACAGAAAACAGAGAGGGCCCCAAACAATATGAACCCAAACAGACCCACACTAAGACATATCATACTTAAAATGGCAAGAGTTAAAGAGAGGATTCCAAAAGGCAGCAAGAGAAATACAGAGTCAGTTAAAAAGGAACCCCACATAAAGCTATCAGCTTATTTCTCTGCAGAAACACTGCAGGCTTAGAAGAGAACAGCATGATAAATTCAAAGTCCTCAAAGGAAAAATCTGCAACATAGGATATTCTACCCAGAAGGACTATCATCTAGAATAGAATGAGAGAGAAATAATTTCTCAGATAAGCAAAAACTAAAAGAATTCAACAATGTTAAACTTATCCTAAAAAAATATTGAAGAATCTCTAGGAAAGGGAAAATCACAATAAAAAAGCCAGATATATAAAAGGATTAAAGATCACTTAAATAAGCCAGTACATAGATTAAAAAGCAATAAAAAATTGTAAAAATGATTATAACTACAATTAACAGTAAAAGGATAAGCATGAAGATGAAAAAAGGACATTAAAAATCACATGTTGGGGAAGGAGGTATAAAAATGTACCTCTTTTAGAATGTGTTTGAACTTGAGTGAGCATCGATTTAAAGCAAGAAGCTATAATTATGGGTCAACACACTAGAACTCCATGGTAACCACAAATAAAACATATACAATAAATTCACACAAAAAAAAAGAAAAGAAAGAAAGGAACTCAGGCATACCACAAAAGAAGATCACCAAACCACAAAAGAAAAAAAAAAGGCATATCAGAAATGAACAAATAAGAACCACAAACAACTGGAAAACAAGGATTAAAATAGCAATAAATACATACCTATCAATAATCAAATGTCAATAGACTAAATGCTCCATTCAGAAGACATAGGTGGCAGACTGGATTTTTAAAAACATGAACCTACAACATGCTGCCTACAAGAGACTCATTTCAGGGCAAAAGACACACACCATCTGAAAGTGAGGGGATGGAAAAAGATAATTTGTAAAAATGGAACTACAAGAAAGCAGAGACAGCAATAATCATAATCAGATAAAAGATACTTAAAACAAAGGCCATAAAGACAAACAGCAATATATGATGTCAAAGGGATCAATACATTAAAAAGATATGCTCATCAACATGTGCACCCAATATGGGAACATCTAAATATACAAAACTAATACTAACAGACATAAAGGGAGAAACTGAAAATGAAATAATAGTAGGGGACCTTAATAACCCACTGACATCAATGGAGAGATCATCCAGATAGAAAATCAATAAGACAACAGAGGTCCTTAATGACACAAAAGAGCAGTTGGATTTAATTGATATCTACAGGAAACTACAACCCCCAAAGCCAATATTCATTCTTTTCTTTTTATGGCTCCACCTGTGGCATTTGGAAGTTCCCAGGCTAGAGGTTAAATTGGAGCTCCAGCTCCAGGCCTCTGCCACAACCAAGGCAACACCAGATCTGGGCAGCGTCTGCAACCTATGCCAAGCTTGTGGCAAAACCAAATCCTTAACCCAATTGAGCAAGTCCAGGGATCAAACCCACATCCTCCAACACACTATGTCGGGTTCTTAACCTGCTGAGCCATAATGGCAACTCTCTCTTTTTTTTTCCCTTTAATGGTCACATCCACAGCATATGGAAGCTCCTGGGCCAGGGACTGAATGCAAGCTGCAGCTGTGACCTACACCACAACTGTGGCAATGCTGAATCCTTTTAATCCACTGTGCCAGGCCAGGGATTGAACCCACACCTCCACAGCAACCTAAGCCATTGCAGTCAGATTCTTAACCTACTGTCCCACTGTGGAAACTCCCTACTCATTCTTTTCAAGTACATGTGGAACATTCTCTAAGATAGACCACATACTAAGTCACAAAACAAACCTCAACAAATTTAATGAGAGAAATTATTTCAAGCATCTTTTTTGACGACAATGGTATGAAACTAGAAATCAACCACAGAAAGTAAAATGTGAAAAGAACACATGGGGACTAATAAACATGCTACTAAAATCCCAATGGGTCAATGATGAAATCAAAGAAATCAGAAAAGACCTCAGGAAAAATGAGTCTTCTGTCTTGACTTTAAAAAACCTTTGGGATGAGGCAAAAGCAGTTCTAAGAGTGAAGTTCATAACAATACAGGCCCTTCCTCAGGAGACAAAAAAACTCAAAAAACCTAACCTACCACCTCAAGGAATTAGAAAAACATGAACAAACAAAACCCCAAGTCAGAGGAAGAAAGGTAATAATAAAGAGAGGAAATAAAATGGAAATAATAAAAAAAAAAAGACCAGTAGGAGTTCCCATTGTGACTCAGCGGGTTAAGAACCCAACACAGTGTCCATGAGGATGTAGATTTGACCCCTTGCCTCACTCAGTGGGTTAAGGATCTGGTGTTGCTGCAAGCTTGCAGCATAGGTCAAAGATGCAGCTTATATCCACTGCTGCCATGGCTTTGGCATAGGCCTACACCTGTAGCTCTTATTTGACCCCTAGCCTTGGAACTTCCGTATGCCACAGGCATAAGTGTAAAAAATGAAAAAAGAAAGGACCAATATAACCAAGAGCTGGTTTTTAAAAATTGGCAAACCTCCAGCCAGACTTAACATGAAGAAAAGATAAGACCCAAATAAACAAAATATGAAAGAGAAGAAATAACCACTACCAGAGAAATATTAAAAAATCATGAGATTATGAACAGTTAAATGTGAACAAATTGGACAACACAGAAGAAATGGGCAACTTTCTAGAAACACAGAGCCTTCCCAAACAGTCAAGAACAGATAATCTGAATAGACTGATCAACAGAAGTAAAATAGAATCTGTAACAACAACAACAACAACAACAACCACAACAACAAACTCCCTAGAAACAAAATTCCAGGACCAAATGGCTTCACTGGGGAATTCTATCAAATGCACAAAGAAGAACTTATACATATCCTTCTCAAACTATTACAAAAACCTGAAGAGGAGGGAGATGTCCAAATCCATTCTATGAAACCCACCATCACCCTGATACCAATACCAGACAATGACACTACAAAAAAAATTACAGTCCAGTATCTTTGATGAATATAGATGTAAAAATCCTGCACAAAATATTAGCAAACTGAATCCAACAGTACATAGAAAGGATTATATATCATGATCAAGTTGGGTTCATCCCAGGGTCACAAGGACTGTTCCACATTCACAAATCAATGTAATATACCACATTAACTAAAGGAAAGACAAAAGCCCATTTCATCATCTCAAGAGGTGCAGAAAAAGCATTTGAAGGGCCAAGATAGCAGAGTGGTACCCTCAGCTTACCTCCTCTCCTAGGTACACTAAAAATCTCAACAATTTGAAGAACAGCCATCAGTGAAAAAGACAGAAACCTACCTGAAAAGATCATCTAGTACTAAATACATAAAAAGGAACTACAATAGGCCAGGCAGGGTAGGTGGACTTAAGATATAGTCAAATCCCATAGCCCCAGATGGGTGACCCACAAACTGCAGAATTATTATATTGCAGAGGTTCTACAGGATTGAAAGTTCTGAGTTCTATGTTGGGCTCTCCAGCCTGGGGGTCCTGCACCAGGATGAAAAGTCCCCAGTGCATTTGACTTTGAAGACCAGTAGGTCTTAATTTGGCAAGTTTCAAAGGAATAAGGGAAATAGAAAATTCACTCTTAAAGGACATATACAAAATCTCACATGAACTAGGTCCCAGGGCCAAAGTAACAATTTGATAGGAACCTGGGCTATGCCTACCTGCTGGTTTTGGAGAGTCTCCTGGAGTGGCAGGGGATGACTGCAGTTCACCCTGGGAAAACAAGACACTGGCGGTAGCCATACTTGGGAGCTCCTTCTACTGCGTGGACACTGGTATGGGTGGTTGCCATTGTGGATCCTCCAACTAGCTCATAAGGGCCAAGAACTGGCTCACCCAACAGATTATAGGCACCAGTACTTGGATTCCTCAGACCAAATACCTAACTTGATGGGGACACAGCTCCAGCCATAAGCAGACAGACTGCCTAAAGACTTCTTGAGAACTATGCTGCCTCTAGACATTTCTCTAATCACTGCCCTGACCACCAAAGGGCCACAATCCAGCTCCACCCACCAGTGGGCAAGCATAAGCCCTGCCCCCCAGGAAGACTGCACTAACCTCTAGACCAAACTTATCCAAAAGGGGACAGACAGCAGATATAAGAAAACCATAATCCTGCAATCTGTGGATCCAGCCTCCCTACATCAAGCCAGACCCTGCCCTAGGACCAGCTAAGGCCATGGTTGTGCCCACTAGTAAGCCAAAAGAAGGTTTGGCACACCCCATACCCAACTGTGTCAGGAACTGTCCTTCCCCACCAACAATCTGACACCAACCCTGGGATCCCTGGGCCCCACAATCATACCCTATGATCCAGTACTGACTGACCATAGTCGAGGACTAACTACAGGACCTGGTTTCACCCACTTGTGGACAGTCAACAACTCTAGAGTCTTCTGGACCTTGAGTCCCAAACCAATGAGCCAATACTAGCCCCAGGGCCCCCTGGGGTACTTCAGTCAGCCACCTCATCACCAGCACCTGGTAGCTGCAACACGAGGCAGGGCTTGACAAGCAACTGGGCCTGGGGAAATCAAGCCTACAAGACCACTCACATTGTCAGTCTACCATAAGAGAAGGATCCACATAGCTGCCAAGGGAAGTTCTGAAGCATAAAGCTTGGGGGATGAAAGGGGAGTATGCTGCTGGGATGCAGAGGACATTTCCTACAGAGGCCAATTCTCCAAGGAAGTGTAACAAACCTAACAGATACAGAAAAATACAAACAGCAACTTAGACAATATTAGGCAGCAGAGGAACATGTTCCAGATGAAAGAACAAGACAAAACAAAAGTTCAGGGTAAGATCATAAAGATGACCAAAGAACTCAGAAAAAGAAAGAATACACACAATGAGAAGTTAGACATTTTTAACAAAAATAAATTATAAACAACCACATAGGTATGAAGAAAATAATAACTAAAATTTAAAAATACACTAGAAGGAATCAACAGTAGACTAAAGGATACAGAAGATCAGTGAACTGAAAGACAGGATATTGGAAATCACTGATACTGAACAGAAAAAAACAAAGAATGAAAAGAAATGAAAGTCTGAGACCTCTGAGACACTAAAATTAATACTATAATATTAGTGCACTAATATTCACATTATAGGGATCCCAGAAGGAGAAGTGAGAGAGAAAGGGGATGAGAACATGTTTGAAGACATAACAGCTGAAAACACCCCTAGCTTAAGAAAGGAAACAGTCCCTGAAGTCCAGAAAGCACAGAGAGTCCCACATGGACTTAACCCAAAGAGAAACAAAGACACATCGTAAAATGCTAAAAATTAAAGATAAATGGGGAATATTAAAAGCAACACGGGAAAAGCAACAAATAACATACAAGGGAATTGTATGGGAATCCCCATAAGGTTATCAGCTGATTTTTCAGCAGAAATTCTGCTGGCCAGCAGGGAGTGATATGACCTACTGAAAGTGATGAAAGGGAAAAATCTACACCCCAAAACATTCTACCAGCAAGGCTCTCATTCACATTTGACAGACAAGTCAAAAGCTTTACAGACAAGCAAAAGCTAAAAGAAATCAGCAACACTGAACGGAACTTATCTAGGTGGAAAAGAAAAGGTCACAACTAGAAACAAGAAAGTTATGAATGGGAAAGTTCACCAGTAAAGCAAACATACAGTAAAGGTAGGAAATCATCCACACAGAAATATATCTAAACCAATAATCATGAGAAAAGGAAAGTACAAATGCAGGATATTGGAAATGCAGTTGAAATTAAGAGATCAGCAACGTAAAACAGTCGTGTGTGTGTGTATGTGTGTGTGTGTGTGTGTGTGTGTGTGTAGACTGCTATAGCAAAACCTCATGGTAACTACAAACCAAAAATCTATAATAGATAATACATACTAAAAAAAGAAAAAGGAATCCAAACACAACACTAAAAATTGTCATCAAATCGTAACAGAAAAGAACAAAAGGAGAAAGGAAGAAAAAAGGCCTACAAAAGTAAATCCAAAACAGTTAACAAAATGGCAATAAGAACATATATGTCGATAATTACCTTAAATGTAAATGGATTAAATGCTCCAACCAAAAGCATAAGCTAGCTGAATGGATACAAAAACAAGAGTCATTCAAGAAATGCACTTCAGATATAGAGACATATACAGACTAAAGGCGAGGGGATGGAAAAAAGATTTAAATACAAATGAAAATTAAAAGAAAGCTGGAGAAGCAATACTCATATCAGACAAAATAGACTTTAAAATAAAGAGTGTTGGGAGTTCCCTGGCATCTCGTGGCTTAAGGATTCAATATTGTCACTGCTGTGGCTCAGGTCACTGCTCTAGCGTAGGTTCAATCACTGGCCTGGGAACTTTTGCACACTGCAAATTTTTTTTAAATAAAATAAGCACTGTTACAAGACACAAGGAAGGATACTATATAATGATCAAGGGATCGAGCCAAGAAGAAGAAAAAACACTTGCAAATATATATGTACTCAACATAGGAGCACCTCAGTATATAAGGCAAATGTTAACAGACATAAAAGGAGAAACTGACAGTAATACAATAATAGTGTGGGACTTTACCACCCCCACTTACATCAATGGAGAGATTATCTAGACAGAAAATCAATAAGAAAACATGAGCCCTTAAATGTCTCATTAGATCAGATGGACTTAATTGATATTCATAGGTACTCCAACCAAAACTAGAAGAATACAAATTATTTTCAAGTGCACATGGAACATTCTTCAGGACAGACTTCATGCTAGGCTACAAGACAAGTCTCAATAAATTTAAGAAAACTGAAATCATATCAAGTATCCTTTCTGATCAAACTCTGTAAGACTAGAAGTTTAACTACAAGAAAAAAGTGCAGGGAGTTCCCTTCATCAATCAGCAGTTAACAAACCCAACTAGGATCCATGAGGATGGGGGTTCAATAACTGGCCTTGCTCAGTGGGTTAAGGATCTGATGTTGCTGTGAGCTGTTGCGTAGATTGCAGTTGCAACTTGGATCCTGTGTTGCTGTGGCTGTTGCATAGGCCAGCAGCTATAGCTCTGATTCGGCCCCTAATCTAAGAACATCCATATGCTGCAGGTGCGACCCTAAAAAACAAAACAAAACAAAACAAAAGGTGCAAAAAACACAAACATGCAGAAGCTAAACAATATGCTACTAAACAGCCAATGGAACGATGAGGAGATAAAAGAAGAAATAAAAATACCTAGAGACAAATGAAGTGAAAATACAATGATACAAAATCTATGGGGTGTAACAAAAGCAATTCTCAGAGGGAAGTTTATGGCATACATGTTTACCTCAGGAAACAAAAAAATATCTCAGATAAGCAACTTTATACATAGAGCAACTAGAGAAAAAAGAACAAAGAAAATCCAAAGTTAGTAGAAGGAAAGAAATCATCAAGATCAGAGCAGAAATGAATGAAATAGAGGCTAAAAATGAAAAAGATCATGAAGCTAAAAACTCATTATTTGAAAAGATAAACAAAATTGATCAACCTTTTGCCAGACTCATCAAGAAAGAAAAGGGACAAATCAATAAAATCAGAAATGAATAGGAAAAGTTACAACTCAGACAACAGAAATACAAAGGCTCATAAGAGACTACTACAACTATATGCCAATAAATTGGACAACCTAGAAGAAATGGATAAGTTCCTAGAAGAAAATAATCTTCTAAGACCGAGTTAGGAAGAAACAGAAAATATGAATAGATCAATTACCAGTAAGGAAACTGAATCAGAAATTTAAAACTCCCAACAAACAAAAGTCCAGAACCAGATGGTTTCACAGTTGAATGCTACCAAATATTTAAAGAGTTAACACCTGTCCTTCTCAAACTATTCCAGAAACTTGAAGAGGAAGAAATATTTCCAAAGTCTTTCTATGAGGCCAGCATCACCCTGATATCAAAACCAGACAAAGATATCACAAAGAAAGAAAATTACATGCTAATGTCACTGATAAATAAATATGCAAAAATCCTCTACAAACTATTACCAAACCAAATCCAACAATACATCAAAGTAATAGATCATACACCATAATGAAGTGGGATTTATCCCAGCAATGCAAGGATTTTTCAATATCCACAAAATCATTGTGATATACCATGTTAATAAATCAAAGAATAAAAACTATATGATCACCTTAATAGATGCGGAAAAAACTTTTGACATAATTCAATATCCATTTATTAAAAAAACTCTCCAGCAAGTGGGCATAGAGGGAATATACCTGAACATAATAAACGCCACATATGACAAACACACAGCTAGCATAATACTCAACAATGAAGAGTTGAAAGTTTTTCCTGTAAAATCAGGAACAAGACAAAGATTCCAGTCTTGTCATTCTATTCAACGTAGTATCAGAAGTCCTAGCCAAAGGGATCAGACAAGAACAAGAAATAACAGGAACTCAAATTGTAAAGGGGGGAGTTCCCATTATGGCACGATGGAAATGAATCCAACTGGGAACCATGAGGTTGCGGGTTCAATCCCTGGCCTTGCTCAGTGGGTTAAAGATCTGGTGTTGCTGTGAGCTGTGGTGTAGGTCACAGCCATGGCATAGATCTTGCATTGCTATGGCTGTGGCATAGGCTCTAGCTCCGATTATACCCTTAGCCTGGGAACCTCCACATGCCACTGAGTGCAGCCTAAAAAAAAAGCAAAACAAACAAACAAAAAATTGTAAAGGGAGAAGTAAAACCATCAGTATTTGCAGATGACATACTATACATAAAAGTCCAAAAGACACCACCAAAAAACTACTGGAGTTCATTAATGAATTCAGTAAAGTTGCAGGTTACAGAATTAATATACAGAAATCTGTTATACTTCTACACTAATGAACTATAAAAAAGAAATTAAGGAAAGAATCCCATTTTCCATTGCATCGAAAAGGATAAAATACCTAGAATTAAAGCTATCTAAGGATGTAGAAGACCTGTACTTGGAAAACCATAGATTCTGATGAAAGAAACTGAAGTTAACAAAAACAGATGGAAAGATATACTGTGTTCTTAGATTGGAAGAATTAATATTGTTAAAATGACATACTATCCAAAACTGTCTACAGATTCAATGCAATTCTCTTCAAAATACCAATGGCATTTTTTTCAGAGAACTAGAATAAATAATGTAAAAATATGTATGGAAACACAAAAGACTCTGAATAGCCAAAACAATCTTGAGAAAGAAGAATAGATCTGGAAGATTCATGCTCCCTAACTTCAGACTATACTACAAAGCTACAGTAATCAAAACAGTTTGATAGTGACACAAAAATAGACACACAGAACAATGGAACAAAATAGAGAACAGAAATAAACACACACTTATGGTCAACTATTCTACAACAAAGGAGGCAGGAATATACAATGGATAAGACAGTCTCAGGGATGCAATCAAGATGGCAGAGCAGTACTATGTGAAGTTCACCTCCTCCCACAAATACATCAAAATATTTCTGTATGTGGAATGATTCTCACAGAATATCTACTGAACAATGGCTTAAGAACTCAGAATTATGAAAGGGCAAGAAAATCTCTTCTATAAGTGGGTAGGACAAAATAAAAAAGAAAGAAAGAAATCAGGATGTAAACTGTACTCCTTGGAGGGAGCTGTGGAAGAGGAAAGGTTCCCATGCACTGTGAAGTCCCATCATCAGCGTAACAGAGTAAGAGAAGTTGAGGTAAAATGAATAAGCAGGGGAGCCTCTCCCAGTTAAAAAGACTAAGAGAAAACACCCTGAAAGAACAAATGAAAGAGACCTAAAGTAGACACTGAGTTTGAAAAGGAGATAATGAAAGCATTAACGAAATTAAGAAAGGCTATAGAGGGAAATGCAGATTACTATAAAAAGGAAATAGAAACTATAAGGAGGAGTCGAGAAAAATTAGAAAATTCATTTACTGAGACAAAAGCTGAGGTAAAGATAATGAACAGCAGAATGAATAATGCAAATTAAGTCATCTGAAAGATAGAATAATGGAAACTACCCACTCAGAACAAGAAACAAAATGAGGGAGTTCCCTTCGTGGCTCAGTGGTTAATGAATCCGACTAAGAACCATGAGGTTGCGGGTTCGATCCCTGGCCTTGCTCAGTGGGTTAAGGATCTGGCGTTGCCATGAGCTGTGGTGTAGGTTCCAGACGTGGCTCGGATCCCGTGTTGCTGCGGCTGTGGTGAAGGCCGGCAGCTATAGCTCCTGTTAGACCCCTAGCCTGGGAACCTCCATATGCTGTGGGTGTGGCTCTACATAAAAGGCAAAAAGACAAAAAAAAAAAAAAGAAACAAAATGAAGCAATAAAGACCTATGGGATGATATAAATCATGCCAACTTACACATGATATGGATTCCAGAAGGAAAAGAAAGAGAAAAGAGGAGATAAAACGTATTTGAAGAAATTATATCTGAAAACTTCCTAACCTAAAGAAGGAAAACAGACATACAGGTACAGGAAGCACAGAGGGTCTCAAACAAGATGAACCCAAACAAACATATACCAGGACATAATAAAAATGGTAAAAATTAAAGATAAAGAGAGGATTCTAAAAGCAGCAAGAGAAAAAGAGTTAATTACAAAGAAAAGTAAAAAAACCATAGGATCATCTCAGTCTTAACATAATAAAAGCCACCACTTATGACAAACGCACAGCCAATATAATACTCAATGGAGAATAGCTGAAAGCCTTCCCACTAAAATCTGTCTGAAAGAAGACAAAGATGCCCATTCTCACCACTTTATTCAACACTGTATTGGAAGTCCCAGCCACAGCATCCAACAAACAAAAGAAATAAAAGGTATACAAACTGGAAGAGATGAGGTAAAATTGTCACTCTATGAAAATAAAATGATACTCTATGTAAAAAACCCTAAGGAATACACAGAAAAACTACTTGAAATGATCAATAAACTCAGAAAAGTAGCAGGATACAAGGTTAACATTCAGAAATTGGTTGCATTTCTGTATACTAAAAATGAAATATTAGAAAAATATAAAAATACAATACCTTTTAAAATAGCACCCCAAAAATTAAATACCTAGGAATAAATCTCACCAAGGAGATGAAAGACATGTAAGCTTAGAACTATAAAATTTTAATCAAGGAAATTAAAGAGGATTCAAAGAAATGGAAAGATATTCCATGCTCCTGTTTTGGAAGAATTAATATCATAAAAATGGCCATACTACCCAAAGCAATCTACAGATTCAATGCAATCCGTATCAAATTACCCATGACATTCTTCACAGAATTAGAACAAGCAATCCAAAAATTTACATGGAACCATAAAAGACCCAGAATTGCCAAAGTTATCCTGAGGAACAAAAACCAGGCAGGAGGCATAACTTCCCCAGACTTCAGACAATATTATAAAGCTACAGCAATCAAGACAGTGTAGTACTGGTACTAAAACAGACATACAGGCCAGTGGAACAGAAGAGAGAACCAAGAAATAAACCCAGACACCTACAGTCAATTAATCTTCAATAAAGGAGGCAAGAATATAAAACAGGAAAAAGTCTTTTCAGCAAGTGGTGCTGGGAAAACTGGACAGTTGCATGTAAATCAATGAAACTAGAACACACCCTCATACCATGCACAGAAATAAACTCAAAATGGCTTAAAGACTTATACATAAGACAAGACACCATAAAACTAATAGAAGACAACACAGGCAAAACATTCTCTGACGTCAACCATACAAATGTTTTCTTAAGTTAGTCTCCCAAAGCAATAGGAATAAAAACAAAAATAAACCAATGGGACCTAATCAAACTTACACGCTTTTACCAGCCAAAGAAACCCTATAAAAACAAAAAGACAATCTATGGAATGAGAGAAAATAGTTTCAAATGATGCAACTGACAAGGGCCTAATCTCTAAAATATACAAACAAGTTACACAACTCAACAGGAAAAAAAAAAACTGAAAAATGGGCAGAAGACCTGAACAGACATTTCTCCAAAGAAGACATACAGATGGCCAACATGCACATGAAAAAATGCTCAACATCACTAATTACTAGAGAAATGCAAATCAAAACTACTATGAAGTACCACTTCACACCAGTCAGATTGGCCATCATTAGTAAATCTACAAATAACAAATGCTGGAGAAGGTGTGGAGAAGAGGGAATCCTTCACTGTTGGTGGGAATGTAAATTGGTACAACCACTATGGAAAACATTATGGAGGTTCCTCAAAAAACTAAATATAGAACTACCATATGATTCAGCAATCCCACTCCTGGGCATATATCCAGGTAAAACTTTCATTGGAGAAGATACATGAACCCCTATGTTCATCACAACACTATTCGCAATAGCCAAGACATGAAAATAACCTAAATGTCCAATGACATTTGAATGGATCAAGAAGATGTGGTACATATATGCAATGGAATACTACTGAGCCATTAAAAAGAACAAGTAATACCATTTGCAGCAACATGGATGGAACTAGAGATTCTCATACTAAGTGAATTAAGTCAGAAAGAGAAAGATAAATACCATATGATATCACTTATATCTGACACAAATGAACCTATCTATAGAAAAGAAACAAACTAATGGACATGGAGAACAGACACTTGGTTGCCAATGGGGAGGTGTAGAGAGTGGGATGGACTGGGAGTTTGGGGTTAGTAGATGCAAACTGTTGCATTTGGAGTGGATAATCAATGAGATCCTGCTGTGTAGCGTAGGGAACTATATCTAGTCACTTATGATGGAACATGATGGAGGATAATGTGAGAAAAAGTATATCTGTGTGTGTGTGTGTGTGTGTGTGTGTGTGTGTATGACTGGGTCACTTTGCTGTACAGCAGAAACTGACAGAACACTGTAAATCAACTATAATAAAAAAGTTAAAATAAAAATAAAAGCTACCTTGAGACAAATGACAGTGAAAACACAATCACGTAAAATCTAAGGTATGCAACAAAAGCAGTTCTCAGAGGGAAGTTCATAGCAATACATGCCCTCAAGACAAAAGAAAAATCTCAGTCATCTAATACACCACCTATATGAATTAGAAAAAGAAGAACAAACAAAACCTAAAATTAGCAGAAGCAAGGAGATAAAAATCAGAGAAGAAATAAATGAAACAGAAATTTAAATAACAATGACAAGGAGATTGGGACAAAGCAGCAGAGTAGAAGGCCTTAAGCTCACCTTCTCTCACAAAAACACCAAAATTACAACTACGTGCTGAACAACCATCAACAAAATATACTGGAAACTATCAAAAAAGTTACACTACTCCCAAAGATAAAGAAGAAGCCTCATCAAGATGGTAAGAGGAACACTTTCATGATATAAGCAAGACCATACTCACCAAGGTGGGTGCTAGAGACAAATGACAACGAAGACACAATGATCCAAAACCTATGGGATGCAGCAAAAACAATTCTAAGAGGGAAGTTTATAGCAATTCAAGCCTATCTTAGGAAATAAGAAAAACATCAAATAAACAACCTAACCTTACACCCAAAACAAGGAGAAAGAAAAACAAAACAAGGAGAAAGAAGAACAAACAAAACCCAAAGTGAGTAGAAGGAAAGAAATCATGAAGATCAGAGCAGAAATAAATGAAATAGAAACAAAGAAAACAATGGAAAAGATCAATGTAACAAATAGCTGGTTCTTTGAAAAGATCAACAAAATTGAAAAATTGCCAGACTCATCAAGAAAAAGGGAGAGGGGACTCAACAAAATTAGAAATGAAAAGGAGAAGGTAAAATGGGCATCACAGAAATGAAAAAGATCATGAGACTACTACAAGCAACTATATGAAAATAAAATGGACAAACTAGAATAAATGGACAAATTCTTAGAAAGGTACAATCTTCCAAGACTAAATCAGGAAGAAACAGAAAAGATGAACGGACCAATCATAAGTACTAAAAAAAATGAAACTGATTTAAAAACTTTCAACAAACAAAAATCCAGGATGAGATGAATTCACAGGTGAATTCCATAAACAGAGAAGAGTTAACACCTATATTTCTGAAACTCTTGAAAAAACTGCAGAAGTAGGAACACTCCCAAATTCATTCTATTAGGCCACCATCACCATGATACCAAAACCAGACTAAGATAACATAAAAAAAGAAAATTACAGGCCAATATCACTAATACATACAAAAATCCTCAACACAATACTAGCAAACCAAATCCAGCAATACATTAAAAGGATCATACACCATGATCAAGTGGAATATATCCAAGGGATGCATGAATTTTTCAATACCTGCAAACTAATCAGTGTGATACACCACATTAACAAACTGAAGAATAAAAACTATATTATCATATCAATAGATGCAGAAAAGGCTTTTGACAAAATCCAACACCCATTTCTGATTGAAAATTCTCCAGAAAGTAGGCATAGAGGGAACCTACCTTAACATAATAAAGGCCATATATGACAAACCCACAGCTAAATCATTCTCAATGGTGAAAAGCTGAAAGAATGCCCACTAATATCAGGGACAAGGCAAGGATGTCTGCTCTTGCCACTTTTATTCAACATAATTTTGCAAGTCCTAGCAATGGCAAACAGAGAAGAAAAAGAAATAAGAGGAATCCAACTGGAAAGGAAGAAGTAAAAATCTAAATTGGAAAGGAATCCAAATTGGAAAGGAAAGAGTCATCGTGAAGATAACATAACACTATACACAGAAAGTCCTAAAGATACTACCAGATAACTGTTAAGAGTCTATTAATGAATTTGGTAAAGTTACAGGATACAAAATTAATACACAGAAATCTACTTTATTTCTATATACTATCAATGAAAGACCAGAAAGAGAAATTAGGGAAACAATCCCATTTACCACTGCATCAAAAAGGAATAAACCTACCTAAAGAGACAAAAGATGTGTACTCTGAAAACTGTAAGATGCTGATGAAAGAAATCAAAGATGACACAAACAGATGGAAAGATATACCATATCAGTGGATTGTAAGAATCAATATTATCAAAATGAGTATACTACCCAGGGAAATCTACAGTTTCAATGCAATCCTTATCAAATTACCAATGGCATTTTTCACAGAATAGAACGAAAAATTTTAAATTTGTATGGACACACACAAGATCCCAAATAACCAAAGTAACCTTAAGAAAATTGGAACTGGAGGAATCGGGTTCCCTGACTTTATACTACAAAGCTACAGTCATCTAAACACTATGGTACTGGCACAAAAACATGAATAGAGATCAGTAGAACAGTACAGAAAGCCCAGAAGTAAACCCACATACTCAGGTCAACTAATCTATGACCAAGGAGGCAGGAATATACAATGGAGAATAGACAGTCTCTTCAATAAATGGTACTGGGAAAACTGGACAGCTACAGGCAAAAGAATGAAATTAGAACACTCTCTAAAACCATACACAAAAATAAACTCAAAATGGGTTGAAGACCTAAATGTAAGACTGGATACTACAATACTCAGAGAAAAACAGTCTCAACACTCTCTGACATAAACTGCAACAATATCTTCTCAGATCCTAGAATGATAAAAATAAAAGTAAAAACAAAAATAAACAAATGGGACCTAATTAAACTTAAAAGTTTTTGCACAGCAAAGGATCTCATAAACATAATGAAGAGACAACCTGCAGAATGGGAGAAAATATCTGCAAATGAAGTGACTGACAAGGGATTAATCTCCAAAATATACAAACACCTCCTGAAGTTCAACATCAAAAAGCAAGTAACCCAATCAAAAATGGGGAAAAAACTCTCAACAGACATTTCTCCAAAGAAGACATAGAGAGGGCCAAAAGACACATGAAAAGATGCTCAATATCACTAATTATTAGAGAAATGCAAATTAAAATTACTATTAGGTACCACCTCACACCAGCCAGAATGGCCATCACCAGAAAGTTTATAAACAATAAATGCTGGAGAGGATGTGGAGAAAAGGGAAACCTCTTACACTATTGGTGGGAATGTAAATTGGTGTGACCACTATGGTAAACAGTACAGAAGTTCTTAACAAAACTAAAAATAAAACTACCATATGACCTAGGCTTCTATCCAGAGAAAACCATAATTCAAAAAGATACATGCGCCCCAATTCGCTGCAGCACTATTCACAATAGCCAAGATATGGAAGCAACCTTAATGTCCATCAACAGAGGAACGGATAAAGAAGATGTGGTACATACATACAATGGAATATTAGTCGTATATAAAAAAGAATGAAATAATACCGTTTGTAGCAACATGGATGGATCTAGAAATTACCATACTAGGTAAAGTTAGACATGAAAGATAAACATCATACGGTATCACTTGTAGGTGGAATCTTTAAAAAGGGAATACAAATGAACTTATTTGCAGAACAGAAACAGACTCACAGACTTTGAAAAACTTATTATTACCAAAGGGGAGGGATGGACTAAGGGTTTGGGACTGGCATACATACCCTGAGGTATATGGAATGATATGCCAAGGGGGACCTGCTGTATAGCACAGAGAACTCCACCCAATATTTTGTGATAATCTATGGGGGGAAATAATCCAAAAGAGAATGGATGTGTGTATATGCATAACTTAATCGCTTTGTTGTACAGCAGAAATTATCACAACGTTGTAAATCAACTATACTTCAATAAAAGTTAAAAAAATAACAAAATCAATAAAACCAAGAGCTGCTTCTTTAAAATGGCAAAAAAAATTGACAAATCTCTGGCCAGGGTCACCAAGAATAAAAGAGAGAAGATCCAAAAAAAAAATTAAAGAGGAGAAATAACAACCAATACTGAAGAAATACCAAAAAACCTAAGAGAATACTATGAACAATTATATGCCAAAAAATTCAACAACATAGAAGTAATGGACAACGTTCTAGAAACATAGAGACCACTGAAAACTGAATAAAAAAAAATAGATAAGAAACAACCACTCCAAATCTATGGGTTGCTGCAAAAGCAGTGCTCAGAGGGAAGTTAATAGCATTACAGGCCTTCCTCAAAAAAGAAGAAAAATCTCAAATCGATTCGACAACCTAACCCATCACCTGAATTAATTAGAAAAAGAAGAACAAAAACACCCTAAAGTCAGCAGAAGGAAGGAAATCATTAAGATCAGAGAGGAAATCAATGAAAGAGAGATTCAAAAAACAATAGAAAAAAATCAATAAAACCAAGAGCTGGTTCTTTGAAAAGGTAAACAAAATTGACAAACCTCTGGCCACACTCACCAAGAAGAAGAGAGAAAAAACCCAAATAAACAAAATAAGAAATGAAAAAGGAGAAGTCACAAGGGATATTACAGAAATACAAAAAACCATGAGAGAATACTATAAACAATTGTATGCCAACAAATTTGACAACCTAGAAGAAATGGACAACTCTATAGAGACTTTCACCCTCCCAAAACTGAATCAAGAAGAAATAGATCAGATGAACAGACCGATCACTAGAAATGAAATTGAGTATGTCATAAAAACACTCCCGATAAATAAAAGTCCAGGACCAGATGGCTTCACAGGTGAGTTCTACCAAACATACAAAGAGGAACTCATACCCATCCTCCTTAAGCTTTTCCAAACAGTTGAAGAAGAAGGAACACTCCCAAAGACATTCTATGATGCCAACATCACCTTAATTCCAAAACCAAAGACACCACAAAAAAAAAAGAGAACTATAGGCCAATATCTCTGATTAATATAGATGCAAAAATTCTCAACAAAATTTTAGCCAACCGAATCCAACAACATATCAAAAAGATCATATGCCATGACCAGGTGGGATTCATCCCAGATGCACAATGATGGTTCAACATATGCAAATCAATCAACGTCATACACCACATTAACAAAAGTCAAAAATCGCATGATTATCTCAACAGACTCAGAAAAAGCATTTGACAAAGTCCAACATCCATTCATGATCAAAACTCTTACCAAAGTGGGAATAAAGGGAACATTCCTTAACATAATAAAGGCCACTTATGAAAAACCCACAGCGAATATAATACTCAATGGAGAAAACCTGAAAGCCTTCCCACTAAAATCTGGAACAAGACAAGGATGCCCACTCTCACCACTGTTATTCAACATAGTATTGGAAGTCCTAGCTACAACAATCAGACAAACAAAAAAAATAAAAGGCATCCAAATAGGAAGAGAAGAGGTAAAACTGTCACTGTATGTAGAGGACATGATACTATATATAGAAAACCCTAAGGACTCAACCCCAAAATTACTTGAACTGATCAACAAATTCAGTAAAGTAGCAGGATATAAGGTTAACTTTCAGAAATCAGTTGCATTTCTGTATACTAACAATGAAATTTTAGAAAAAAAGAATGCCAAAATACTTTAGTTTTTAAAATTGCACCCAAAAATATCAAATACCTGGAATAAACCTGACCAAGGAGGTGAAAGACTTATATGCTGAGAACTACAAAACATTAATCAAGGAGATCAAAGAAGATACAAAGAAATGAAAAGATATCCCATGCTCATGGGCTGGAAAAATAAATATTGTAAAAATGGCCATACTACCCAAAGCAATCTGCAAATTCAATGCAATCCCTATCAAATTACCCATGACATTCTTCACAGAACTAGAACAAACAATCCAAAAATTTATATGGAACAACAAAAGACCCAGAATCACCAAAGCAATTCTGAAGAACAAAAACCAAGCCAGGAGGCATAACTCTCCCAGACTTCAGGCAGTATCACAGGGCAACAGTAATCAAGACAGGGTGGTACTGGTACCAAAACAGACATACGGACCAATGGAACAGAATAGAGAACACAGAAATAAACCCAGACGCCTACGGTCAACTGATCTTTGACAAAGGAGGCAAGAACATAAAATGAGAAAAAGATAGTCTGTTCAGTAAGTATTGCTGGGAAACTTGGACAGCTGCATGCAAATCAATGAAATTAGAACACACTCTCACACCATGCACAAAAATAAACTCAAAATGGCTTAAAGACAAATATAAGACAAGACACCGTTAAACTCCTGGAAGAAAACATTGGCAAAACATTCTCTGACATCAACCTTACAAATGTTTTCTCAGGTAAGTTTCCCAAAGCAACAGAAATAAAAGCAAAGATAAATCAATGGGACCTAATCAAGCTGACAAGCTTTTGCACAGCAAGGGAAACCAAAAAGAAAACTAAGTGACAACTTACAGAATGGGAGAAAATTGTCTCAAATGATGCAACTGACAAGGGCTTAATATCTAAAATATACACACAACTGATACAATTCAACAGCAAAAAAGCCAACAACCCCATTGAAAAATGGGCAAAGGACCTGAATAGACATTTCTCTAAAGAAGATATGCAGATGGCCAATAAGCACGTGAAAAAATGCTCAACATCATTGATGATTAGAGAAATGAAAATCAAAACTACCATGAGATACTACCTCACACCAGTCAGAATGGCCATCATTAATAAGTCCACAAACAGCAAATGCTGGAGGGGGTGTGGAGAAAAGGGAACCCTCCTGCACTCTTGGTGGGAATGTAAGTTGTTACAACCACTGTGGAAAACAGTATGGAGGTACCTTAGAAAACTACACATAGAACTACCATATGACCCAGCAATCCCACTCTTGGGCATATATCCGGACAAAAATTTCCTCGAAAAAGACTCTTGCACACGCATGTTCACTGCAGCAGTATTCACAATAGCCAAGACATGGAAACAACCCAAATATCCATCAACAGATGATTTGATTAGGAAGATGTAGTATATATATATACGATGGAATACTAATCAGCCCTAAAAAAAGAATAAAATAATGTCATTTGCAGCAACATGGATGGAATTAGAAACCCTCATACTGAGTGAAACAAGCCAGAAGGAGAAAGACAGACACCATATATCACTTATATCTGGAATCTAATATACTGCACAAATGAACTTTTCTACAGAAAAGAAAATCACAAATTTGGAGAACAGAGTTGGGGTGGGGGAGGGAGTGGGATGGTATGGGAGTCTGGGGTTAACAGTTGTAGACTATTGCCCCTGGGATGGAAAAGCAAGGAGATCCCCGTCTGTATAGCACTGGGAACTATGTCTAATAGTGACAAATCCATATATGTATGTGTAACCGGGTCACCATGCTGTGCAGCTGTAAAAATTGACAGAAATCTGCAAATCAGCTATAATGGAAAAATAAAAAATTTTAAAAAAAGAAATAGATAACTTGAACAAATGATTACTGAACTGAAATAGAATTTCTAATTTAAAAAAACTCCCTACAAACAAAAGTCCAGGACTGGATGGTTTCACTGGGGAATTCTACCAACATACAAAGAAGAACTTATATTTCTCAAACTCTTCCAAAAGACTGAAGCAGAGGAAACACTCCAAAGACATTCTATGAAGCCACCATCACCGTGATACAAAACCAAAGACACCGTGAAAAACAGAAAATCAACAGGCCAGTATCTGATGAATATACATGCAAAAATTCTCAACAAAATATTAGCAAAGCAAATCCAACAACACAGAAAAAATATCATATACTACAACCAAGTGTAATTCATCCCAAGTTCACAAGGATGATCTGTCATTTACAAATCAGTGTGATACATCACTTCAACAAAAGAAAAGACAGAAACCACATCATCATCTCAATAGCTGCAGAAAAAGCATTTGATAAAATTCGACACCCTTTCATGATAAAAACTCTCACCCAAATGGGTATAAGGGGAACATATCCTAACATAATAAAAGCTATTTATGACAAACCCACAGCCAATAAAGTACTCAATAATGAAAGTCTTCCCAGGAAATTCTGGAATAAGACAAGGCTGCCCATTCTCACTACTTCTCTTCAACATAGTTTAGGAAGTTCTGCCTATAGTAATTATACAAAGAAAAGAAATAAAAGGCATTGCAATTGCTGGGGGAGAGATAAAATTGTCATTACATGCAGAGGATATGGTACTACACATACAGAACCCTAAAGACTCCAAGCAAAAACTACTAGAACTGATAAGTTCAGCAAGACAGTAGCATACAAGATTAGCATACAGAAATTGGTTGCATTTCTTTGCACTAACAATGAAATATCAGAAAGAATGTAAATAATCGCTTTTAAAATCACATCAAAAAATAATAAAATACTTATGAATAAATTTGACCAAGGAGGTTGAAGACATATACTGAGAACTACAAAGCATCACTAAAGGATTTAAAGAAATGGACAGATATCCCATGGTCTTGGATTGTAAGAATTAATACTGTTAAACTGACCATACTATTCAAGGCAAACTACATATTTAATATATCCCTATCAAGTTTCCCATGACATGTTTCAGAGAAATAAAACAAATAATCCTATAATATATGTGGAACCATAAAAGGCCCAGAATTTCCAAAGCAATTCTGAAGAAAAACAGCAAAGCAGAAGGCATAATCATTTCAGACTTCAGAAAATACTGCAAAGCTACAACAATCAAAACAGCACAGTATTGGCACAAAAACAGACATGTGGATCAATGGAACAGAAGAGAGAGCCTAGAAATCAATTCATACACCTACCGTAAATTATCTTTGACAAAAGGAGACAAGGATATAAAAATGGGAAAAATTCTCAGCAAGCAGTCTGGAAAGTTGGACTGCTACATCTAAGTCAATTAAGTCAGAACATATCTTCACACTATACACAAAAATAAACTCAAAATGGCTTAAAGACTTAAACATAAGACATGACACCATAAAACTTCTAGAAGAGACCATGGGCAAAGCATTCTCTGACATAAATCGTACCAACTCCCAAGTCAACAGAAATAAAGCAAAAATAAACTACTGGGATCTAATCACACTTACAAGCTTTTGCACAGCAAAGGAAAACAAACAAAAAAAGACAAGACATAGTATTTGCTAAGGATGCAACCAACAAGGGCTTAAGTTTTCAAAATATACAAACATCTCATACAACTCAATGACAAAAAAAATAACCCAATCAAAAAAATGCACAGAATGGAGTTCCCATCGTGGCTCAGCGGGTTAAGGACTTGACATTGTCTCCCTGGGGATGCAGGTTCAGTCTCTGGCTTCGCTCAGTGGGTTAAAGATCCTGTGTTGCTGCAAGCTGTGGTGTAGGTCACAGAAGTGGCTCAGATCTGGTATTGCCATGGCTGTAGCATAGGCCTCAGCTGCAGCTCTGAGTCAACCCCCAGTCTGGGAACTTTCATGTGCTATAGGTGCAGTCTTAAAAGAATTCACAGAAGACCTAAATAGACATACAGATGACCAATAGGCAAATGAAACATGCTTGTGATCATTAATTATTATTATTGGAGAAATCCAAGTCAAAGCTACAGTGAGGTACCACCCATCATTAAATGTGTTTAATGATGAATGCCCATTAAAAACTGTACAAATAACAAATGCTATAGAGGGTGTGGAAAAAAGGGAACCCTCTTACACTGTTGGTGGGAATGCAAATTGGTATAGCTACTATGGAAAATAGTATGGAGGATCCTTAAAAAACTAAAAATAGAGTTGCCATAAGGTGCAGTAATCCTACTTCTGGGCATGTACTCAGATAAAATTCTAATATGAAAAGATACATGCACCCCCTTTGTTCACAGCAGCACTACTTACAATAGCCAAGACATGGAAACAATCTTAATGTCCACAGATAGATGAATGGATAAAGAAGATGTGGATAAAGAAGATGTGGCACATATATACCATGGAATACTAGTCAGCCATAAAAAGAATGAAATGATGCAATTTGCAGCAATACGGATGGGCCTAGAGATTATTATACTCAGCAAAATAAGTCAGAAGGACAAATACCATAAGATATTATATGTAGAATCTAAAATACAACAAATCAACATATCAACAAAACAGAAACAGACACATAGACACAGAGAACAGACTTGTGGTTGCCAAGGGGAGGGACAGTGGGAGAGAAAAGCACTGGGAGTTTGGGATTAGCAGATTCTAACTAGTATGTGTGTATGTGTGTATATATATATATATATATATATATATATATATATATATGATGGATAAACAACAAGGTCCTACTGTATAGCATAAGGAACTATATTCAATATCCTGTGAGAAACCATACTGGAAAAAATATGAAAAAGTACATATTTATCTATAACTTAGTCACTTTGTTATGCAGCAGAAATTAACACAACATTGTAGAACTACTACAATAAAATTATAAAAATGACTCATGCACTCCAAAGTTCACAGCAGCATTATTTACAATTGCCAAGATATGGAGGCAACCTAAGTGTCCGTCAACAGATGAATGGGTTGAGAAGATGTGGTGGATATATAGACATGGAATCTTACTCAGCCCTCAAAAAGAATGAAATATGACATTTTCAGCAACATGGATGGCCTTGTAGGGTATTATGCTAGGTGAAAAAAGTCAAAGACAAATGTTACATGGTATCAGTTACATGTGGCATCTAAAAAAAAATGAACTGTGAATATAACAAAATAGAAACAGACTCATAGACAACAAACTAGAGGTTACAGCAGGGAGAGGGAAGAGGGTAGAGGCGATATAGGGATAAGAGATTAAGAGGTACAAACTACCATGTACAGAATGAATAAACTACAGGGGTATGTTATAACACAGGGAATACAGCCAACATTTGATAAGTGGAAATGGAATATAACCTTTAAAAATTGTGATCAGTGCTGTACATCTGAAACATATATATTATTGTATATCAGCTCCACCTCAATAAAAAGGATTACTGTAAAACTAGCAACAAACCAATTATGAAAAATAATTTCCTCATTATGGAACAGTTCCTCAGCCTACTTTTGTCTTTAATGACTGCCATTTTGAGGAGCAGAGGCCAGTCATTCTTAGACTATCTCTCAACTTGGATTTGACCAATATCTTCTCATTATTAGTTTCAGATTATGCAGTTCTGGCAGGACCACCAGAGAACCGAGGCCATAGTCTCCTTAGTGTATCCTTTCAGGAGGCACATGTTACATATTCGTTCCATTATTGGTGAAAGTGTCTTTGATTATTCACTTAGGGTGACACCTGCCGGTTTTCTCCAATGCGAGGGCATTGTTTTTCCCTTTGGGTCACTCTTTTCCCGAATGTAATTAATGTAATAATTTGGGGGAGACTGAGACTGTGTGAATAGTCAATTCCTCATAAAACTCTCACCAGTTTTAGCATCAATTGATTTTCTAAACTCCTCTTGTTACTCATACTCATGTCATTAACTTAGCTGAACCAAAGCCTCTATTTTCTAGAATATGGTCATTGTTGGTTGTAATGTCACATTTGTTGACATTGCCTGACATGTAAACATGTTTGTGTCTTATGTGGATACGCATGGATGTATGTAGATTCACTGAACATCTTCAATTTCCAATTACCTGGAAACAAGCAAACTATAATGAAGATAAAAAACAACAACGCATATTTGAAAAAAGTTAAATACCTAAGTGACAAAAAGCACTTACACGTTGGAAGGCATTTTTCATTTGGCACAACATGGGAACAGGAGACCCCATGCTGGATCTACTCTGTCTTGGGAATGCTCCTTCCTGGCCGGAGATACAACTTATCCAATTAGCTGCATTTCTCAACCCTCAGCCCCTCTGGAAAGCAAGGCATGACCTCTGGTCTAGGTATTGCTGGCCTGCGTGGCCAGAAACCCCATTCCAGTCAGCCATGTGAGACCGTGTGAAGAAGGGAAAGGAGATGAAGGGTGCAGGTAGTGGAGTATTTGGCTTTGTTCTGAATTTCAAAACAATGGGCTCAACTAAAAGACTGGCTGTTTTTCATTCTGGTTTATGTTCCCAAACTCTTTAAGAGCATTTAAACATTTGGATGATGGTTGAAGAGTAAATGTTTATCTAAATATAGCATGTAATTTTAGGTGGACAAAGCCTCAAGGTTATATCATTCAAGAATAGAAGAGCTCCAGCCTCTTACTCAACGGGCAGCCATTTTCAAGATTCCATCACATTCGTGACTCTGCTTGTTTCTACAACTTTTGCTGCTACCAACTGATGAATTCCCTCCACAGACCTGAAATCCACAGTCCCCAAGAGAGGATCTGATGGGCTGACCAGGCAACACCCATTCTCAAGAGTCTTTCTGGGCTGTGGCGTGGCTGCCTTAGATTCTAGTGCCAACCTCTGACCCAGGGTGTCAAGGTCTTGCAGGAAAAGTCAAGATTATATAGGAGTATGGCAGGGACTCAGATCATATCCAGCACATTAGTGGGGCATTTTCCTTAACATTTTCAACAGTACAAGCAAGTGCCTGAGCTAATATGTGTAGGAGATAAAGGTATGGAAAAGACTTGATTCTTGACCTTCTGGAATAGTGATAGAGCTGCACATGGTTATGAGGCAAGTCAGTGAATGTCCCACCCAGTTCTGCTGGCACAGAACTGGGTGGGACACAAGACAGGCACAACCAGTCTGTGGAGGTGCAGCTGCTTTTGCAAATGGGAGACAGCAGGGCAGGGGCAGTGTTCACAAGGGCCGTCACTAACTATTCCTCCAGGACTGCCCTGAGCCCAGTGAGCACTTTGGCTGTGCTAATGAGAGGTGCTCACCTGGGACGTGAAGCTTTGAATGCACTCGTTCTCCAGTCTCCCCACCTTCCCTGGCTTGTCAGTAGTTCAGCTGACATTACCCTCAATGGGCACAGATCTTCTATATCCTGGAATGTGTGAATTCAGATGAATTTCTCTTGCTCTGTTCTTTGTGGCACCTTTAACGTCTTCAAACCATAGTGGTTGGCTGGAAGTGACTCCTGAACAGCCAGTGGCTATTTCCCCGGGGTTCCCCAGCCCTAACAGAGCCAGTCTCAGGGTCCCTGTGGCAGAAGAAAGGTTCATGTAGGGACTTCCACACACTGATTTGCAGGTAGGGTGAGCCCTTGGCCTCAGATGTATGCTTCTGAGGTCAGGGTGAGACCTGGGTGAATGGCTGGCAAGGAATAATTTATGCAGCGTTTTTAAACAGACATTGCTTGTAAAGTCCATTTGGGTTTTAAGTTCAAATTGGCCAAATATTTTTTTCACCACAAAAGCTCACAATCACCATGTAGGCATGCCTTCTGAAATCACTTTTGCAGTGTATTCTGGCAGGCTCTCAGCCTTTGGGAGCGCAAAGGCCAGCACCAGGGTTTCGCTTAGATGCATAAGGAGAAGAGGACAGAGGCCACCCTCAGTGATGGCCTGCACTGGCCAGGGGGCATTTTCAAGGGCTGTGAATGGCTTGTATCCATATGACTATATTTGGCCCAGTTTCTAATTTGTGAACCATGATTGTTCAAGTGGAGGGTAGGGAGTGTTTTCATCTGCTACCAGAGATAAAGGTGAAGTCTCATGGACTAGTTAGGGAAGACAGGTTTTAGCTGATCATCACACCTCTCATCTGAGGGCAGGCAGTCTGATCCTCCCGCGTGGCCTCCAGTTCCATGTCACCACTTCACTTTATTCCAAAACCCTTGAGCAGCTAGGTCCTACCTAAGTCTCTCTCAGAGAGAGGAACATGGCCAAGGAACTTGCATCCTGGAAACTCCTTAAAGGCACTTAGGCCACAGAAGGGCAGGTGGGGATGGTTGGCAGGGAAACCTAATATCTAGAACAGGACTGTTAAGACTCACACACCTAGAAAACACACTCATGGTTACCAAGGGGAGGGGGAGGATGGGGGTCTGGGATTAACAGGTATAAACTACTCTGTATACAATAAGTAAGCAACAAGGATATACTGTATAGCACAGGGTATTGTAGCCATTAACCTGTAATGACTTTTAATGGAGTATTTTTAAAGCTATAAAAAAATCTGAATTGCTATGCTGTATACCTGAAATTAATATGTTTACTTTACAATAAAAATAAGTAAGTCAAATAGGATTGTCAGATCCTCCAGAACTGGCTCCTTGGAAAATGCACTGTCTTCAAGGGACCAGAGAACATGCAAGGACCCTTAGGATTTGTACCTCATTATCCTAGCCCTGTGACCAGGAAAAGATGTGTAAGGAAGCAGAAGTCTCTTTCAGTCCACCCCTCTAAGGAAAGAGGCTTGCATGGAGGCCCACAGAAGCCAGAGAAGCATGAAACCAGCTTTAGACACATCAATCTCTTCTTCAAGATACAGACGGTGACAGGCGTAGAAGGACATGCCTCAAAGAGCATGGCTACTCTTTCCCACAACCCTTTTGAACCCGAGCCAGGCAAAGTTGATCAAACCAGCACCACCTCATGGTTGACACCATGTACCTGCCTTGTGCCAGGTACTACACTAAGTGCTTCTCCTGTAGTATCTCATTTAAATCCTCCAAATAACGCCATGACATAGGCTTGATAATCATCCTATTGCTCAGATGAAAAACTGAGGCTTATATGCTGACCTGTGCAGGCACACCACTGCTAACTGGTAAAGCCAGGGTTTGAACCCAGAAAGTTTGCCTTCAAGTCCAGGTACTTAACCACTCGGTGGTCCCCACTGGCAATCTGCCAAGTGGATGAACCACAGCCTTTTCCTTCTTTGCCTTAATCTCAATTTGGCATTGGAGCAAATGTCCCACTTGGGGCTACCGACCCCAAAACTTCTGCGACAAGACACTTCCTTCTCCATTCTGGGCAGAGCCTCTGTACTCTAAAGCCCTGCAGAGAATTCCACAAGGTTACCTAGGGCTGAAGAAAAGTGAGCTGTAGACGCCTTTGTTCCCTAGGTGAATTTCATTTCCTTTTCTTATTGTCTAAGGATTCCTAGAGATGTAATATTACACCCAGCCTATCCTGCTTTTAAAAAGAAGCATCCATGGAGGTTGGCAAATTACCCCTCACAGCTCCATGCACGATAAAGTCACAGGAGATGAGTGGAAACCGTGCACCTGGCGTCAGTAATTACAGGCTCAGACCGGGAGGAAAGAAGGGATGAGGGCAGCCAAGTACAGCTGCACGTGGGAGGCTGCTCAGGACCATCTGCGAGTGCTGGGGAATGCGAGGCCGGCAGCCGATGTTCATGATCCCCACCCCCGCCCCAACCCTGCCCCTCCACCTTTTGCTCCTTACCTTGGGTTTTGGGGGGCAGGGGTTGATCTGTGTTTTTCCTCATCTCAGATCTTCGTCCATCTTCCCACACCAGCACCAGATGGCCTAGGAGGATCAAAATAAAAGCTCCTGAGGCATCCAGATGCCAAACAATCTGTGTTTTGCTTCTTCATTTGGGTTCTCTGATCTGTATTATGTATAACAGCCTGCCAGAAACACTCTGGGAATTTACTCCAGAGACAAGGCTGAAGGGCATAGAGAGCAGAGGTCACAATGTCCACTGTCCCTCAAACCGGGCTTCTTCAGTTACTCCTTTTAATTTAAAAGGGGCATTAGTACATTTGATATTTAGAAATAATCTAGACTCAAACCTGTACTGTGGTTAAATTATAATTTAATCAAGATGAAATAAAATTAAAAGTTCAGTTCTTCAGTTGCACAGTCATTGTTCAAGTGCTCAATAAGCACCCATGGTGAGTAGCAATCATAATGGAGAGTACAGAAGAATACAGATAAAGAACGTCTCCCTTAGAGCAGTGTTGGGCTGTGCCTTGCACAGGCTTGTGGGCTTTATGACTGTCCAGCCAAGAGACCAAAGAAAGTGCCTGGAGACAGTGACAGAGACATCAGTGGTTTATAGATTAGGGAATCTTACAAGTTTTAAGCAAAGTCCTGGAGCAACGCCCCAGTGAGTAGGGCAGGCAGCAGCCAGCAGGCAGCAGGCAGCAGGCAGGACATGGTATCCGGGGGTGAGAAGGGCTGATGAGAAGGAGGTTACCATTTATAAAGGGAATTGACAACAGGTTGGCTCATCAGTAACCAGGGAAACCACCAGAGGAGCACGTTGCTCATAGCTCCTTGGGTTAAGGATCCTCACTGGGGCAGATGTTTCCCTTTGATAATCTAGCACAGTGGAGCCTTTCTGGTCTAAGGATTAGAACAATCACCAGCTGGGGCAGGGAACGAACACAAGGCACTTACTGATTAAGCTTTATAATTAAGAGGGAAGGTGAGTCAGGTGAATAGGGTACACAGGTAAACCAGGGACTGGTTGAACAGGGGATGTACAGAGAGCAAGAGAACTGCCATCTTGAGGGGCCTTACCATAAACTCCAGACCTACATGCCCTCTGTGACCCTCACAATCTCAGTCTGCCCCTCTTATGAGAAATTCCTGGGGTTAGGTAAGTAAAGGTGCACTACAGACAAATAGCACCAATGAAATACAGACAATAGGAGTTCCCATCACCATCAGGAATGGCTGTGGCTGTAGAGTAGGCCGGCAGCTGCAGCTCCAATTTGATCCCTAGCCTGGGAACTTCTAAATGCCGCGGGTGTGGCCCTAAAAAAAAAACAAAAAAAAGAAAGAAAAACAAGGAAAAAAAGAAAGAAAGAAATACAGCAGACAACAGCAGTTAAAGAGTAGCAAGAGTAAGATGAGTTAGTATTATTGTCGTACTAATGATACTTCATTGAGACAGTACTTCAGAAGGATGAGCTAAAAGATACTAACAGTGAGATAAATATAAACCCTCCAGGAGTTCCCGTCGTGGCGCAGTGGTTAACGAATCCGACTAGGAACCATGAGGTTGCGGGTTCGATCCCTGGCCTCGCTCAGCGGGTTAACGATCCGGCGTTGCCGTGAGCTGTGGTCTAGGTTGCAGATGCGGCTCGGATCCTGCGTTGCTGTGGCTGCGGCGCAGGCCAGTGGCCACAACTCCGATTAGACCCCTAGCCTGGGAACCTCCACATGCCGCAGGTGCGGCCATAAAATGACAAAAGGCAAAAA